>CM042165.1:25348473-25405973 GCA_023376005.1 Doryteuthis pealeii
GGTTCGGTGAAATTAGCAGAAAGTTTAGTCAAGGATTATAATAACTTGGAAGTCCAGTATGTGGAAAACCACATAAGCCAAAACCAGACAAAATAAAGGAATGAGAAAAAGTGTATAACCCAGCATGACAATAGAAAAATACATAGCAAGTGAGAAACACCTAGGTAGTACAAGTTCTGCCTTATTGAACGTGCGGGGTTCGCTTCCTTTGTCTAGAGCACCGGTAGGATTTCTTAAAGAAAGCAAGAAGTCGTTAAACCCATCACCAAACCCATTCTAAACAATAAACCCACAAATAGAAGCGTATGTTTGGCACAGAAAATATGAAGACCAAACTTCCAAATGTTCTCTTTACCAGATGAGGCCAGAGCTCCACTGAAATGGCCTTGATGATGGGTACCATTTGGGCCTCTTGCCCGCATTGCATTTCGACATCAACAGGAGGTGGTGTATTGTTGGGCTGGGCATCATAGGAAATTGCCAGGTGTCAAACTCACAAGAAAATTACTACACGCATTTCTGGGAGAATTTTTCAAGCCTGGTTGTGATGATTTGTCACCTCTCACATACACAGCATTGATTATTTATGCATTGTATTCAGCCAAAAGGTCATAATTTCATACCTCACCAACTTTGCCGATTCGAAGGACAAAGACTTAATAACTTAGCACCCTCCCTATTCTCCTGATTTATCCCTATCAAAGAAGCTGTAGTCAATCTTGAAGAGAAATTTAATAAGGATCTGCACAGTTTTCATCAAAGGATGCCCCATGGAAAAGATCAAATGTTGCTAGAAACCATAACATCTCAAACTGCGTCAGCTAATAGCTGTTACAGAATTCATGGGTAGCACAAATTGTAAGTGTAATAAAATTCAAATAATGGTATGCTAAATGGAAGTTGCCATGACCATTATAGGTAAGATTGACCAAGCGGTTCACCTTTTGCTGACCTGAGAGCGACTTCTGATTGGTTAAAGGAAAAGCGTGAGGAAGGAACTGACTGTGAGAGTTAACTAAGTTAGTTAGATTTTGTCTGTTATTAGACAGCAGCAGATACGAGGGTCATTTACTCTTAAGATTGCTATCTTTCACCACGTGGTTATAAAACCCTTTTGAGCTTGGACAATTTTTAATAAAGAATAAAGACGTCTGTTAAACTATCAAGTCTTGCTTAATTATTACCAACCCCGGAAGAGCACAGACAACCCAGCCCAGAAGAAGGAAGGAATCAAAAACAAAGAAGAAATAATGTCGCTGACAAAGCAGAACGAGTAAGACACCCATTGCTCCACTCTTTCACCTTCATTATCAACCAACAGATGAATGGGTATATAACAAGCCTCTGTGGGATGAAACATTTAGTTTGATGTCATTTCTATAACATGAAAGTTACATAGATAAATGAAGAACATCACCAGTAAATTCTAATTGTGCTTTTCTTAAATATTTTACTTTCATTCTCTAGTCATTTGCTATTCATATATATATTTACCAACCCTCCGCACGAGAGGATATGACACAAGGTCAATTTCTTAGCGGAGTTCAACAGGTTTGAATTCAGACGTTTCCTTCTTTACCCTAGACTGGTTACCTAGCCATGGTTAAAGAACCCAGTCTACCCTGCTATTTACCCATAGTGGAGGAGAGTAGGATTCATACATTTCCTAAGGGTATGTGTGCTATGAAATGCAATTACCACGTCCCAGCATTTGAACTCGGGGTAACGAGTCCATTTCCATGACACCACGCGCTTCCTTTGCTATTCATATAAGATAGAGTAAAGTCAATGGGTGGCCTAATGTCGGTATCAGCAAGGGAGTCTATCCCCTTTCACTAGCACTAGACAAAGGAGATTAGTTTTGCATCTGAGGTGGAGCACCAAGACCTACTATCAGCTTCCTCATTACCCACACAGATCCCTGCTCTACTCATACTCTGAGTTGTGTGCAAAATCAGTATCGAACCCGGACCTTGTGATTCCATAGGTTGATGTGCTACTGACTGAAGCTAAACTGGCCCTTTAGTCATTATTACTATTAAAATGTAATATAGCTTTTTCGATGACCTTAAATTGACATTTTTGTACATCTTGCAATAAGCTTGACACAGGAAAACACTATAAATTACTTTATTTAACAATAATTAGAATACACTTGAAATTTTCACTGCCATACTTACCTACTTAGTATTTTTCAATGCTACCATTTCACTTTTGTACAATGTTTAATATTCAAAAACAAAAATGTGACCTGTTAATAAAGTATGATAGGCAGATTTATTTCATTTTCAAACAGAAAATACCAAAAAAATGTCTGCAAGACAAAACTTAAACGTTCATGGAAGATAGGAAAAAAAAAACAATTTTTTAATTCAAATTTCTTTCTTTGATTTTCAGGCAGAGTTTTGCCTACTTATAAAGCATGGCAATCAAGCGATATCAATATATTTCCCAATATTAAAACTTCAAAAGCAATTTACCACATAGAATCAAAAACATTGCCATTGTCTTCATTCTCCATGTAAGAAAGTGTTTTAAATGAAAAATAAGTTCAAGAGGGGACACATATGTATTGTTAGTGTCCAGAATGTGAGGAAATTTCTAGAATTGAAATAATTACTCAGACATGATCCTAATTCTTTGTGATTTTGACATATGCAACCTCACCCCGGACAATTCAAAGAAAATCCAATAAGAATGGCCGGAAATGAGAGCAGGTAAACAATCAACCCAAGATACACTCCCTTCCCTTGTCAAGAAAGGATATCTCACTTTTTCTTCTCTTCGCCCAAGTCTACCGCCCTGTATCGGACCTATGTCTCTCTCTCTCCTTAACTCCTCTCTCTATGAGAGTAAATGTAATATATTCACTGAACTTTTGAAAAGCATGACATGCCCAAATAAGGAGCCGAGAAATCTCATTTCGACCCGAGGACAAAAGCAGAATAAAGCGAGAAATGCCTACTTGGAATTCTGTTACAGGGAAGGACAGCCAGAGGAGAAGACCGACATTTGTGACCCGGTCTGACGGAAAAGAAAGAAAAAAGCCGCCAATCTTGAATTTTTGAAGTGAAAGCTGACGGAGGATGATGTATCTCCAAACTTTTTTAACGTAACCATAATTTAAAGAATTAAAGCCACTCAACCCGCCATAAGACAAAGAAGTCTTAAACCAACAAACCCAAACAATTCTCTGGATAGTCCAGAACTCACTAACTTGAAAAAACATTGCCATGTTCTTCATTCTCCAATGTTAAAAAATGTGTTTAAATGAATAATTCAAGGCAGAGACACATGGTAATTGTTTCATTGAATAATTAGCAAAGAGATAATGAAATATTGTAATGTGTTTGATCCATGTTTCAAATGAATTTGGCAAGGTTAAAAAATGGAAAATATGTTGATCATCGCTTGTTGCCATTTTTATAAGTAGGAAAACTCTGCCCTGAAAATAAAGAAAGAAATTGATTAAAAGATGTTGTTTTTCTGTTGATTGCTTACCGCTCTCATTTCCGGCCAATTCTTATTTGGATTTCTTTGAAATATGTCCGGGGAGATTCTGACACTAAAACAATTACATGTTGTCTCTCCTTGAAAATTATTTCATTTAAACAATATTTACATGAGAATAAGACAGGCCAATGTCTTTCAAGTTAGTGAGTTCCTGACCTATCAGAGAATTGTTTGGTTTGTTGCTTAAGACTTCTTTGTCTATGGCGCGTTGAAGTGTCTTTTAAACTTTAAATTATGGTTTACGTTAAAAAAGTTTGGAAGATAATCATCCTCCGTCAGCTTTCACTTCAAAATTTCAAGATGGCGGCTTTTTTTCTTTCTTTTTCCTCAGACGGCGTCACAATGATGTCGGTCTTCTCCTTGGCTGTCTTCCCTGTACAGGAATTCCCAAAGCATTTCTCGCTTATTCTGCATTTGTCCCGGGCTCGAAATGCAGATCTCGCTCCTTTTTGGGCATGTCTATGCTTTTTCAAAGTTCAGTGAATACTATTACATTACTCTCATAGAGAGAGGAGTTAAGGAGAGGAGAGATGACATAGTAGATAAGGGGTAGACTTGGCGAAGAGAAAGAAAAAGTGAGATATCCTTTCTGACAAGGGAAGGAGTGATATATGTTGATTTGTTTACTGCTCTCATTCCGGCCAATTCTTATTTGGGATTTTTCTTAATATGTCCGGGGGTGAGGTTGCATATGTCAAAACTCACAAAGGATTAGGATCATGTTCCTGAGTCAATTATTCAATCTAGAAAATTTCCTCACATTCTGGACACTAACAATTACCATGTGTCTCTCCTTGAATTATTCATTTAAAAACACTTTTTACAGGAGAATGAAGACCATGGCAATGTTTTGATTCTATGTATAAATTGCTTTGAAGTTATATGGGAAATATATTGATCATCGCCTTTGCCATGTTTATAAGTAGAAAACTCTGCCTGAAAATAAAAGAAAGAAATTGATTAAAAAATTTGTTTTTTTTTTCCTATCTTCCATGGATTAAGTTTGTCTTGCAGACATTTTTTTGGTATTTTCTGTTGAAATGAAAACTAATCTGCCTTCATAATTATTTACAGGTCACATTTTATTTTGAATATAAACATTGTACAAAAGTGAAATTGGTACATTGAAAAATACAATAGGTAAGTATGCAGTGAAAATTTCAGTTGTATTCATAATCTACATTGTTAAATTATGTATTTTAAAGTGTTTTCAACTGTGTTCACGCTTTATTGCAGATGTACAAAAATGTCAATTTAAGGTCATTGAAAAAAGCTATATTACCATTTTATAGTAATAATGACTAAAGCGGGCCAGTTTAGCTCAGTCAGTAGAACATCAACCAGAATCACAAGGTTCCGGGTTCGATACTGATTTTCACCAACTCAGAGTATGAGTAGAGCAGGGATTCTGTTTGGGTAAGTGAGGAGCTGATAGTAGGTCTGTGCTCCACCTCAGATGCAAAAATAATCTCTTTGTCTAGTGCTAGTGAAAGGGGATAGACTCCCTGCGGATACCGACATTAGGCCACCCCATGACTTACTACTTTATTTATATTGAATAGCAAAGGAAGCGCGTGGTGTCATGGGAATGGACTCGTTACCCCGAGTTCAAATCCTGGACGTGGTAATGCATTCACTTAGCACTAATACCCTTAGAAATGTATGAATCCTACTCTCCCTCCAGCTAGGGTAAATGCAGGGAGACTGGGTTCTTTAACCATGGCTATGGTAACCAGTCTAGGGGAAGGAAAACTCTGAATCAAACCTGTTGAACTCCGCTTAAGAAATTGACCTTGTGTCATATCCTGCTCGTGCGGAGGGGTTGGTAAATATATATATGAATAGCAAATGACTAAGAATGAAAGTAAAATATTTAGAAAAAGCACAATAGATTACTGTGATGTACTTCATTTATCTATGTAACTTTTCGTTTTAGAAATGACATCAAACTAATGTTCATCCACAGAGGCTGTGTTATATACCCATTCATCTGTTAGGTATATAATGAGGGTGAAAGAGTGGAGGCAATGGGTGTTCTTACTCGTCTGCTTTGTCAGCGACCATATTTCTTCTTTGTTGATTCCTTCCTTCTTCTGGGCTGGGTTGTCTGTGCTCATTCCGGGGTTGGTAATAATTAAGCAAGACTTGATAGTTTAACAAGACGTCTTTATTCTTTATTAAAAATCCAAAGCTCAAAAGGGGTTTATAACCACGTGGTGAGAAGATAGCATCTTAAGAGTAAATGACCCTCGTATCTGCTCCTGTCTAATAACAGACAAAATCTAACTAACTTAGTTAACTCTCAGTCAGTTCCTTCTCACGCTTTCCTTTAACCAATCAGAAGTTGCTACTCAGGTCAGCAAAAGGTGAACGCTTGTCAATCTTCCTATATGGTCAATGGCAACTTTCCATTTAGCATACCATTATTTTGAATTTTATTACACTTACAATTTGTAGGCTACCCATGAATTCTGTAACAGCTATTTAGCTGACCAGTTTGAGATGTTAATGGTTCTAGCAACAATTTTGATCTTTTCCCATGGGGCATCCTTTGATGAAAACTGTGCACATCCTTCATAAAATTTCCTCTTCAAGATTGACTACAGCTTCTTGATAGGGAATAAATCAGGGGAGAATAGGGAGGTGCTAAGTTATTAGTCTTTGTCCTTCGAATCCCAAAGTTGTGAGGTATGGAAATTATCGACTTGGCTGAATACAATGCATAAATATCAACTGCTGTGTATGTGAGAGTGACAAATCATCCAACCAGGCTGAAAAATTCTCCAGAAATGCAGTGTAGTAATTTCTTGTGAGTTTTGACACCTGGCAATTTCCTATGATGCCAGCCCAAAAACAATACCACCACCTCCTTGTTGATGTCGAATGCAATGCGGGCAAGAGCTCCAAATGGTACCCATCCATCAAGGCCATTCAGTGGAGCTCTGGCCTCATCTGTAAAGAGAACATTTGGGAAATTGGTCTTCATATATTTCTGTGCCAAACAATACGCTTCTATTTGTGGGTTTGTTTAGAATGGGTTTGGTGATGGGTTTAAGACTTCTTGCTTTCTTTTTAAGAATCCTACCCCGGGTGCTCCTAGACAAAGAAGCGACCCCAGCACGTTCAAATATGGCAGAACTTGTACTACCTAGGGTGTTTCTCACTTGTCTATGTATTTTTCTATTGTCATGCTGGATACACTTTTTCTCATTCCTTTATTTTGTCTTGGTTTGGTTATGTGGTTTTCCACATATGACTTCAAAGTTATTATATCTTGACAAAACTTTCTGCCTAATTCACCCACATATAATCCTGTGAGACCCGAAACAATCCGTATCTTTTCTGTAACTGCCAGACGTCGTTTCAGTGACATTCACCTGCAATAAAGCATGAGAGTTAAAAACACTTTAAAATAATAACTTAACATAACGTATGTAGATTATCAATATGACTGACATTTTCACTGCATATATTTACCTACTTAGTATCTCTCAGTGTACCAAATTTCACTTTAGTACAATTTTTAATATTCGAAATATCAACCAAAAATGTAACCTGCAAGAAAGCGTGAAATGCAGTTTATTCTTTTACCATTGTTATTTTGGTTCATTTTGACTAATTTCCTTGCCTCCTTTTAAAAAATTTTTTTTATTGTTCCCATCTCACATTTTTGTAGCTATACACTCCAGCCACCTGTAGGTGTGTATCTATCTTTGTTATGAGCAGGCACAATTTTTGGTAATACTTTTGGAACATCATATTCCTTTTTTATGGTTATATATTCAGCACACTGATGGCTAGCATGTACTAACCAGTAGAGCTCAGGTTTCATATATTTCTATGAACACACACACACACATATATATATACAGACAGACATACATACATATACACTAGCAAAGAGGAAAATAATTTATAGAATTAAAAACATTACCGAGAATTTGTACATTATATTTAATTTTGGAATTATTTTTTTTTACATTTAGAATATTATTTTAAATATAATCCTTAACTTTTGCTGAAGATTATGTTAACAATAGTTTTTGATTTTTCTGTCTTGAGAGTTAAAAACTCGACTAGTGTCGAGGATAGTGGAGTGACCAACAATAAAAAGCATATAAAAGACAAAAATACAAACGAAGAATAATAAAAAATATGAAAATTCTTTTCCTATATATTTGTTTTATCTTTTAAAACAAATATATAGAAAAATAATTTTTTATTAATATATTTATAGTTTTATTTTTAACTTTTTAAGTCCTGGGCAATGCCAGGTAGTTTTGCTTGTTTAGAAATAAAATACAGATATCATTAATTTCTGTATACAATATTTTTTAAATTTTTCTTAATTATTGAATTATATTGATTAATTATTAAAATAAAAAAAAAAAAAAATTTTTGTCTGTTTCTTAGTTATAAGCATATTGAGTGGTATGCAAGATTTCAAATATGAATGACTTCTCATTTGTGAGTTATAAGTTGACACGTACATATCAAACTTCCTTTATATATATATATATATATATATATATATATATATATAGATATGTATACTTCGGCAGCATTTTTTCTTTTAGACATGTTCTGTTAAACGCCACAGACAATTCAAGTCTGAGGAGTTTTTTTATGGTCCTTTCAATTTTCCTAGCGATCTTTTTCGTGTTTGGGTGGAGAAGTTGTAATAGTCCACCAAATCCTTGTTTTTTTTTCGAGCGCTTTCGGCTGGTTTATCAGCCATCATCAGGTGGGGAAACGATGTTAAGTTTTTCAAGTGCCTCATTTTTATAGAAGAACGAGTAGTAGCTTAAGAGTGGTGGTGGTAGTTAGTACGAAACAATGGATTAATGGGTTTTTGAGGGGGATACAGAATTGTGAGGAAAGGAGGGGGAATGGTTAGAGTGGAATTTTTTATAAGCATTGGAGGACGTGTTTACTGGTTTGAAAGTTTATTTTGTTTAAGGTAGGTTTTTTTAATTTGATATAGAGTGCTTCCATTATTTGCAGTTTTTGTTTGTTTTTTTCTTTATGGAGTGTGAGTGTGTTTTCTGTTAAAATTTTTCTGTAGGTTGAGGGGGGGCATGAATGTGTCTTTAAGTGTTGACTAATGGAGCTGGTGTCAGATAAGTGCATTGTTAAACGGCGGGATAATGTGGTCGTCGTATGGCCAATATATGTATTGCTGATATTGGAGAAGCAATCTCCTATGGGACATGTAAACTCATATACAACATTGGTCTCATTTAGACGAGTGGTTTTAGGAGATGAATTATTGAAAGTGACAAGGTTCGCGGTTTTTGAATTTTTTATAATAGATGATAAGTTTTAATTTACGGTTAGTATCAATGGAGGCAACATTATTTTGAATTAATTTTTTTAGGATGATTTCATCAAGTTTGTAGTTTTTATGCATTTGATTACAATAGTATATATTTTGGAAGGAGCTATTATGTTTGCTATTGGTTTTGTTGTGGTTAATGTTATAGAGTGTTTGTCAGATTTGTTTGTCGACAAAATGGTTGGGGAATTCGTTGTTGATAAGTGTTTGCTTAATCTTTTTAAGTTCAGAAAAAAAATATATATAGATATATATATATGCACACGCACACATACATATATATATATGCACATATACATATACATATATATATATATATATATATATATATATATATATATATATATAATATATATATATATATATATATACATACACACACATGAAAATTGACATGTAAAATAGATTGGTAGTGGGTATTATAGCTTCCAGGGGCTGGGGGTGGAGCATAAGGCCCTAACCCCCCACTGACCAAGACAAGACAGAACTCTAGTGGATGAGAGGGAAAAATGATGTCTATTCATAACAAAGCTGGACATTCCAAGATGCAGCAGAAAAAATAAAAATGAACCAAAATTCAATGATTTCAACATTGTGTTTAAAAAAGAATTTTGTTATCAAATATTCATTCTGGTTTTATTACTTTCAATTATAATGAATACCATATTTCATAGCATTTTTAGATGCATTCAGGTGTATTTTAGGTGCAAAATATTTACCCCGCTTCCTTTTTATAAAATGGCTCTTCTTTAATACAATTCAATAGGACTTCTATTAGCTATGCCAGATGCATTTTAATACTTCATTTGCCATGGTAGAACTTCATTAACTGTGGTAGATGGGTTTTAAGACTTCATTAGCCATGGCAAATGGGTTTTAAGACTTCATTAGCCATGGCAAATGGGTTTTAGAATGGGTATCATTTTCTGAATATTCTTTGCTATAAGGAAGAATCATCTTTCTTTTGCCTGTGCATCTAAACATGCCATTATTTATTTGGTATTTGTTCATTGTTTCTTTAATTTTTCTGACTTGTCAGATATCATTTTCTTTGTATGATTGATTAAAAAGGTTTTATTTTTTATTTATTTTCAAAATCTTACCAAAGTGGAATATTTTACAAGAGCAATACAAACGAAAAAGAAAAGAGAAAAATGTTTTTATAATTCAATGCATCTCAGGTGGCTCAATTTATTGTTCAGAATTTATTTTTATTTTGGGGAAATATTGACTTGATGTACAGGGTGTCCCAAAAGTCACTTAGGTATCTCTCTCTCTTTGTATATGTATATGTATATATATATACACACACACACATAAAAAAGATGCTGTTTTTACAATGACCGAAAGCATTTATCTTTTTAAGGGAAAATTGGTGGAGACTAATAAAGATCTAAGTTCAGTAAAACCCACAACCTTGTTTTGTCCGAGAGTAGGTTAAACACATTTTACACCTCATTTTTTATTTAAAAAAAAAGCTATATAGAAACATGATGAGGGTGCAATTCAATGATATATTAATAAATTATCAAAAAAAAAAAAATGATGAAAAAAATAAAACAAATATAGGATAAAACAATAAAAAAGCATATAAAAGACAAAAATACAAACGAAGAATAATAAAAAATATAAATTCTTTTCCTATATATTTGTTTTATCTTTTAAAACAAATATATAGAAAAATAATTTTTTATTAATATATTTATAGTTTTTTTTTAACTTTTTAAGTCCTGGGCAATGCCAGGTAGTTTTGCTTGTTTAGAAATAAAATACAGATATCATTAATTTTAGTTTAAAACTAAAAGAACATGCATTTTTGTTATTTTTCTTTTTTCTTTTTTTTTTTTTTTTTTTTTTTTTTTGTGTGACTTTTGGGACATTGTATATCATGAATTATTATAAAATGCAGCACAAAAAAAGTGTGTGTTGCAAAACAAAAGTTATTTCTATTTTATTTATTGTCAATAATTAACATTATTTATTTATTGTCAATAATTAACATTTTTGCTGTTTTTTGACAGCAAAAATGTTAATTATTGACAATCTTTATTGAAGAAATATTAAAAATAATGATTTTTTGTGTTGATTATAAGTGTTTTCATTACTTCTTGCAAAATTATTTTTATCTTTTAAATAAATGAAGACAATCTTTATTCCATGAAAAATAATTTTGCTTTTTGACAGGCTTGGGAATTAAATCTTTAAACTATTTTGTGACAGCCTGTCTAACTAAGGCTAAATTTAAATGTAGCAACTATTATGGGACAGAGATAGTATTTATTTATACTTTTTTTTTTTTTCATTTAAATTATACTATATCTGTCCATAACAGTTTTACATTTGTATATAGAAGTTTATATACAAATGTACCAACTATTATGGGACAGAAATAGTATATTATTTATAGTTACTTTTTTTTAAATTTTATTTTATTTTTAAAAAAAATTTAACTCTGTCTCCTAACAATTATTACATTAGTATATAAAAATGTATGTATCATGGGACAGAAGTATATTATTTATAGTTACTTTTTGTTCTTTCCATTTATTTTGTACCACCTCTGTCCTATGACAGTTATATTTGCATACAGATTTCATACACAAAATGTAACAATTATATTAGTCTGGGTTAGAATCAGGGTATGGGTAACCTGTAGCTCAAATTTTGTGGACCTTATTTTTGTGATGCAGGTATCATTGGGGAACAAGAAAAGTTTGGTCAATTTATCCAAACTTTTCTCGGGTTACTCTTACTTCGCTTTTAACCTGGATAATATGTGAAAGATTTGGTGTATTAGTTTTTTTTTCTTCCCCTTTTACTTACCTTGTATGTTATTATCTATAATTATTAATTTAATCATTTTTTTTTACTTTTTTCATTCACTTCCTTTATTTCATGATTAAAATATCTCATTGATACATTTTATTATAAAAAAAAAGTATATAAAAAGAATTAAAAAAACAAACTTCTTTCTTGTCTGCCATGACACTGCCACTCTACTTTATCTTTTACTAAAAAACTAAGAGACCAAGTAATAATAATAATAATAATGTCTTCATTTAAATGTAGATAAAGATATAGTTAGGGGAGTGTTGTATTTTCTTACAAGGCTATCTTCTGCCAAACTCCCCAAAATACCAAATACAGAAATACACCACAAATGATGTGATACATAAAAATATACACACATATAAAATTAAAAACACAAAAAAATCATAGAAAGAAACTGAATATATATGTGTGTGTGTGTGTGTGTATATATATATATATATATATATATATATATATATTCATCAAAAGTTGCTACCATGTTTTCATTGTAGTAGCATTAGTAGTTAATATATTTTGCAAAATATAAAGCATTTATAGGTGTAGAAAATTTTTTTTCTCTATTACAAAAAAAAAAAAAAAACTTTTGGAGAAAAACTTATTTTTGTTGTAAAGAGGAAACCCTTTTTCTACAGCTATGTAGATATACACACACATACATATGAAATAAAAATGAAAAAAAAAACCCACAAAAATCAAAGAAACTAAAATGCATATATATATATACACACACACAACGCATATATATTCACACACACACACGTGTGCATATATATACAAATATTTAAAATAAAAACAAAAACAAAAAATCAAAGAAAGAAACTAAAAAAAATGATTATATATAATATATATATTATATATAATATATACACACACACACACACATACATGCACCTATGCATGTATATATATACTCATAAAAATCAAAAGAAGAACCCCCAAAACAACAACATATATAATATATACACACACACACACACAAGATTTTTAAAAATCAAAGAAACTAAAAACAAACAAAAAATAATAAAAAAGTAAGAAAATCAACATATATAGTACATACAAATGTGAATGATCACTGGTATTGTACAGTTTCATACATCTTTGTAAATTCATTTTTTTTTATAACATTTTTCTTTTATAAAGAAAACTTTAATACATAAAAAGAATTCTTATTTTGGTGCTACATATCCCATATTGGTGTCTGTGTGCCACACCTTTGAGACCCCCTCCCCAAGAATTTTCCCCTTTATCTGAGAATTGCCATTATTGGTAATTCTAAGTTCATGTTTTGTTTATTTATTTGTTTGTCAACTTTACAATTGTATATTTTTTATTGTTTGTTAAAAATAAATTATCTGAAATTTACATTGTTTGCTTTTGTCTTTTTTATTTATATATATATTTTTTTATCGCTAAAGCTATTGGTAAATATCTATTGTGAGAATTGGCCCTGATAATTATTTTCTGAGAATGGAACCCAGCCTGAGAAAGTCCAAAAAGAGACTAGTCACTATATCTAAACTACGTATAGGTCATACAAGACTAACACAAAGAAAACAACAGTCAGAATGCATAGCATGTCAAACACTATATACTGTTAAACACATTCTAATTAAATATTGTGATTTTGCTGTTATTAGACAGCATTTTCACAACACAAATAGGTCCATTCTGACCCAATGTGGTATTACTTGTTAGGGTCTCATCTATGGGTTAAATAGAAAAAATGTTTAAATAAAATAAAAAAAATTTAATATCCATTAAGAATGAATTTATTTCAAAACTTTGTCGGCACTAAATGACCCACTGAGGTTGATATGCTGTAAATCAAAACAAACCAACCAAACAACACAAATAACATGAGATATATATTTAAATTTTTTAGTATAGATGACATTTTGCCCATTCAAGAAAAAGATAGAATTATACCAAAAAATATAACAATTAACTTGAACTTTACCCTTTAAACTTATCCCTCAAAGTGATTCCTAATCCATTTAGCAACAAACACTCACGAACAAATTACTATCAAAATCAAGAAAAATCCTTGGGGAAAAAAGCATAATAAATCTGACCATCCCCCACAATTTACTGCTTGGCATAAAATAATCTGAGGTGGGTTGATGTGCCATTAAAATCAATCAATGTATAAACTAGCATGCACACACACATATCTCTCTCTCTCTCTCTCTCTATCTGTCTGTCTGTCTATATATATATATATATATATATATATATATATATATATATAATGCTTCACACCTATGCCCAAACCTGGTATATGTATTTCCAACAACGGATACAAATACATCTCAAATATATATATATATATATATACTAGCAAAAGTACCCGGTCCATGACTGGACTATAAAATGTTAACACCATGTAGTGAGTGGGTAAGTGAGAGAATAAGAGGAAAATAATTTATAGAATTAAAAACAAAAATGTAATTAACTTTTGAGTGTTTTGAAATATAATTCTATTTTTCAAAATTGTTTTGTACATATGACAAAAACTTAAATTCAGTTCCTAATTGCTTGTTTTTTTTTTTTTTTTAATTGATTGTTGCAAAGTGATAAAAAATATTAATTTAACTTATTTTCTTTTTACCCCTAAAAAGTAACAATTAAAAGGAGCTAAGTATTAAACGTGTCCTTATTTATTTAGCTCTATCGGCTGAGGCTGTACAATATGCTGACAGCACTTCTGCTGAGTAAAACCTCCTTCCAATTGGGCCACATGTTGGTCGTAGGTGACGACCTGTGGTGTTTGCAGTCCATGGCCTGCACCGTTACTTGGGCTAGACGGGCGGTTGGAGAGGTCCCTCCAATCAATCAGCTGGTCATGTCAAGCCCTAGCACCTATATGATTGTCCCTACCGTATTGCTCTTATGGTAAAACCGAATCTAGTGGTGAGGTTCCAATTAGGGAGCTCTGGGAAGTATGGAGTACCCCTTCATTGACATTACTCCCAGGCTCATATTGACCCGGAGTGGTAGTACTTGTTAGGCCCACCAAGTACAATCACTCAAGGTCCCATCTATTGGTTAAATAGGAGGAAAAAAAAGAAGGATTTAAAAAAATGTTTAAGGGGGGAGTTGGGGGTTCAGCTATGACCATTTGAAAGGGAAAAAAATTTCTGGTCCCTAATTTTTACATATATATATTTTTACATATAAAAAATTGAAAAAAAAGTGATTTGAAAATTTAAGTTATTTTCTTAAAATTAAAAAAAAATAATTCATGTAGCATCTTTTTTTTTTTTTTTTTTTTTTTTTTAGTTTTAAAAACAATATTTTTCTTTGAATTGATTAAAAAAAAAAAAAAAAAAAAAAATATCTTATGTAAATGGAGTATTTTTACTATCTTAAAATGTCAAAGTCAATTTTAAATGTCTGGGACTAACTAGTTCAAAAATTTATAGGAGATAGAACTCAATGTAAGTTAAAAAGTGCTCTCAATTTGAGCTATATATTTCCCAATATTTTTATATATATTTAATATAAATTTTTAAAAAATTCATAACGTTCGTTCATTTTCACCTATGGGTAACAAAACAGGCCGAAATCTCTCCCTTTCCGATAAGAAAAGTTTTAGTCATCAATGTGTTTCAACGTATTTCACTCATTTGTTTGGTTCTTTTTCTTAAATTCGTTCATTGAAGACTTTATTTCAACTGGTAAGTTGTTCTTTTATTTATTTTCTTTTATATACCTTTCAAAAATAGTAAACTTGAAATTCATAACTAATTAAAAGAAAGTATAAATTATTGAACACTGAAAGAAAACTTCTAAAAACCGAACGTTCTTGAAAATATACTTTTCATGAATATTTGTATTCTAAATATTGTTAGACTAACACTAACTAGTAAACATTTGTAATATTATATTTAAAAAAAAAAACAAACACTTTCTTTCAAAAAAATGTAAAATTTATTTTCCTCCATCAAAAAAAAATTATGAAGAAACTTATTGTTCACTAGGAAATAAAAAAACTAAACAAAAGCCTTTTTAATTTGAACTAAAGATTTATTTAAAATAAAAGCTTTTATTTCTTGATATACCAAAAATTTTATTAAAATCAGATTATTGGTTTATTTTTAATGATTTAAAAAATAAAATTTCTTGTGCTTCCCATTATTAACGATTTTGAAAATCACAGAAAAAGAAAAAAAAGCAATGTAATTTCTCTGATAGAATAAAATTAATTTTATCAGTGAAGATACCGTAAAATCATGGAAAATTAAATGTAACACTCTAAAATTATCAACAAAATAAATTTTGTAGTTATTAATGGTTAAGGTAAAAAAAATAAAAGCTTTTAATTTAAAAGTGTTTTTTTTTTTTTTTTTTTTTTTTTTTTTCTCTTTAACATACTTTAAATTCATAGTGCTACTTTCTTAAAATAAATCTTTATTAAATTTTATTTTTTATCATAATTGATGCAATACTTTTAAAATTCACTATTAAATGTTTCAGTGATAAATATGTCAGTTATGACGGGAGTCTTTTTGGCTTCACTCCAAGAAAAAATATTTTTTTAAAATATTGGGTGAAAAATCCAATGTTTATCTTTTACTTTGAAATACCCGGATGTGAAGACGTACGAGATAGTAAAAAAAAGCATTGTAGGTTAGCATACTTTTGCCCTTAGCAGCAAAGGAAAAATAATGAGTTATTGACTCTTTGGATATGCATTTATCTCCCTTTAACTCAAGATTTGGACATCTCATATATATATATATATATATATATATTTGGGAGAATATGTGCTTAATTGGAGTCGTACCTAATTTTGAAATAGTACCTAATTTTGAAAATTAATTAATTAATAATGAATCAAATCACGCACAGGGCGGCCTTCCTATCTATAGCTCTGCTGATGAGGCCTAATAGGCCGAAATGTACATACAGAGATTGATTTTTCTCGATTTGTTTAGCCCTACATTTAAATAGGCATTCCCGCCTAATTCATTATTAATTAATTAATTTTCAAAATTAGGTACGACTCCAATTAAGCACATATTCTTCCAAAAATTGTCGGCAAAAAAGCCATTCCAAACATACCGTGTTTACAACTTATCATATATATATATATATATATATATATAAAGTAAAAAAGTCGTCGGGGCGGCCTAAAGTTGGTATCAGCCAATCAGCGAGGGAGTCTATCCCCTTTTCAATAGCACTTGACCAAGGAGATTGTATTGGCTTCTGAGGTGGAGCGCCACACCTACCATCAGCTCCTTACTTTACTGCACAGATCCCTGTACTACTCATAACGCTGAGTTGGCGAGGACCGGTATCGAACTAGGAACCTTGTGGTTTCTAGCCAAACGCTCTACCAACTGAGCTAACCCGGCCCATTATGAATAATTGTTTTAACTAGCAGGACCTGTGGATGTATCACAGTATGATAATTATTACGTTTGATATGGTTACTTAAGAGCTATTGCAAATAGCTCAATATGTAAAAATTATAATAATCTTGAACTAACTCTCATTCTTTATTTTTTTTTTTATTTCTTTCCTTCTTTTCATTATGTTTGATTGAAACAGATTAGCATTATCACTTACATGCGCCCATCCTCTCTCTGTCTTTCTCCTACTTTCTTTCTTATTTTTTCTGTGTAGTAAAGAAAGAGTGAGAGAGAGTTAAATCAAGATTATTATACTTTTTACATATTGAACTATTTAGTAATAGTTCTTAAATCAACATATCAAACGTAATAATTAAATTATCATACCGTAGTATATCCACAGTTCCTGCTAGTTAATAGATATTTGTTTAATGTTATTTCTCTTTTATAAAAACAAAGTCAACTGGGTTAAAGCAGAAAATTTTGCTTTTTAAAAAATGTTTCTGAGTAATTCATTTCCTGGTTGCATTCTTTGTCAAACCCAATGATTGTGAGTCGAAATAAGTACAGAGACAATCAAAATAATTGTATATTATTTTTTAAATTAACAATAGGACAGACTTAAACCACTCTGAAAAAAAAAAAACCCAAAAAAAACTTATGTCCCCTATTTAGAATATTAAATGCAAAAAAAAAAAAAAAAAAAAAAAAATCGAAACTTATTTTATTAAAGAGAATTTTTAATTTGTTTAAAACGCAATTTTTTTCATTGTATGTGTGAAGTTATATAGAAACACTAACAATGGCTGAAGCATGATTCTAATGTTATGTTATGTTATAAATTTGATTTTAAGAGCCTTCTGAAATGTAGATTGACTTCCTGGTTGCATTCTTTGTTAAAACCCAATGTTATTGAGTCATAAATTCATCTACTTTGACTTGCTTATCTATACATCTGTCTGTCTGTCTATCTATCTATCTATCCATATGTAAAGGGCAGTTTGTGTGTGTCTGGAGGAAACTACAAAAATAAAACAATTAACAACAAAGTAAATATATATATGCATTCACTATCACCAAATCTTGCTTTTTTGAGCAAATATAATAATATATGTATTCATCAAGATTATTAAAAAATAAGATTTAAATAGTAACACCATGGATTTTTTTTTTTTTGTTTTTTTTTTTTGCATTTAATATTTCAAATAGGAGACAATTTTTCTTTTCAAAGTGTCTGTGCACTTTTTTTTTTTTTTTTGACGCCCTAATAAGCTAGATCAACACAAGGTCTTTTTACATAAGGATTTTAATGGGTCATCCTGCTAGGGTCAAACTTGCGATTCAGTAATAATGAATCTGTGAGACTTAACTTTTTTGCTCTCTACTTCTACCCAGGTGCCGCCGAGTTGCCACTTCTAGTATGTATATAAAGGGCAGTTGAGTGTGTGTATGTATGTCCGGAGGAAACTACAAAAATAAAGCAATTAATGACAAAGTGTATATATGTATGTATGTGTGTGTATATATATATATATATATATAATATATATATATACTGTCACCAGATTTTACATTTCCTGTTAAAAATTATGAAGTTTTGATCTATATTTTCAAAGACAGTTAATTTTATTTACGATAAAATAACATTAGAATGGTGGATCGGCCATTGTTAGGCGTTCCTAGCTAAAATGTCATCAAATAAGTTATGGAAGATCAAAACAATTAATTTTTTTCATCTTAACTACTGTTTATAAATATTTTTTTTTAATTTTTGAGTTTCAATGGTCAAAACTGTTATACTTCTACCCCATATTAGTTATTTTCTAAGCTAATTTTAGTTGTGGCACAAGGCCAGTTGTATGGAGCACCATATGAGAATGGAATTCACAGCTGCTCTGTTAGCCTAGTTCGCTAACATGTGAGACCCCCCACCTGTATCCCATAGTTGTTTTCTAAATTGTGACACAAGGCCAGTAGTATGGAGCACCAATGAGAATAGAATCCACAACTGTTCTAAGATCAGTTTATTAACAATTACATTAAAAAAATAATAGAATTCTATTTTTATTTCATTTTATAAAATTAGATTATTAGGGGAAAAAAAAGTACATTGTAGGCAGTAACGGATTTAGGTCTTAAAAGCCCCCTGGACTAATAGAATTTGTGGCTCTTATATATGTTTGGCACCCCCATCTCCGTGTCTATATAAAAAAGGGCCCCATCAAACCTAAAGCCCCATTCATAATAGAGAGGCCCAAATGCTCTAAATTGTTTCAAATTAATTGTGAAAATAAACAAATCCCCTCTGTTTTTATTTCTTAATTCTTTTTTTAGTTTGATCAGGGGCCCAAGACTAGAGTGCCCTTGGGGAGCCCTCTAGTCTTGGGGCTCCTGGGCTGTAGCCCATTATTAGCCCATATACAGGATTGTAGGATATTCAGTCCTATGATACATCCAAAGACAAACATGTCATTACCTTATTTCATCACTGAAAACATAACATTCAAATGCAAGAAGAATGAAGAAATAAGCAGAATAATATTAAGGATGCGATGTTTATGTGTGTGTAGAAATCAGTACAAAAAAAAGCTAATCTATATCCATATACATACTAGACAAAACGTGACCCGTTGGGTCACCCATGCAGCTCTGAGTAGATAATTGAGCAAAGCGAAAAAAATTTCTAAAAAAATAAATACGGTGGACAAAAAATTAAAATCATTTTGTATGCTTTTTAAGAAAGGGAATGTTTGACCTAATTTAAACTAATTGTGAAATTAACATAGAAATACATTACAAATTCTTTCCCCCCTCTCTCTCTTTCTCTCTCTCGCTCTCTCTCTCTACCCTCCTAGAGAAACTAACATTATATAACGAGGAGGTAATCAAGAGATACATAGGGGAGAAGAAAGTGATCGGTAGAAAGTAAAGTAAGAGATTGACCAGTCTTTGACTTAATTGCAAATTATAACTAATTAGAACCAATTAAAACGGAATTTTTTCCAACCATAATTCAATCCTAAAAGTAAGGAATAATTTAGTATAATTTTCGTGTCATTAAACGAAACAGTAAAAAAGCCTTTAGGAAATAAAAATTAATTCACTCAGCTTTAGTATATATATATATATATATATATATATATATATATATATATATATATATATATATATATATATATTGAACGTTTTTTCACTTTGAAATATGATATTAATTGAATTAATTCTACTATAAAATTTTAGAGGAAACTACGAAAATAAAACAATTAATGCAAGAGTACATATATATATACACATTCACTATTACCAGATCTTGCTTTTCGTGTAAAAATAATGAAGATTTTATTTATATTTGAGAAAAACATCCGGGTCTTTTTCACGTGGGGATGTTTATGGGGTATCCAGCGAGGATCCAACTCGCAATTCAGTAATAATGGATCTGCGAGATTAAGTTTTTTTTAATCCTCCCTCTACCCAGGCGATGCCGGGTAACCGCTTCTAGCACATATGATATAAAGAGCAGTTGATATGTATGTATGTATGTTCGGATGAAACTATTAAAATACAACGATTAACGACAAAGTAAATATCTATACACATTAAATATCACCGGTTCTTGCTTTCTGTGAAAAAATAATGAAGATTTGATTTATATTCGAAGATATTTAAAAATTAAAATATACATAGAGATAGCATTGAAATTCTACTTAAAAATGCCCAGTATTTGTAAATCTCAAAAGTAAACAAATCAATACACCAGACCCCCCCCCCTACCCAGGTGACGCTGGGTAGCCACTTCTAGTGAAATATATGGCAAAGTCCTGGTCATAAGTATGTATTTACCCAACCCCTCCGCCACGAGCAGAATGCGATTCAAGGTCGATTTTTTAAGCCCAGTACGACTAGTTTGAATTCAAAGTTTTACTCCTAGGCCTGTTGCGTAGCAACGTCAAACAGACCAGTCTGCCCTACTGTTTACACCATAGCTGGAGGGAGAATAGTTGTATTGATATATTTCCCAAGAGTATTAAGCTAGTCTCGCAGATCGGTTACTACTGAATAGTGAGTTTGATTCACACTGGATGCCCCATAATTGCGACGTTGTGTCACATCCTACGTTATGGACGATTGGACGTATTTTTCTTTTTAGTTTAACGTTTTAGAAGGTCCTTTTCCTTTGAAAGTAAAGAGACTCTCTCTCTCTCTCTCTCTCTCTCTCTCTCTCTCTCTCTCTCTCTCTGAAAGACGGTTTGGAAACTCACGGAGAATAGCCGTCAAACATTAACTGAAAATGTTTTCTTTTCTTCTAGAAAAAGATGATGCCTCTAATAACTCAAAACAAACACGAATTCAAATATTAGCAAGGACTTATCTTTTATTATTTCTCTGGATTTTTGGCTCCCGATTACAAGACGGTTCCTGAGTTCGAGAGAGCTCCCTAGTCCGACAAGAAATACCCGAAGAAGACCAGAGGGCACATAGGCAGAAACGTTGTATAGATGAGAATAGTCCGAATAATCAAAATGAGTAATTTGCGATATAAAAAACAAACAAAAAAAAAAAAAACAACTAAAAATCAAAATGCAAAAAAAAAAAAAACAGAATAAAAAGAAAAGACAATAATAATGATGAACAATGCTTTATTGAGAAAAAAATAAGTGGCACTATTAATGTAAAAATTAATAACATCTATGGTGCCAAAAGGGCCGGCTTGGCTCAGTCAGGTTCGATACCGGCCCGATTTACCGCACAGGGATCTGTGCAGTAAAGTGAGGAGCTGATGGTAGGTGTGGCGCTCCACTTCAAACGTCAAAACAATCTCCTTGGTCTAGCGCTCGTGAAAAGGGGATAGACTTCCTTGCTGTCTGGTTGATACCGACTTTAGGCCACCCCGACAACTTTACTATAATTTTTTAAAAACTTTATGGCGCCGATAGATATTGAGAGTTTTAATGGTTTGATTTGGATTTTTGGAAATGTTTTTTGTAGCTCAGTTGGTTAGAGCAGCTGGTATGTTTAACAGTTCCAGGTAAATTAATCACTGTAAATTTATCGCCAGTAAATTCATTGTATCGGATCAATTGCACCCCCTAATTTTAACACTTTAACACTTTCTCTTTTTATCAAATTCTTAAAAGCAATAGTTAAATTTTGAATAATTTACCTGTGATAAATTCCTCATACGATATATTTACTGGCGATAAATTTACCGACTATGAACTTAACACACGGTAAATTTTGATTCTAGGTAGTCATCATATTTTTAATTTATCTTTGGTAAATTCATCGCAGTTATCTGTACCGGGTCACTTGGAGTGATATCGTCCTGCGAGGAGGAACAAAAGATTTGCTAACAGATTCAGCGGTGACAAGCGGTATTGAGAGAAATAAATGAATGGAAGTCATGAACAAGATGACTGATGCGTGCAGTCTTCATTTCGATCTACACAGATCTCCCACGTCGACTTCGCTTGGCCTTTTTACAAGAACGATCCCACAAAATTATTACATAACCCTAGCTCTTTAGCTCTTTTTTTTTTTTATCAAATTCCTAAAGTTCTGAATTAATTAAGTTCTAACTGTAAATGATTTACCTGCGATAAATTCACCATGCGATATATCTATTGGCAATAAATTTACCACACGATGACTTTTCCACACGATGAATTTATGGGGTAGGATGAAGGTTTGGGGGGTGTTTTAAGGTTTAAAGGTATCTGGATATTCTTGGCTGCGTGTTCTTAGGGGTTTTTGTTTTAACCCCATCTCATTTGATGGTCGCGCTGAAAAGGAAGGAATTTAAGGAATGAAAAGGAAAGAGACAGAGAGAAAATAGTTTCATGACTTAGGCTTTATTGACTGGACATAGTCGACTGTGGCAAGGGATATCCCCCTTGCCGAGGAAGCGACTACCTTTGGGGGGTCGAGGGACATGTCGGACATGCGCGGAGGTTCTTCCAGTGAAGGCCCATAGAATTATTTTTTTTAAATTTAATTGTATTTTAATTTTAATCCCCACAGATTTACTACACAGTGAAGCAGAGAGGATGCAAGAGAACTTACCCTTTATTATTTCCGATCAACACTGGTACTCATTGTCGTAGATTGATGTCGCATGTGAATTGCGATAAGTTAAAGAAAGGCATTAACAGTCCACATCACCATCGAGGCCTATTTTGTGTTTTACTCAGTAAGGTTTTATTGCTAGTTTAAACCGTTGTCGTTGAATAGAGCTCGTCGAAATGTTTATTTTGCACATAAGATATATTATTCTCTCCCAATACTTATCTGCCAATAAGATCAAAGCATTGTGTTAAAAAGAAAACGGCCTCAATGGTGTCGCGGCGGACTTGTTAATATCTACACAAATGTATTCACTCGTTAAGTAAAGACAACTTCAGTACGGACGGAGTTGAATAAATGTAATGATATGGATAAAAAAGAGAAAGAAGAAAAACGTTTTGTGTGTGTGTGTGTGTGATTGAGAGAGAGAGAGAGAGAGAGAGAGAGAGAGAGAGAAGATAATCATGGTATAGAGAGGAAAGTGGGGGTGAGAAGGTATTAAAAAAAGAAGGAAGCGGAAGAGAGAACAAGGAGAGAGAAGAAGGGCAAAAGAAGAAAGGGAAGAGAGTAGAGAAAGAGAGGGTGAAGGAAAAAGAATAAAAGAGGCAATAAAGGAAGGAAAATAGAGAGAGAGAGAGAGAGAGAGAGAGAGAGAGAAGAGAGAGAGAGAGAGAGATCTCAAGTGACACAGAAAAAGATGAGATAAACCTGAATGGTGTCGTGGATTGTAGAAATGAAACAATAGTCAAAATGGATGATTTAAAAGTTAATTTTCTTTTGGGGGATGGATATGTTGTACATACAAAAACGCCATTTTGCAACAGGGCCGTAGCAGCTGCGGACTGGGGCCAGCCCTCCCTCCAATTTCTGTCACTTGTAATATTTTACAGGGTTTTATTTTAACAAAATACAGGATATTTCTATGAATGTTTGAGATGAGGCTTGATGATTAGTATTATCTGCGTTATTCGGACTATTGTCCTCATCTTCATTGTTATCTGTACAACGTTTCGGCCGATATGCCCTCCGGCCTTCTTCAGATATTTCTTGTCGGACCCGGGAACCTTCTTTTCGGACTCGGGAACTTTCTTGTCGTAATCGAGAGCCATCACGGAACTTTGAACCTAACACTTTATTCAGTCCACGGCTCATTCCGCTAAGGGCGTTAAGCTGTGTTAATTATTATTCTATGTTAATGCTGCCTTTGATTAGGATTGAACCTGCAATCTAGAGATAACTGTCACTTAGAACTGTCTTAATCTAACTACCTTATCCACTAGGCCATGTGTCTAATTGGACATTCCAGTGTGAATTTTGGGAACTTATAAACCTAATGTCTTGTTTTGGCTAGAATATCTACCTATTCACTTATGAATGATTTTTTTATATTTATTTATTTAAAAAAAATCTGATCTAGCCTTTTTTTTAATTATGGGTTCCCATATTGTATATTGGGAAACATGCCGTCCACTGAAAGTAAGACTAGAAGAACATCGTAAAGCAGTGGTTCGAGGAGAAATATAAAAGTCGGGTATGGCTGACCATATATGGAATGAAAAGGGAAACCATCTGCCTTTATGGGATGAAGTTAGAATAATAGATAGAGAAGAACATTGGAAGAGAAGATGCCTCTAAGAATCAGCTCATATGATAGGCTGTAGTGGGTGTTAAGTAGACCGAGCGTAGAAATGAATACAATAATTAAAAAAGGCTAGATCAGATTTAAAAAAAAAAAGAAGAAAAATATGAGTCTAGGTAAAAAATCATACATAAGTGAATAGGTAGATATTATTTTTTATGTACGTTTAGACTATTGCATTTCAACAAGACTGCCATCTTTGTTGTTACATTCTAAATGTGGTTTTATAGACACCATGTACAATTTAAAAAAATAAAAAACAAAAAACAAAATAAAAAGAAACAAAAAAAAACAGCAAAAAAAAAACAAAACAAAAACAAACAAAACTTTTCTCTGAATGTTTGAGATGAGGCTTGATAATTAGTATTATTTGGATTATTCGGACTATTGTTTTATTTTTATTGTTATCCGTACGACGTTTCGGCCGATGTGCTCCCCGAAAAAAGAAATGAAGGTTCCTGAGTTCGAAAAGGCTTCCGAGTCCGAAAAGAAATACCTGAAGGCCGGACGGCACATCTGCCGAAACGTTGTACAGATAACAATAAAGATGTGGACAATAGTCCGAATAATCCAAATAATACCAAACAAAACTTTTATTTCTGCTACGTCCCTGTGTTGTATACATAGGAAAAACTGAAAAAAATGAAAATGTCTAATTTGTTTAGTGTCAGATGGTGTGTTGATTTTTTGATGTTTGATGATGCGAGATGTTAAAAAAAATATATTGATGTCTATTCTCTTTTCTTCGTTTCTTTTATTTTCTCTATTAACTCATTCTCCCTTGCGAATTATGCCTTCCTTCTGAAATAAATCCGAAAAACAGATTTTAAAAAATGAAGAAGAAGAAGAAGAAGAAGAAGAAGAAGAAGAAGAAGAAAAAAACATTGAATTAAAAAAATAAAAATTCTGACCTTCCACCAGGCCGGATTAACACAAGTATTTTTTTTATGTGGTGGTATTTTTATAGGGCATCCAGCGAGGATCAAAGTCAATATTCAGTAGTAATGGATCTGCAACACCAGCTTGCTAACCATCACGCCATGACAGGACTCTTGTTGTTGTTAATGTTAGGTATATCCAAAATTTCACGTGATTTTACCCCTCGTGAATTCAGCAAAAGTCGTTATAAATGAATGAATCTTAACGTTGCTGTATTAGGTAGATAAAAAGTCACGTAAAATTATTCGTATTAAAATGGGACATTATAAATTTTTCCTGTTTAATTAAAATCTGTATCTATGAAAATGGCGAATTTTTACTGTTTTTTCTCCCTTGAAGATGTACTCATTTAACGTAATTTATTTCAATGTTATATATATTCACCAACCCTTCTGCACGAGTAGGATGTGACACATGGTGAATTTCTTAAACGGAATTTAACAGGTTTGAATTCAGAGTTTTCCTTCTCCTAGCTAATGTTAAAGAGTCCAGTCAGCCATATCATTTACCTATAGCTGAAGGGAGAATAGCTGGAGACATACTTTTTCCAATGGTATTAGCGCTATGTGAAATGCAAACAGCCTCGTCCAGGATTTGAATTCTGGTTCCCATCTCCATTTTCTACGACGGCAACCATTTTATTATTGTAATTAAGAAATTCATAGAATTATTTTATATGTAAGTTTAAATTTAGATTAGTGACTTTGTATTAATCGGATTTTTCAGACTGTTGTCCTCATCTTTATTGTTATGTGCACGACGTTTCGGCTGACGTTTTGTCGAACTCGAGAACCTTCTTGTCAAATCTTCATGTTGTAATCGGCAGCCTTCACGGAACTTTGAGTTTGACAAGAAGATTCCTGAGTTCGAAAAGAAACATCTGAAGAAGGCCTGAAGACACATCAGCTGAAACGTTGTGTATTAAAATCGGGCAATTCCCTGATTTTTGGTAATTTTTTGTCAATCAATTATTTTATGTGTCCCCTCCCCAACCGAGCTGAAATGTCGAGACATAGCGAAACAAGTCAAACTAAATTTATTTTCGTACTTCTTTATTTAAAAAAATCTATTGCGTAAAAAAAGAAGAAAAAAAAAAAAAAAAAAAACAGCGAAGACAATGAAAAATCTTTTTTTTCGTTTTTTTTTTGTATATCATGGCTTAATCTTTTTTAACCATCATATTCTTTATTTCTTTATTGTGTTCAAGTCTTTCTGTCTAATCTTATTATAATGGAGATTGTGTGCTTTTCTGTCTGTAACCGAAACTAAATCACTACTCAAGTCACAATTCCCTTAGTAATTGACGTCACATTCACCATGAATTTATCCTTATCTTAACCTCAATTATTGATAAAATTCTTTTACATTATTTATACTGTTAACCATATCTACATGATATTTACCGCGTACCCCACTTGTACGGGTCAGGCACAAAGTCCCTATTAACGTGGGACCACCCACAAGCCGAAGCTCATGGAGTGGCAGGTGAAAAAATTGCGTCGATCCCGTCGGCATTCCCCCTCAAGGGGGGCGCCTCAGGCACTGGGCAATAAACCCAGCCCTGCCCCTTTAAATCAAGGGGGCAGGTGTTGCCTGGGGGGATGGCCCCCTGGGATCGACGCTATTAATTATATCAATGGTCCAGAGGCCGAAGCCACTGTTGACCATATCAACATAATAATAACATGCAATTGTATTTATATATACAACAAAATAGCGGTTTACAGTGTGAATGGGAAGGCTAATTTGCATATTGATATTAGAAATGTAATTTTAATAAATATATGCTTAGTATTATTGGTTTCTAACTGTTTGATTTTATTTTAATGAATATAAGCAAAAATCTCTTCAATTAATCTTAAATGAAACCCATTAACAAGAAAAGATAAGTGTCATTTTATTATTTACTTCCTCTTTTAACTAAATACTTAAATTAGAAAAAATAACAATGAAAGACTAGAGTGATGGAAGAGTAAGTTTCAGTTGTTCTATTTTTCGATTATACCCTCCTCTGTTTCAAATCTTTTTATCTGTATTCTTATTTAGTTTCATTAGCGTTTCTAATTTAATACAATATTTTATTACATTAAAACTTAAATACTTGCACCCGGAGGGTGCATATATTTGCTAGTACTAATAATTTGCAAACAATTATACGGTCTTAAGAGTTCCTATACAATACAAATAATTTTCACGTAAATACATGGTTTCAATTATTCTTATCTATTGCTAATGATTTGTATACAGTTATATGGTTTTATGTTAGTTGGTGTAATGACAACGATAACACTGATAGATCTTGGTAAGCTTTATTCTACTTAAAATAATAGGTACACTTACTTAGAGTTTATATATTCACCAGAGAGTTTTCCAAAGGAGAGGTAATCATAAAATAGGGGAGGTAACTCTCAATTACTTATTTACAGTTGGTTAGATGTTATGGCATATCAACCCTTGTTGGGTTATTTTATGCCGAAGAGATTTTGTTTTATTTTCTCGTTGGGTATTTAATTTTTTCAAACCCAATTTCTTTAAACCCAATTTTGAAATCCTTATTTTTTAATCTATTTAACCCATAGATGAGCATCTAACAGGTACTACCATTCCGGGTCAGGGTGGACCTGGGAGTAATGGTGATAAAGAGGTACTCCACATTCCCCAGAGTTCCAGAATTGGAACTTATCACTAGATGCAGTTTAACGTCATACCCAGGACACATGGTTTTATGTACTTAGATCTCATCCTAATAATTGCCATACAATTATATGGTTTCATGTATTGCACGCAGTTATAAGGTTTCAAGTAATTAATAATAATAACCCTTTGTAAACAACTATAGCTTCAAATAACTATTCTTAATACAAATGAATTGTGTCGATGCCGTAATTCAGGGACTTGAAGAATATACAAAAACCATCTGGACGATTCTCCAACCTCAGCAAAGTAGTGAGCATGTTTGGCACTACATACTGCTGCGAATATTTGTTCTTCAAAATGAGGCATCCCAAGAGTGCGCTGCATTCGCAACTGTCAAATCACCATTTGTCTGATGTAATCCTTCTGTCAACCTCTTCATTTAACCTTTTTATTTACATCTTTTTGTGATTGCAAACAACTCAGATGTCCCATTAATAAATCATGTTTGTTACCTTGTGAATTTATTTGTTTTTCCCTCTGTTTTTTTTTTCTTTTTTTTTTAAAGATCGCGGCCCGGATACTCTTTAGTTAAACTTTGTGACTATCGGGCTGAAAGGGTTGCGACCCCCTGGTCTAAGGTTAAAAAAAACTTACACAAAAATTCCAATAGTATATGCTACTGCTATCTCCGTTTATCTTTCTTCTCTGATTCATGATTTTGTGCTATATATATATACGCGCATTGTCCTGATGACAAGTGGATTGTACGCTACTTTGAAACCAATGGTAACAATCGCCTTTTAATAGTACACTATAACAAATAAATATAGCTCATACACTTGTAATTGAGCACTTTATTTCCATTTCTCCAATACAACACACACACACACATATATATATGTGTGTGTGTGTGTGTGTAAAGTAATCCAAATGACTGGTATGTAAGGGATGATTCTATTTGGGATCATCGAAATCTCACTGTACAACCACATTGTATGCACTTGTAGATTTAAACATATATACTTATTCAATGATTTCTATAAATCCCTAAAAAGAACTTAATGTATAATAATCAATAAATCAAATTAAATACATAACAATATATATATATATATATATATATATATATATATATATATATATATATATATATATAAGGTACGTTTGGTTAAATGTTCTTTAATAATATAGGATGTAAATAGTTACACACAGAAGAGACCAATAAAAAGGTTGTTCTTTCTATGATAATTGACAATCAGACGTTCTTTTACGTCAACAGGAATAATGGTAGAAAGATAAAAGGAACAATGTAATAAATGAATTTGCATAAATTTTCATAACAGCGATGTTAATGAATTAAACAAGAACCGAGAAGAAAAAAAGGGAGATAAATCATGTCGTCGCGTGTTTGGTTTTCGAACGCTGGTTTTTTCTTTTCCTTCCTTTTCTAGTGTTAGATTTTTGGTTTTTCTTTCCGTTCTTCTGTTTCTTTTGTCCGCGTTTTTTACCTGCAAAATCAACACCTTGTTAAAAATTTGCTTCTAAAGAGCATCTATTGCTATCTCTTTCTCTTTCTCTCATTACCCTTTTTTTCTTTATCCTCTGATTCGTGGTTTTGCGTGTATATATATATATATATATATATATATATATATATATATATATGAGAGTTTTATAATTTGCTTGAAGCATTGTGTATATATTGGTTAGGAGGTTGATTTAGAAGGCTATCACAATGCAGGTGTAAAGAAAAGATAATAATACGGTAACAATGATGTTGTGTGTTAACCTGTATTTAATTCTTGAATTTTCGAGATAATATCTCTTTTTCAAAAGATCACTGGAACTGAAGCAGTCTAGTTATGACATTTCTTTTTAAATGAATTTTTTTTAAATACAGTTATATAAAAATACCATCATTAAAAAAAATCTGCTGCAGTTCCAGTGATCTTTTAAAAAAGAGATATTATCTCGAAAATTCAAGAATTAAATACAGGTTAACACACAACATCATTGTTACCGTATTATTATTTTTTTCTTTATACCTGCATTGTGATAGCCTTTTAAATCAACATCCTAACCATATATATATATATATATATATATATATATATATATATATATATATATATATATATATATATATATGAGTATTTCGTAAACATTTCAGGATTAACGGACCAAGAATATATACATAGAAAATAAAAGTAGTACTTTGTTTTTTCGAAGTATGCAGAAATAAATTTATTTCTAGATGCTTTGAAAAAAAATCCTTGTATATTTAATTTTTTATGTATATATTCTTGGTCAGTTATATATTATATATGAGTGTAGAAAACGCAAAAAATCACACATGAACATGGGCTTAACACTGATATCGGCTTCTTAAAGGGATACCGATACTACTCAAATAAATAACCCACAACACATCATTTAATAAATACACTACAATCCAAAATGAATAATATTAATCCTTAGTAATCACTTATAGTTTCAAATAACAATTTTTGATTCAAATAATTTGCACAGTTATATTATTCCAATACCATACAACATGATCCCCAATGGTGCTAACATATTGTTAAAACCAATTACTAAAAGTATAAATATAAATACACAACATATACTACTTCCTAACCGTTAGGCATGATATAACCCCAGACGGGTTGATATGCCGTTAAAATCAATAAACCAACCAACCAACCAATCAAACTTAATTTACATATAAAGTTACACTATTTCCTTCAAGAGGCTCCTTTTAGCCACAAATATCTCCTGACAATATACATAAAACATCACAATCGTACTAATAAAAAGGAAATTAATTGGTTATTTTTTTGGATACAGTTAACAACCCAGATATCCAAGCAACCATCGCAAATTGGATCCAGAGAAAGGGGCGGTTATCCCGAAATATCGTAAAAATCAACATTATTTTTTTTTCTTATGCTCTTGTGTCACAGCTAAGCTAAGCAAATAACTATGTATCTATCAACAATTTTTTTAAAAAAAAAAATTTCTTTAAAACCAAAGATGTTAAAAATGTATAATTTCTCATTCTCAAGTCGTGCCGACAGCACGGATCTTATTGTGGACTAACCTAGCGTACCTTGCGTAGAAGTGAATGTGCTGGTCCAGGGCAGCTCCTGGCAGCTCCTTTGCACAGTATCCAGTATCCGTCCAGATGTATTTTTTTCCTGGCTAATGTCACTTATGAGCTCGTCCTCATTTCTCCAGCAGTGCCCAGCATATATATATATATATATATATATATATATATATATATATATACCAACCCACCCACACGAGCAGGATGTGACACAAGGTCAATTTCTTAAGCGGAGATTAGTAGGTTTGAATTGAGAGTTTTCCTTCGCCTAGATTGGTTACTTAGCCCTACTATTTACCCATGGCTGGAGGGAGAGTAGTTGGATACATACCTTTTCCTAGGGTATTAGCGTTATGTAAAAGGCAAACTACCTCGTCCAGGATTTGAACTCGAACCGACGAGTCCATTTTCTACGACTCTAACCATTACACAATGCGCCTCCAGCGTGTATATACATTGAAAACAGATATTATAAGATATTATTTATTACCAGAATCTACAGGGTGTAATTATTTTGGGTCTGCCACTTATTCATATTTTTGGTCAGAGAGTTTCACTGGTGTAGAGTTTGGTAATAAATAATACTTTATAATATCCGTTTTCAATGTATAACGATACCATGAGAAACAATAAAATCCTGGTATTTTTAGTTTTGAAGAAAATAGATTTAGATTCCCTTAACACAGTTTCATATTTAATGCTTGAGGTAAATATATCCCATGTCTGCCGGTAGGCACTAGGTGGCGCAGCAACCACAATATAACAGTGGAAGTGGCAAAATCAAATTTCCTTTAGTACCTTCTGAAGATAAACACGCACCTGTGGTGTCTCCTGTACACAAGACAGGGAAAGGGGTTTGAGCCCCAAAATTTCGTGTTGCATGGCACACAAGAACGTGCTTGAAATGTAAGTGTTTATATTTTCCTCTTTTACTAGCAGACTCGACTTTTATCTATTAAAAGACTATTTTTCTATTAGGACATTTCTCTTATACAACTACGTATAAGCTTTTGTTTGTATCTCTTGTCATATATGTATTCTCCTATCTTAAATTTGTTCAGGCAATAAGATATCCTTGTTAGCACTTTGTCGTAAGTTGTTCTTATATTTATACCGTACAAGGAAACGATACTCAACCAACTATCGTTCATCAACACATCTAAGAGAGTGAATAACCAAAATACGAACTTACGTCTGCTTTTAATGAGTTCACATGCCGTTTCATTATTGTAGGACGTCTTCATCTTGAGCACTAGAAGTTTAGAAGGGAAATAAAAACAATAGATAAATAAATAGGGTTATTTTTACTGGGTTTCATATTACAAGTATACAGAAATATACAGACCAAACTATCAAATAAGACACTCACCTCTATTAGATAACCCATCATGGGTTATCTAATGCCGAAATTTGATTTATTTATAAATGTCTGATTGTAATTATAACTACTAGCAAAAATCTGCACTCTTCGGGCGTTTTAATGTAATAAAATATTATATCAAATTAGAAAGACCAATGAAATTAAATAAGAACACATATAAAGAGATTACGCTTATTTTGATTTTATTCTAATCGATTTCTATATAAACTAAGATTAATTATTGATTATTACGTTAAACATATTTGAAACAGAAGGTGTATAATCGAAGAACAGAACAACTAGCTCTTCCCTTTCATTGAAAAATTTTCTTATTCAACTAAATTAGAGTATAATAAAATTTCAGACATTTCTTTGTGTTGATAGATTTCATTTAAAATTAATCGACACGATTATATGGTTTAAAGTAACCAATAATATTAATCGTTAGTAATCACTTATAGTTTCAAAAAACTATTTTTGATACAAATAATTTGCAGTTATATCATTCCAATTATTTCTATTTAATACTAAAAATTTTCAAATATTTATTTGATTTATAGATAGGATCACAACATGTGCTACCACTTCTGATCAGAGTGGATCTGGGAGTAATGATACTGAAGGAGCATTCCACGCTCCTCAGAAATTCATAAGGAGAGTCTCAACATCTTATGCAATTTGCAAATTAAGAACCCCCTTTTTTGGTGTGTGTGTTTTTTGTTTTTACACCTCTTGTTATATAATGGATAGGCATTGCCTATCATTTTTAGCAAGTAGTGTAGGGTAGTTTGAAAATAACGGTAAAGCAGTGGAAAATCACTGAAAGTTTGACAGGTCTTGAACCCAGGGTCGTCTGGAGCGGAAGTCTCTTTGCTTAGAGAGTCACGGTACCCAGGCAAATCGAGGAAAGTAGAATTGGAAATTAGTGGAGTTGGGACCAATGTCCGTTGGGGTCAGACGTGTATTCCATCTCTGCGTCTCTCGGTGTGCGTACGGCAAAGAGTGTATTAAGAGTGATAAAAGTGTACACAAAATTATGTCTCTAGGTTTGTCTCCGATGATCATCAAAATAAAAAGAACAAAAAGGTACCCATAGGGAGGATAGATGTATGGGTGGGTGGATTTTACGGCATTTCAACCCTTGTTCGGTTATTTCATATCGAAAATGTTTTGTTTTATTCATTCTTGATGGATATTCAAATTTTTTTTCAAACTCAAATAAAAAACAACAACATTTTTAAGAACTCATTTTTCCTATTTAACTCATAGATGGGACTCTAATAGGTACTACCACTTCGGATCAGAGTTGACCTGGGAGTAATAGCAATGAAGGAGGATTCCACGCTCCTCAAAGCTCCATAACTGGAACCTCACCATCTAATGCAGTTTCGGGTCAAACTCAGGATTCCCTCTTTTTTGAGGGTGGCTTTACACATCTTGTTATATAATGGGTAGACATAGCCTATCATTTTTAGCTAGTAAGTCAGAGTGGACCTAGGAGTAATGTCGATGAAAGGGTAAACTCCCAGAGCTCCAAAATTGGAACTTTACCATTAGATGCAGTTTATCGTCATATCTTGGACACTAATGACCCTCAGCCACCACCTTCTAGCGCATATATGATAAGAGGGGTTGGGGCGTGCCATAAGGGAAATAGAGTTGGGACAATCATATAGGTGTTTGATCCTGATCAGCCGGTTGATCAGGGGCGGTCTCTCCGTCTGCCTGTCTAGCATAAGTAAAGTCCAAAGTTGCATGTCATAGACTGCTCAGCCACTAAGATTCCGTCCTTAAGTATCACGGGTTGCCACCCACGGCCAACTAGCAGCCTTATTGGTAGGATTTTACCCCTCTGTGGTCGGTGTATTCTACTGTCTCAGTCGAAAGGGCTCCTACAGAAAGACGGTCGACACAGACAAAAGATAGAAGGATAAACGGCAACCTAAATAGAAGATTGGAAGAACATAAGAAGCAGTACACAACACTGTGTATAAGCTTTTAATGATAATTTTTAATAATAATTGATAACTAGCAGGACCTGTGGATATACCACAGTACGATAATTTAATTATTACAACGTTTGATAAATTTACTTAATAACTATTACAAAATATATTAAAAGTATAATAATCTTGATTTAACTCTTTCTCACTCTTTTTTCTTTCTTTCTTTCCTTCTTTTCATCTTTTCATTATGTTCGATTGAAACAGATTAGCGTTATAACATCCGCGCGCTCAACCCCTCTCTTTTTCTTTCCTCTCTCTTTTTCTTTCCCCTCCCTTTTTCTTTCCCCTTCTTTCTTTCTTTCTTTCTAAAAAACGGAATAGTCCATTATTTAGCTGGGGGTGACGACACTCATAAGAAATAAGAATTCGGCGATAAGCAACACCAGAAAATCAGGATCTACATTTTTTCATTTCATCTTGGGCGATTTGGACGGTATCATTTTTTATTTATTTTTATGTTGCAAGATAACGGTCGGAACAATTTAGGAACAAGGGTATTATAATTAATAATGATAATACTTACCTAGCACATCGTTCACTGTGTCCAGTGGATTCGGTAAGACCGGTAAGATATTAATATCAGTGTGTTCTCAGAGGCAGGTACACCTACCTCTCGGGCAGTACTGGGTTTATTGTCCAGTGCCTGAGGCACATCAGAAGAGGAATGCCGAGAGGATTCATGCAATTTTTAAACACTAGCCATACAGGAGCTTCGCTTTGGGTGTGGTTCCCCACTATAATGATCCTTGTGTTCAACTGACATGGTGGGAAGTCAGTAAATACTAACTAAAACTTTCATTGAAATTAGATGAAAAGCTACTTTTTGTTGGTTAAAAAATCGCAGTTTATCTCTATGCAAATTATTACTGTAAGCACAGTTTTATAGTACCCCAACCACCACAAAACACCCCCAAGAAAATAAAAACAAAAGAAAACAAACAAAAGAAAGAAAGAAAAAAGAGTGAGAGTTAAATCAAGATTATTATATTAGCAATAGCTCTCAAGTAAACATATCAAACGTTGTAATAATTAAATTATCATAATGTGTTATATACACAGGTCCTGCTAGTTAAAATAATCGCAGTTTGTCTTTATACAAATTGCACAGTTTTATAGTAAAAAAAAAAAACAAAAACAACAAACAAATATTAAATTAGTGAAATAGATCACAAATCAGGACTGAGCTTATTCTAGTAGTGACCATCCCGGAGTTTAACAGGTTTGAATTCAGAGTTGTCCAAGGTTAAAGAGCCCAGACTGCCCTACTATTTACCCATAACTGGTGGGAGAGTAGTTGGATTTATACCTTTCCCAAGGGTATTAGCGCTATGTGAACAGTAGCTTCGTCCAGGATTTGAACTCGGGTCGATGAGTCAATTTCCTATGACTCTACCCATTACACCACGCACTTCCAACAAAAAAAAAAAAAAAAAAAAAAAAAAAAGAAAAGCAAAAACATAAAAACTTAAAATGCAAAATTCTTTTTCTTTAACTCACCGAATTTCTGTATTCTTTTTTTTTTTCATACAAATGGTTAAAAAATTGAATATTATAGAATAGATTGTTGAGGATAAAGTCATCTTAAGCCCCACCAAAAGTGTTTGTGTGTGTGTGTGTGTGTGGGGGGTGACACTCACCTTTGTAGCAGAGGGCAAATCCTTTTGAGTTTAAGTCGGTGTCATTGGCTATAAGTTTCAAATAGACAACCGTTTCTCTGTTGATAACAACGGTATTTGGTTGGTTGCTTTGTCCGGTGAAAGTGTGATTGCCAATTGACAGTTGGTTGAGTCCAAGATCGTAGGGGAACAAGGTTACCACTAAACGATTTCGTAGTCCCACATTCATCGAACGTGTCGTTGAAGTAAGAGGTCTGTGATCATCCCAAGGAAAACCCATGTGACTTCGAAGGATGCCTTCTTTCCTGGGCCATTTTGTACCGTGGAACAGACTTATTTTGTCTGAAGAAAATATTGAAAAAATGAAATTTAATAAGAGTACAATATTATTCGGTTTGGTTTTTCGGTTTATATGTTTAACGGCGTATCAGTTGTATTTTGACACTAATATTTCTATCTAATAAAAATCATTTGTTAGCACACAGCTATATGATATCAAGTATTTCTATCTAATACAAATAATTTGTTAGCACACAGCTATATGATATCAAGTATTTCTATCTAATACAAATAATTTGTTAGCACACAGCTATATGATATCAAGTATTTCCATCTAATACAAATAATTTGTTAGCACACTCAATACTAAGTAGAGAAAATTTTTTATAAAATGGGTTCAAGAGATAACCTACTCGAGTTTCACCATAAGGATCTTCAGGGTTAAATCTACTGAATTAATCGAGACACCGATTAATAGCAGTCGATTTCACGCGTGTGTTCATTTTATAATATATATATATATATATATATATATATATATATTGAGTTTCTGGTTGAAATAAAATTATAACGGGATGACGGTTTGTTAAGTTTTTCTTTGAAAGTTAAATATTGCTCTGTATATAATTTAGTTTATTGATTATTATACATTGAGCTTTTTTTAGGGATTTATAAAAACCCTTGTTTGAGAATATACGTTTGCACCTACAAGAGCATACAGTATGGTTGTACAGTGAGATTTCGATGATCCCAAATAGAATCATCCCTTAATTACCAATCATTTGGATTACCTAGGATTTGAAGTTATTCAACTACCTCGTATTTTTACTTTTAAAATTTTGTTATTGTTATTATTGTTAGACATTTACTTGTTATTGTAATTAAAAAAAAACCTTTTATATAGAGAGATGTTTGTTTAGCATTAAAACATTGTAATAATTACAGTACATTGTATTTCACATTTAAATGTTAAGCTAAGGGTTATAAAAAATGTAAAGATAAATAAACTTTCGACAACTATATGTATGTATTTATTTAGATCTTTCTTTATTCTTTTACTGTTTGACAAACAGTAAAAGAATTTCGTAAATAAATAAACAAACAGTGTTTGTTTACTTATTTACGAAATGTAAGTTAAGTTTCTTCAAATAAGTTATAACTTAACTACCTCGTATTTTCTAACTCATGTCTAGATTTTTGTAAAACGCTTTTTTTTTCTAAAACTCTTTTTTGCATACGAAAAAAATTAAATACTGATTATAATTAAATACCGGATACTTTTGCTAGTTAATAATAAAAACAATCGATAAAACCACATACAAATTACATATTTAGAAAGATTATTTTATTTTCTTCCTAACCAAATAAATATTTCCAAGATTAGACCGGCGATACGCGAAAAACGATTAGGGCACAAATTTGTCAACTTCAAATTACCAGCAGCGGCGCCATTTTACTGTTGTGTACCAACAGTAAAATGGCGCAGCAACCAGCTGAATTTTTTATATTAACAGCAGCAGCTATGCCACACTTATCGCAAATCATTTGATTTTTGTTTAATTAATTAATTAATTATATCCCTTAATCAGAAAAACCAATAACCAACTTTGGCATGTTTCTTAGTTTGACGGATATTAATGTGTATGCAAGATTTCGAATCTGAGTGATCTCCCGTTTTGGAGTTATACGTCGACACGTACATACCAAACTTCATTTAATATATAGATAGATAGAGTATCCATAAAGTCAGTAAGCCCTTGAAAGAATTCATAATTCTAATATGTACACGGACAATGGACACCTTTTATAATAATAGAAGGCGGAGGAGGAAGAAGAATAATAATAGTAAGAGAAGGAAACTTACCTGCCGGTTTGCAAGAGTAACTAATGTCAAGAGCGTTAATTCGTCGGCTGGGACAGGAACCTCGTGACGTAGGGATGACGTAGTCAGTCGGATCGAACTTTAAAGAGCACTTGTTGGTCCAGTAGCAATTACACTTATCAACAGTCATATGACTCGGCACTCCCTGACAATCATTGGGGTCGCGACCTCTTATTGTTATGTTTATAATTTGTTCTCTTTTCTTGCATTTTAGTTCCGCAATTTTGTTGGTCACGTTCAGTTGTATAATTCCGCTTGCCCGACGGCGCCTCTTAGCAGAAACAAAACCTGATGCAAGTTAATAATAATAATAATAATAATAATAATAATAATAATAATAATAATAACAATCGTAAATTTCATAAAAAACATGGAAAACTGGAAAGTTCAATTAAAAGCAGGAGGGCAATTCCAAATTGTGGAATATGAGGGTGAAAGTAATACCAATTGTAGTTGGTCAAAGGTTGGGGCATTCAGCAAGGATTGAAGTCGCTATTCAGTAGTTAATAGATCTGCGAGACTAGCTTGCTAACCATTACACCACGATGGAAGGCCTAGGTATTTACCCAACCACTTCGTCATGGATAGGATATGCCAAGAAAGTCGCTAGTATGGGGCATCCAGCGAGGATCGAAGTCGCTATTCAGTAGTAATGGATATGCTACTAGTAAAGTGATACCAATTGTAGTTGGTGCCCTAAGAACGGTCCCAAAAATTTTGGAAAAAAACTGGGAGAACTGGAAATCCGAGGAAAATTGAGACCATCCAGATAACAGCATTGTTGAAATCAGCTAGAATACTCAGAAGAGTCCTGGAGGAGACTTGTTGTCACTCAGACTCCAGTGTAAGACCATTAGCTAACGCTGGTGGGAAAAACTAATAATAATAATAATAATAATAATAATAATAAAGCGATAAGATGGACAAATACTTGGACCTTGCCAGAGAACTGATAAAGCTATGGAACATAAAAGTAAAGGTCATACCAATTGATGATGATGATGATGATGATGAAAAGTTTATGATAAAAATGATAACAGTTTATAGAAATGATATTGTAGTTGGAATGATCCCCAAGGGTCTTGAAAAGAGTCTGGATGAATTGGAGATTAGAGGAAGAATCAAGACCATCCAAACTACGGCATTGTTAAAATCGGCTAGAATACTCAGGAGAGTCCTGGAGACCTGAGGAAACTTGCTGTCACTCATACTCCTGTGAAAGACCATCAGCTCACGCTAGCGTGAAAAACTCACAAGAAGTGAAATAACAAGAATAACAAAACAACAACAACGACGACGCCGACTATGTATGATTCTAAATATGCCATTACTGGTTACTAAGATATGATATAGCCCTTACTGTTATGCATACAAATGTCTACAAATATATATTAATAATGGAGATTAGGTGTATTTCTGTCTGTAACCAAAACTACGTCACAGCATACGTCACAATATTCTCAATGATTGCGTAAGTCAATGAGTATGTAGTAAGTTGTGTGTTATATATTTTTTATATATAGGTTGTACACATCTTACTAACTTTAAACAAGACTCAACACAATGGAAAAATAACGAAGTTGTATTAAAATAAACAATCTGTATTAAATAAAGTAACAGAAATGTAGAACAGCATACCGGGTAAAGTCCTTTCTTTTATATTGTGGTATTAATAGTTCATATTTTATCTTCTTTCATTACTTGACTACTTGCTTGTCTTCCACAAAACTTCTGAATTCCCGCTTCTTCTTTTTGGCGCTCGATTTTTGAATTTAGCGTCTGTTGGTTCCGTTACTGCATTTTTGGAATTCTTACCCCCCCCTTTTAAAACAATCGGCAACCGTCATTTTATTAACCATTACAAGTACTTAATTTATAGTTAAAATCGTTAATACATAGAATAAAAACAATCCTGTATTATATAAACTCAAAATTTAAGTAAACAATTGTAAAAATACTCATGCACTTTTTTTCAGTAACAAAAGTTAACTAAAAAGTTTACAAAAAATAAATACTTACGATTTTGTGTAAAATTTATGTGCAAAATATTCCAAATATTTAATTAATAATTAATAGATGCAAGCAACATTTTATTTGAAGGTAACAGAACTAAGTTTCCATTTCAAATTGTTTTATTTTTTTTTCTCCTTTAATAAATTTGATGATTTTACTTACTTATGATACAATCCCTCTGACATTGAATTTTTGAACTCCCATCCCCCTCAGGCAATATCTTTCAAAATTAAATTTTACACCGCCCGAAGGGCATTTTTTTCTTGCTAGTCACTATAATGATTTGTAGGCATCAATTATTATTGAATTTTTTAAAATTGATAAACCGGTTCATACATAATCTCAAAAACTAAAGCTCCTAGAAAGAAATAAAGGTTATTGTTAGGTTCAGACCTAACGAAATCTAGTTACTCCCAGTAGGGGACTGATGGGAACCCGGAAGTGAGGTTTCCGTCATGAAACTTTTGGATTGGGGTTTGTACCGAGTGGACTCACGTGTACAGCACGGTTGAGCTAGTCAAGTCACTTTTAGGGTAGAAGCATTCTCTACCCTGTGTTAAACAAAACCTTGTTAATTTCCAGCAACCTGGTCTTGCGTTTTTAGTCAGAGTTCCGTATTTTATCTGTATGTAAAACCATAACAGTGGATTGAATCAGTTCTGTATAGGGAATCTTGAATTTTTCTTGAGGAATTATACTTAGACACTTTATCAGTTTGGTCTTTTCTACTGATTCTTATATGAATTGGAATCAGTGTGGTGTAATGGTTAGCAAACTATATTAGCAGACCATTGTTAGTGAGTTCGATTCTCACTGGGTGCCCCATACTTCTGGCCTTATGCCGCATCTAAGCCATTCTTAGTAAATAACTGTATGCAATGTTAGAATCAGGTCTAAAATCTGAGGCACTAAACCGTTTTTAGATTTGTTTCCTCGGTATAATCGACAATATGAACCCCCTCCCCCAAAAAACAAAAACAGGAATAAATTTATGCACACACACACACACACGACTTTGTATCAGACTAAACTTAAATATTACACACAAACATTAATTTAGCAATGAGTTTTTAAAAAATCCCGTCGCTGGTGTAAATGTGAGTGAGTGTGTGTGTGTGTGTGTGTGCGCGCGCACTCAACCCCCGTGCTGTGATTGTCCGGCCCCAGATCAAAGTGTAATATCTGTGCCCGCAAGAGCCTCTCGCTTGATTTCAGGGGAATATCTCCACAGGTAGCACCACCCCCTCGCATTAAAAAAAAAAAACAAAACAACAAAAAAAAAGGGCTGGGTTTATTGTCCGTTACCTGAAGCACCCCAAAAGAAGAATGCTGATGGAATTTTAACGTTAAGCAACTTAACGTCCCAGCGTGTCATATTTGGCTTGGTGTGTAGCCAATAAAAATCCCGTGAATGTGATGTGAACTAATTGTTGTGTTCTAATTCTTACAACGTGAATCACTTTAACTCACTCCAACTCTAATTGTAATTATCTTCGAGGAATTCATGGATACCCACTCCCCACTCGTAATACCCTGGCAAGACACCCACTCATAAAAAAAACCTATTCAATTACTTATTAATTATCATTTTCATAGTAAAAGTAAAGTCGCTGGGTTGGACCAAAGTCGGTATCAGCCAGATAGTGAGGGAGTCTATCCCCTTTTCACTAGAACTAGACCAAGGAGATTGTTTAAGCATCTGAGGTGGAGCTCCACACCTACAATCAGCTCCTCGCTTTACCACACAAATCCCTGTGCTACTCATACGCTGAGTTGGCGAGGGCCGATATCGAAACCGGAACGCTCTACTGACTGAGCTAAACCGGTCCTGTGTACTTATTATTAATTTTCCTAAAATCTATGTATTTCAAAATGAAGGATTGGAGAAAACATCTGATATAAAAATGATTCGTATTGTTTATATTTTTCGGACTATTGTCCTCATCTTCATTGTTATATGCACAAAGTTTTGGCCGATGTGCGCTATGGCCTTCTTCAGGTGTTTTTTTTTTTTTGTCGAAATCCTGAACCTCCTTGTCGAACTCGGGAGACTTCATGTCAGAATCGAGAGCCTTCACAAATCTTCGAACCGAACCCTTCATTTAATCCATTGGGGTATATTGTTCTCATTCCGTTAACCATGGCCGGGTACAAGTATTTTTCACTCGTAGTCAGAATAGAACCTGCAAACGTCACAATCCTGACTACGGACGAAAAAATAACATAGAATACTTAACATAGCTTAACACTTGTACCCGGTCATGGTTAACGGAATGAGAACAATTCATCCCAATGCATTAAATAAAGGATTCGGTTCGAAATTCCATGAAACCTCCCGAGTTCGACGAGTAGGTTCACGAGTTCGATAAGAAACACCTGAAGTATACAAGAGGGCACATCGGGCGAAACGTTATATATATATATATATATATATATATATATATATATATATATACTAGACAAAAAGTGACCCGTTGGGTCACCCGTTAAGCTCTCGGTAGATGATTGGGATTAGGAAAAAGAGTAGGATCTGCCAAAATATCGTCTGCTTTTTATTTTAAAAACGAATTAAAATTTATTAAACCGATTATTTAAGGTCAAAAAAGTAACATAATGGGCATCAGTAAAAAAGCAAAATAATATTACACATGTAATTTATTTTTGATACATTTAAAATGTTTTCGGTCAATTTCGATCAAGATGCCTACAAAGACGCTACTTAAAATCCGTTTTTACAAAATAAATTGTAACTTTTGCGATTGAAAAAAATTCACACTGGATTGTCCAATTAGACACATAACCTAGTAGATTAAGGAGTTAGGTTGACAGTTCTAAATGACATTTATCTCTAGACTGCAGGTTCAATCCTGGTTAGGGGCAGCAGTAACATAGAATAATAATTAACATAGCTTAACACCTGTACCCCAGCTATGGTTAGTGGAATGAGAACAAGATACCCCGTGGGCTGAATAAAGGGTTAGGTTCAAAGTTCCATGATGGCTCCCTATTACAAGAAGGTTCCTGTGTCCGACAAGAAATACCTGAAGAAGGCCAAATTATTTATTTTCCATTAAACTAACCCTAAACCCAAACCCTAACCCCAGCCCCATCCCTAAACCCTAACTCTATTTTTTTACACCGCTTCGGCTACGGACTTCAATCGTAGCTGGTGTTTTTTTTCAGCAGTCACTGGTTAGCAGTTTTTGAGGCAGGATTCCAGGACAGAACTCCGTAAATATTACCCAAATAATACTCCAAAATTATTTTTTAGTTTTTATTTTCATTTTATTTTTCGATTTTCGGTAAATATTTACTACTCGAGCAAATTCTTTAAAAAAAATACTCTTCGCGGAGAACCGTCCCGCCTCCTGCCTCAAAAAAACGCTAGCCGGTGGCTGCTGACCCCCCCCCCAGCTACGATTGAAGTCCGTAGACGAAGCAGTGTCACTTGCAAAAAAAAAAAAAAAAAAAAAACAACTTATGGCGTTTTTCCGGAAAACTTAACCCCAACCTTGAACTTTAAACCCTAACCACACCCCTAGTTAAAATTAACAGTTTTATTACAAAATTTCTGGGTTCGGTTTTTTATGGGTTAAAAAAAAACTGAGCCCAAATTATTTATTTTCCTATTAAACTAACCATAAACACCAACCCCAACCTCAAACCCAAACCCGAGTTTTTTTTATTCAAGTAACACTGCTTTGGCCACGGACTTCAATCGTAGCTGGTGTTTTTGTTTTTTCAGCAGCCACCAGCAAGCATTTTTTGAGGCAGGGGGCCGGGACGGTTCTTCGCGAAGAGTATATAAAAAACAACAACTTTTTTCTTCTATTCACACCTTCTGTCTTTAGTATTTTTATTTATGCAGTAAATATTATCAATCACATATATACACACCGATAAAATCAGAAAGTTTTAAAATAAAATAAAAATTAATTCATTGCTAAATCAACACTGAAATTTTAATTAAAATCGAATATTTCCCTGTGTTTTGGTACATTTTTTTCAAACGTGGGGGTCAGAATTGTATTAAAACCCCCCAATTAACCGAGTTTTAAAATGAAATAGACATTAGAATTGTATTGCTCATTTCCTCTTCAGTCTCATATAGAGAGGAAAAGAGAGTTATGCATAATGTAAGACAAGCGAAGGGACGACTCTACCGAGAGTGTGTTGGAAGGGGGGGGTGCTATTACATGTTATGATCTATTTCACTCCCCTTCACTTATATAGAGAGTAAAAAAGAGAGTTATGTATAATGTAAAGACAGAGACGGGTCAAGATTTGACTTGATTGCAAATTACAACTAATTAAACCAATTAAAGTGGATTTTTTCCAAACATATAGTAATCCTAAAACTAAGGAATAATTTAGGACAAATTTCGTGTGATCAAGGTCATCAACAAAAAAGCCTTTAGAGATTGAAAGCTCAAAATCTCAGCTTTAGTATAATAATAATAATAATAATAATAATAATAATAATATATATATATATAGGTATATGTATTTTTTTTTTGCGATGAAACAAAGAAAATACAGTGCTCAATCACAGTTTGTAAGAGCTAATAATGAAAATAGAGTGCTCTACTATTCCTGGTTGTATGATTTGTTTTACATCAGGTTCTTAATCCATTTTTATAGGTATATGTAAAAAATATATATATACGTTTTTTTAAAAGCGAATGTTATAAAATATTCCAACTGCAGTTTCTTGCCGTAGCAGTTCTTCAGGGAATATTTTATAACATTCGCTTAAAAAAAAAACGTATATTTAGCTCTTTTTATTGACCACTTTTTAAATCGATTTTTATTAACCCAGAAGTAAATTATTTGCTTCGTGGATTAGCAAAGATCCGTAATATATATATATATATATATATATATATATATATATATATATTATATATATATATACCAACCCCTCTGTATGAGCAAGATAGGACACACAATCAATTTCTTAAGCGGAGTTTAACAGGTTTGAATTCAGAGTTTTTCTTCTCCTCGATTGGTTACCTAGCCAAGGTTAAAGAACCCAGTCTGTCCTACTATTTACTCGTTGTTGGGTGCTTACTTTACTCAAGGGTCATGTGAAATGTAAACATCCTCATCTAGGATTTGAACTCGGGTCGACCAGTTCATTTCCTACGACTCTAACCATTACACCACACGCCTCCTCATGGGGATTAATACCTCTTGCTAACAATGCCTAATAAGACGTTGTGTATATAACAATAAAGAGGAGGACAACAGTCCGAAAAATCTAAACAATACAAAATATATAAAAACAGTTGATTTGATTTTGTAATTTGTGTTTACTTAAAAAAAAGATGTATAAAAACAATTGTCGATATAGCTATGTTCAGTCGGTAGAGTGTTCGGCTGGGAACCTCAAGGTTCCTGGTTCGATACCGGCCCTCGCCAACTCAGCGTATGAGTAGCACAGGGATCTGTGCGGTAAAGTGAGGAGCTGACGCCCCAGACGCTAAAGATCTCCTTGGTCTAGCGTTAGTGAAAAGGAGATAGATTCCCTTGCTGCATGGCTGATACCGACTATAGGCTTCCCCGACGACTTTACCTACTTTACTTATATCCCTTACCGCATGTATCCCCAGCAGTGGCTTAAGCTCCCCTCTCCTAAACTTCATCTAGTATTTCCGCTCTTATAAACTGTTGTATGAAGGTCGAACACAAGTAAATGAAGCAAGAAGGTTAATTTCCTTTGTAAACAAACAAAGGTTAATAAATAATAAATAACCACACGGAGGTTAGAAATGAAATGGAATTTTTATAACATTAACAATTATCTGCATTCTTATTTAGTTTCATTAGCCTTTCTAATTTAATATAATATTTTATTACATTATAACTTAAATATTTGCACCCGGAGGGTGCATATATTTGCTTGTTTCTATAATATCTTATACCTTTATCTTCTCTCCAATTCATATCAATCTCATATCAGAATAAAATAAAGATAAGTGTAATCTTTTTTGTGTTCGTATTTAATTTCATTAGTCTTTCTAATAATATAATATTTCATTATATTAACTTTATATTAAGTAAAGATAAGTGTAATCTTTTTTGTGTTCGTATTTAATTCATTAGTTTTTCTAATAATACAATATTTCATTATATTAACTTTATATTAAGTAAAGATAAGTGTAATCTTTTTTGTGTTCGTATTTAATTTCATTAGTCTTTCTAATAATACAATATTTCATTATATTAAACATATTATATTATTATATTATATTAAGTAAAGATAAGTGTAATCTTTTTTGTGTTCATATTTAATTTCATTAGTCTTTCTAATAATATAATATTTCATTATATTAACTTTATATTAAGTAAAGATAAGTGTAATCTTTTTTGTGTTCGTATTTAATTTCATTAGTCTTTCTAATAATACAATATTTCATTATATTAAACATATCATATTATTATATTATATTAAGTAAAGATAAATGTAATCTTTTTTGTGTTCGTATTTATTTTCATCGTCTTTCTGATTTGCTATAATATTTCATTATATCAAACTTAAATACTTTTGTCCGGAGTCTGCATTTTTTTGTAAGTCTAAAAACGACGAGTTAAACAAAATATCTAAACATTATGTTTGCCTTTGCCAAAAAGCACAAGTGCAAATTAAACACAAATTTTCTCGGTCTAAACTGAATACAAACATGATGAATTGAAAATCTGATTATTACTTACCGATAAAAAAAGCGTTGATCACAAACAGAAATAACAGAATTGTTGACAAGCAGGAAAGACGGCCGTAGATAAGTTGGTGAGATTTCATATTCATTCGGGCTTTGGACGCAACACTACTGAGTTGTGGATCCTCTCAAATAAAACATTTTATTTATACCTTTTGATAAACACGTGAGTTTAAATTGGCCATCAGGAAATCAGTTTCCCAAAATAGATTTAAAAAAAACCAAAAACTGACCTTCCCCGCCCCTAATAAAAACAACAGTAACAACAAGACAGGACAGAACAAACTTCCGTAATACTATAATCGCTATCAATTTCACAAAAGGGCGGGACTTAGCTTTTACAAGGAAGCAACAAGATATCTGAATAAAACCCGCCAGTGTATGTGTGTATGAATCCGAGGGGGTGATCAAAAAGTATCGTGACTGAAGCTTCACATTACAAGACTTTTTTTTTTCTTCAGATCGTACAAATACCAGACCGCCCTGTCGGCTGGGGCGTTAGAATGCACCGACTGCACCTCTGCAGAGGGGTAAGACTCCCCCAATGGGGCCACCTGTTGGCCGTGCGTGGCGACCCGTGATGCTTAAGGATAGAGCCCAGGTGGATGAGCAGTTCATGACATGCAATACTCCACTTTGGCCCTATCTTGGGCTAGACGGGCGGTCGGAGAGGCCCCCTCCGATCAATCGGCTGGTCACGTCAAGCCCTAGCACCTATATGATTTTCCCAACCCTATTGCCCTTATGGCAAGCCCCACCCCATTTTATCATATGGATGCTAGAAGGCGGTGACTGCGGGTCTACATGTCCTGGGAATGACGTTAAACTCTATCTGATGGTGAGGTTCCAGTTCTGGAGGTTTGGGGAATGTGGAGCATCCCTTCATCACCATTGCTCCCTAGTCCACTCTGACCCGGTGTGGTAGTACCTGTTAGGGTCCCATCTATGGGTTAAATAGAAAAACATGAGTTTATAAACAAAATTGTATTATCCATTAAGAATTGATTTATTTCAAAACTTTATCGGCATTAAATGACCCAATGAGGTTGATATGCCGTAAAACAAAACAAAACAAACAAAACAAAACAAATACCAGAAAATATATATATATATATATATATATATATATATATATATATATATATATATGTGTGTGTGTGTGGGGGGTGTTCATATAGTCTTGCAGCAGTTCTAAAATTGAAAAACTAAATAACTAACGTTGTAAAAATGATAGAATCACTTAGTAAAAATCATATGCAAGTTCAACTCTTGTAGTTTTATTTCTTATGTACTTTTTGATTATTGCATTTCAACAAGACGGCCATCTTTGTTGTTACATTTTAAATCTGCTACAGGACTTTATAGACATCCTGTATATTATTGCAGGATGAATCATTAAAACTTTATCCTGACACAATTGTAAACTGTATTATTCTTGCAATAAGGATTTTTTTAAAGGGCACGGAAGAGAAACGGAGAAATATCTTTTTCCCCCAATTGAAGGAATTGAATCTACATTTTCTCCAGAATCATCCTTGTCAGATTTCTAGCATTTTCCTTTGGAAAGTTGGGATTTCCATCTTGTTTTAGATGTATGTCTTTGTGAGTACGTATTTACAAAGTTTGTGGTTTCTGTAAGAAAAATGAAAATAAATTAACAAAGACAAAGAAAATGATATAATGACAAGCGAGATTATGATATCTTGTAAGAGAATTAACAGAATAAACTGGAATATAGTCTTTTTGAGACATAATATTATATATATAGCAAATATATGCACCCTCCGGGTGCAATCAGAAAGGCCAATGAAACTAATTAAGAATTCCGGAAATAGAACAGCTGAAACTTACTCTTTCATCACTTCCGTTTTTCAATGTGCTAATTTAACAGGAGGAGTTTAGATTTACGTTTACAGACTTTTGCATTTTCAGAGTTTTCCTTCTCGTAGACTGGTTACCTAGCCATAGTTAAAGAGCCCAATCCACCCTACTATTTGCCCATAGCTGGAGGGAGAATAGTTGGATTCATACCTTTCCCAATGGTATTAGCGCTATGTGAAATGCAAACAGCTTCATCAAGGATTTGAACTCGGGTCGACGAATCCATTTCCTACGACTCTAATCATTACACCACGCACCTCCAACGAGACATAATATTATAACTTACTAACTGAAGTATTTGACCTCTAGGTTAGAGGTCAAAACTTAGATCATTTCTGATTATTTCAAAATCTTTCACTTAAAAATTGACACAAATGGTAATTGTTACTAAAAATGATAAATTCACAGAAAAGGGATTTATCAATTATATTGTTTACGTTATCTTATGAAGTTAATATTTCTATATGACAATTTCTTTGTATAATGTTTCATCTACCATATTTACTCGAGTAGTGAACGACTTTATGTAAAAAAAGATGTTTATCATATATATTGCATTGTAATAAACGATCCCTCACTTTTGCCTACAAAGATATTTCTTCAACATCTAATAACGTAAAGTAAAAAGATTCAAACACTTATTTATACTTAAAAAAAACTACTGTAATACAATCAAAATCAATACCGTAAATTAACAATGTAGTCTAGACCTTAATGTAGCCTACCATATTTATTTGCATATTCCAAATATACTCAAAGCCCGCCACTGATACTCAATAGCATTGAAAATATAATAATTACGTATGTAATTGATTAAGTACGCTTGGAAAGCATTATCTATTTTTTGTATGGACACTTTGGATCGAAGTTAGGCCTAAAAAAAAGTAAGCATCGTCCTGTTAAAAACATATCTCATGTAATGAACGACCCCTTGTTTTTTAGGTGAAAAATTGGTCTTAAAAAGTCGTTCATTACACGAGTTTATAGGTATATTCGAGTCATTGAGAGGCGTTGGACTAAGTACATTGAAGAAGACAGCAAAATCCACGCGATAAAAAGTTCCATTCTTTCTATTTTTAGCTCGGTCGGCAGAGCACCCATGTATGAATTGTAAGGTTCCTGGTTCGATGCCGGTCCCTGCCAACTCAGTGCATGAGTAGCACAGATTGGGTAATCTGATCTGTGCAGTAAAGTGGGGAAATTACAGTAGGTGTGACGCTCCACCTCAGCAAAAACAATCTTCCTGGTCTAGCGCTTTCGAAAAGTGGTTAGACTCTTTCGTTATCCGGCTGATACCGACAATAGGCCACTCTGCCAACTTTACTTACTTTTACTTATTATTATTATTATTATTATTATTATTATTATTATTATTATTGTTGTTGTTGTTGTTGTTATTTCATTCCTAAGTTTTTCACTGGAGTCTGAGTGACAACAAGTCTCTTTAAATCTTCTGAGTATTTTAGCCGATTGCAGCAATGCAGTAATCTAGATGATTACAATTCTTCCTCTGATTTCCAGTTCCTCTAGCCTTTTTCCAAGCTTTTTTGGTACCGTTCCAAGTGCACCAACTACAATTGGTATCACTTTGACCCTCATATTCCACAGCTTTTTCAATTCTCTGGCAAGGTTCAGGTATTTGTCCATCTTCTCGATTTCCTTCATCTTCACCATATGATCTGCTGGAACTGCAAGTCTACCAGTTGACAAGTTCTCTTTTTTTCTGTTAATCAATACTAGGTCTGGTCTCCTGACTGGGATAAGGTGATCCGTATTTATTATTTCACACCTTGTGAGAATTTTTCACATCAGCATCAGCTGATGATCTTTCACTGGAGTCTGAGAGGCAACAAGTCTCCTCGGGTCCCCTGGACTCTTCTGAGTATTCAAGTTGATTTCAACGATGCTGTTGTTTGGGTGGTCTCAATTCTTCCTCTAATTTCCAGTTCCTCAAGTCTCCTTTCTAAGCTTTTGGGACCGTTCCAAGTGCCCCAACTATAATTAGTATCACTTCCCCCCTCATATTCCACAGCTTTTTCAATTCTCTAGTAAGGTCCAAGCATTTGTCTATCTTTTCGTTTTCTTTCATCTTCACCCTGTGATCTGCTGAAAGTGTAAAAATCTGCCAGTTGACTAGTTCTCTTATTCTTGTTAATCAATAGTAGGTCTTGTCTTCTGGTTGGGATGAAGCGATCCATTTTTATCTCAAAGCCCCAGAGAATTTTATGGGTTTCATTCTCAAGAACAGATTCTGGTTTATGGATATACCATTTTGGTGTAATGTGGTTAAAATTTATTTTTTTGCACAATTCTCAGTGGATCATCTTTCCAACCCAGTCGTGCCTAGTCTTGCATTCTTGTTGTACTAGTTTGCTGCATTCACTTAATACATGGTTGATTGTCTCATCTCTGTCACCACACTCCATATATTTGCTGTTCTGTTGTGTTTTATACATTTTTGTTTTGATAAATTTGTTCTTATGGCATTATTATTATTATTATTATTATTATTATTATTATTATTATTATTTTTTTAGTATGAGTAGTAGTATTTATTTATGTTTACCAAAGATTTCTGACGCCATGTTTTGACGCCGGAAGTCTGTAGAGCTTACCATGAATGAGGTCATGAAAAAAGAAAAAAAAGGGTAGAGCTGAATTTTTAATTTCACTCGTTTTCCATCCTGTGTCTTCTCAACAAGTCTCCTCATGTCTCCAGGACTCTTATGAGTATTCTAGCCGATCCCAACAGTGCTGTAGTTTGGATGGTCTCGATTCTCCCTCTGATTTCCAATTCACCCAAATTATTTTCCAGAGCTTTGGGGACCGTTCCTAGGGTACCAATTACAATATAGTGTCTGTTGCTTTCTATCGAAATTCATAGATCGTCATTCTACAACCGAAATATTGAAATAAAGAATACCCCCTTTTTTTCTTCGTCTGATACGAATTTAGGAAAGATTAATGACGTGTGAACATTTATTTTAGAATTAAAAAAAAAGTTGACTGAAGATGACCTGGCAATTAAAAACTTTAGCGCATTTCAGAGTCAAGAAATTAGCCTCTACAACAGGGCACCAAAGAACTGCCCCTACCATTTGGCCACGTTATAGCGGTATCCTTGGAGACAACAGTTTGGAAAAACGTCAGTGTGTGGTTCGACGACGGTCTGTGAGAATCTGGGAATTTTCTCCTTTAAGCTGGAAACAACTAATAATTATAGCGATAGACGCGATTAAGTTGTCGGCTCTCGCTCCTAAAAAACCCTAAAAGAAGCAGAATTGGTAAGGAGCTAAGCTGGAAATTCAAACGAAAACGACAGAAAAGTCATCTGAAACAAAATTCAAGAAAACTGAAAGGAAAATACTGAAAATAGAACTAAAACAAAAGAAATACGACTGCAACTTAAACTTTCAAGGAAAATTGACTGAAATAAAAATACTACTACAGTTCTGAGAAATCACAACTTTCGATGGTGACGTAGTTTCGGTTACAGCAGATTCATAATCTCCATTATAGTAAGATGACAGTAAAAATAATTTTATGAATTAAGATACAATACCATTTGTATTACATTCATAAGAAAATAACTTATATTTTTCCATTATCTGCACTAGCAAAAATATGCGCCCTCCACGCACAAGTATTTAAGTTTTAATATAATTAAATATCATATTTAATTAGAAAGACCAATGAAATTAAATAAGAACACAAAAAGACTACACGTATTTTTATTTTATTCTTATTGATTTCAATATAAAATTAAACATAGGTTTTCTTTTGATACGTTTGAGAATAAAAAAAAAAACTTGTTAATTGGACTCAGCTAAGTTTGTTTCTACGCAAATTACAACAAACTTGCAAAACTTCTCTCAAATCTAACTCTCCTTTTCTTATTTTAATTAAATTTGTTATATAAAATTTATTGTCTTCTGGCTTGTCTTTCCATCAGTATCCGAACTAGAAATTGCGTGACTTACAGTGAATTCCCCTAACAAACCCCAACATCTATTATAATGGAGATTCAGTGTCTGTCTGTAAACGAAATTACGTCACTGCTTATGTCACAATACCTCTAGGAATTGTGTAAGTTTATTAATGAGTATTTGATTTATAGTAAAAATCGTTACTACATTGAATAAATCTTATTTATTAACGATGTCCCTATGAAAATCTAAATTATATTTGCCTCAAAACAGCCCATATTATTAGTACATTTAAAATCATGCAGTCTGTCTTATATATCTCTAAAAATAAAGGTTTAGATAATATATGGTATGGTTTATTTGCATACTGGTTTTAACGGAACCGGATTTAATAAAAAAAACTTGGTATTATTGATCTCTAATATTATTGTTTTATTCTCCAACGTATTAAAATCAATCCTATGAATGATTTTATGTAGAAACCAATCAAAATATGATTAAGTGTAATCTTTTTCGTTAGTCTTTTTAATTTGATATATTTCATTACATTAAAACTTAAATACTTACGAGAGTACAGAGACTTTTCCTGGCATTCGAACGGAAGAACGACCAATAAGAAAAGACGGCAAGCGAAGAAAGAAGAATGAAAGGAGGATATATAGAGAAAAAGCGTGTATAGAAGAGGCACGTGGTCTAATGGTTAGAGTCGTAGGAAATGGACTCGTCAACCCGAGTTCAATTCCTGGACCGATGATGTTTGCATTTCACATGGCGCTAATACCCTTGGGAAAGGTATAAATCCAACCCCCCCCCATCTATGCGTAAATAGCAGGACAGACTGGACTCTTTAACCATGGCTAGGTAACCAGTCTAGAAGAAGGAAAATTCTGAATTCAAACCTGTTAAACTCCGCTTGAGAAATTGACCTTGTGTCGCATCCTGCTTGTGCGGAGAGTTTGGTAAATATATATATATATAAAAAAAAGCAGAGCCAAAGAAAGAAGGGACATTTGTGCTGGATTTGTTAACGACATTCTGCTTTGCCTCTTGTGAACTGACCCTAATAAACTACAATTTTATAAAGCCTGTCAATCAGACATTGTTGTTTTAGGTGATTATTAACAACTAGTAGGATCTGTGGATATACCACAGTATGATAATTGAATTATTACGACGTTTGATGTTTACTTAAGAGCTATTGAAAACAGTTCAATATGTAAAAAGTATAATAATCTTGATTTAATTCTCTCCCAATTATTTTTCCCCTTCTTTCCTTCTTTTCATTATGTTTAATTGAAACAGATGAGCGTTAACGCTTCCGTGCGCTCACCCCTCGCTCTATCTGTCCTCAACTCTTCTTTCTTTCTTTCTTTCTTTCTTTCTTTCTTTCTTTCTTGTTATATTTTTTTCTGTGTAGCATGTCCCTTTTCTTCCTTTACTTTCTTTATAATAAAAACGGAATTGTCCATTATTTAGCCGAGGTGACGACACTCATAATAAAAATTCGGCGGATAAGCAACACTAAATAATCCGTGTATCTGGGTCATGATGTACTCTATACCTTCATAGAGGTTTTCCCCACCAGCTACTGGTATTATGTGTATTGTACACATGCCCTAAAATACTCTATGCTTTCATAGAGGCCACGCATATGTTATGTCACTACACATGCTGCATAAATGCAATTGGATGCACGCAAGTGAGCAAGTGTGTGTGTGTGTGTGAGTGTGTGTGTGCATGTGTGCGTGTTCATAGAGGCAGTATTAAATTAGTCATATAGATAAGTGGGTATATGAGATCAAGGCCCCATATAGGTACACAAATATTTATACATATATATCTGTGTGTGTGAGTGTATATATGTGTACGTATGTATGTATGTATGTATGTATATATATATATATATATATGTGTGTGTGTGTGTGTGTGTGTGTGTGTGTGTGTGGTCTCATAACGTATCAAAAGAGGAATTTCAGAGGTGCTTCGACCAATGAAAAAGTCGTTGGAATACTCCAGCGAGTTTTTCATTGGTCGAAGCACCTCTGAAATTTCTCTTTTGATACGGGGTGAGACTACACTGTCACGTTCCGTTTAATGTCATTCACGTTCTCAAATCTTTAACCATTGGGATCAATTTTCGATTTGGAAAACAAGAAAAAGTCGCCGGGTCTACAGGACTGGTGAGTATGGAGAGTGTTGCACTTTCATAGCCCTGTGTTTCGTCAAATATTGATGATAAAAGAATATTGAGAATATTGATCTAGAACTATAGATGATTGGCACTGATTCGTGTTACATAGCCATACTTTTATATACGTATATTATAGGGTGTAAAGCGTCCACTTAGGAATCATAAGGTTCCTGGTTCGATACCGGTCCTCGCCAACTTAGCGTATGAATAGCACAGGGATATGTGCGGTAAAGTAAGGAACTGATGATAGGTGTGGCGCTCCACCTCAGACGCAAAACAATCTCATTGGTCTGGCGCTAGTGAAAAGGGGATAAACTCCCTCACTGTCTGGCTTATACTGACTTAAGGCCACCCCAACGACTTTACTTTACTTTTATATATAGTAGTATACTCGTATACCCGTGGACGTATACTCATATACTTATCTTCAATCGTATCTTCTATAGTTCTGAGTAGCTGTTGTTATCAACGTAGCTGGATCTGTCCATGTTGATTCTGGATCTGCTTTGGGCCGGTAGCATGCTTTTTAGCTGGATCTACCTCTGGGTGGCTGTCCTCCTCTGTTACTCCGGATCCGGGCTGGATCTTCTTGTGTCTTGGTCCGTTGTTTAGTTTTTTTTAGTAACAAACACAAGACTTTGTTACTTAGAAAAGAGTTCATATTTTATTTTATTAAACCCCAGATCAACTCAAACGCGTGGAGATTTTGTTTTTGAGCGGACAGGCCGCTATTGCGATCCGTCCTGTTCAGCGTCCAGCCAAAAACTAATTTCCTAAACTAACTTTCTCACGTTGGCTTGTCCAATGAGAGAAGAGGTCAAAACACAGGTAAAATCTGTCCATCAAATTCCTTGTGTTTTCTTCAAAACCGTTGTTTTAAGCTACACTATCTTACATAATTGATAGGCGACCCATCAATTATCCAATACTCGTTTGGTCGACTAGACATTAGTCTATATTGTAGAATGAACATCATACTCACATTCACAGGAAGGCTGTGACTAGCGTCCAGTCACCAGACAAAAAAGAGAGTAACCGAATACACACTGTAGCAACTGAGAGGACATGGTCAAGTGTTTAGTATATATGGATACAAATATACACATTAAAACCACCGACCAATTAAAATGCTGGGAATAGACTTGACCATTCTACAAAGTAGAATAGCCCAAGCTGCTATTTAAGCCACTTACCAAGTCTGAATTCTCAGAAGCTGATCCAACTTGTAACAGTTGACTACGGATCAGTTTACACAAATCTCTACATATATGTCCAGACATCATCACTTCATTATATAAATTGCTAAGCTCCGCACATGTCTCTATTCAAACTTTAAATATATTTATTATTCTATTATATTTATAATTTAAATTATTTAAGACTCGGTTTCGATACATTTTTAACACGGAGGCGCTTATAACGTTACGGTTATTGTCGTAGAAAGTGGACTCAGCTACCGGGGTTCAAATCCTGAACAAGGTTGTTTGCATCTCCTATAGCGCTAATACCCTTAGGAAAGGTATGAATCCAACTATTCTCCTTTGAGCTATGGGTAAATAGTAGGGTCGACTGAGCCCTTTAAAATTGGTATGGAAACCATTCAAGGAGAAGGAAAAAGTCTGAATTCAAACTAAACCTGGAGTCGGATGGGCCCCGTCAGGCTATTCTTGCCCAAAAACGCATTACATGGTGCTCTGCCAAGACCAAACAAGTTTATAGGACCAGTGAACATGAATGAGTTAATTGTTTCAAAGACAGACAGGCAATATTATTGTGTGTATGCGTGTGCAATTATATGCATGTGCATGAGTATATGTAGGTTTGTTTATTTAGGTGTGTTCAAAATATATATATATATATAATATATATATAATAATATATTATATATATATTCTTAGAGTTGTATTTACTTAAGGAAATGAAAGAGTAGATTTTCAAATAAAACCTGAATTGTCAAGTGGCGTTTGTGTCAATAATCCGACTTACTCAACGAAAAAAGAAGAAGAAGAAATATGGTGCAATACGTGTTGCCAGTAAACATTTTTTTTACTTTTTTCTTTTCGTTTATGAATAAGTCAGCCTCGTAAAAAAACCGGTTTGATTAAATAAAGGCAACACACATAATTGGGTTTTTTTTTGTCAGCATACAAAAAAAAAAAATCAATCTGAATCTCAGCCTCTTCTGAAAGTTTATTTCCACCATTTT
>CM042165.1:25410973-25413473 GCA_023376005.1 Doryteuthis pealeii
GTGTTCTGTCTTTGGTTTTTTTTTTAAATTGGTTGGTTTAGTTTATGCTAATTTATTTGAATCACGGTGGAAGGTATTGTATAATAATGCGTTTGCTCCAAGTCTCTTTAGTCAGATCTTAGCCCTGAAGAGCACTAAGCGAAACTTTTAGTAGGTATATCTGACTCATTAGGTTTATCTTTATTATTTGCTCTACTTAGGCATTGAGCACTCTTTACTTTTGTATATCCTAGCGGTTTTTGTATGAATATATATTTTTCATATATATATATATATATATATATACATATAAATTGTTTTTTATTTTGGCCAAGTATTATAGTATCAACCGATTATTTTCGGTTGGTACGACTATCTTGGTCTTTTCTTTTTTTCGAAATTTTTTTCTCCCCAGGTAATGTTTGGTAGTATATTTTTACAATCAAACTATTTGTCGGGTTTTTCTTACCGCAAGGGTTTGCCAACAAGTTTGGTATATTATATATATATATATATATTATATATATATATATATATATTATATCTCTCTCTCTCTCTCTCTATATATATATATATATATATTATATATAGTGAGAGAGAGAGAGAGAGAGAGAGAGAGAGAGAGAGAGAGAGAGAGAGAGAGAGGAGGGAGGGAACTGGAGCGTTAAAATCTAGCAACTTTGGGAGCTAAAGACCCGCGCTAAAGGAAAGGACAGAGTGGCTTCAAATGAAGAAGGCCTGGATGCTGCTGTACGATGTTTCAAACTACTACAGCGGCAGAATACAGTAGATGATGATCATGTTTGTATGTATGTATGAATGTATATATGTATGTATGTGTGTGTTTGTGTGTGTGTGCAAATATTAGTTTGAAGGCATCAAACTCGAGTGGCCATACTATTGTAGGTGATAGCTTATATTTTTCTTAGTATTTTATATGAAGGGGGGGGTACCTCATGGAGTGGCGGCTAACGTGCTGGACTGCGACATCATAGTAAACGAGTTCAAACACAACTTTAGGTTAAATAGTACCATTAATGTTTTTCTACAAGGATGGTTTGGGCATTAAATAACCCACGAAGGTTGATATGCCATTAAATAAAGAGATCAAACCTATCTTATACTGGTTTTCTTTTAAGTATTGAACCCTCTTATGTTAAAAAACATAACAATATTTTACAATTTTGAATCTTGATAGCTGTGCATGCGCGTGTGTATGTGTGTGCGTGCGTGTGTGCGTACGTATGTGTGTGTGTGTGTGTGTGTGTTTGTGTGTGTTTAAGGGAGATTAATATAAATACACGAATAAATATTTATTAAGTTAGCTTAGACCGTCCAGCAAATAGAAATTCATAAAATAAAGGATTAGAAGAGAAGACTGTATTGTGCCAATTAAAAAAATCTTGCTCATCTTTAAGCCGAGGAAACAAAATTAATTGGCACAGCACAGTCTTCTCTTCCCACCTTCACTTTATGAATTTATTTTCATCATTCGAAATTCCGTGTTTTAACCGTGACTCAATCACAACACTAATGCCAGTGACAGGTCAATCAATTCTTTGAATAGGAAGTGGAATTCTTGGTTCTGGTAAAAAATAGAAGACCTTTTTGTCTTTGTGCTTGAAACCGAATCCCGACAAAGCTGTTCATTGAATGCGATCAACAGCCGCACCTTCGTAGACCAAACATCTGGTTATAGAAAAATTTGTTAAAAATTGTTAAAGAATTTATTAACGATGTATCTATGAAAATCTGAGTCAGATTTGCCCCAAAACAACCTATATTATTAGTGCGTTTAAAATTCTGCAATGTGTCTTATATATCACAAAGAAATAAAGGTTTACATAATATATGGTGTGGTTAATTTGCATGCTGTTTTTAACAAAACCGGGTTTAATAAAAAATTACTTGGTGTTATTGATCTCCAATATCATTGTTTTATTCTCCAACGTTTTAAAAGCAATAGTAAAAACCAAGTAAGATCATTTTTGACATTGTTTGAATACATTTCAGGAGACGAGCAACATCTGTGGTTTTACTAATAACATAATAATTGAAGGCAATCATTAATGGTTCTAAATTGGCCACTCGGGAACCGGCAATAGCTCTTCTGAAAAAAAAAGAAAGAAAATATACATAAAAATATATGTTGCAAATAAAATAGAATAATTACTAACATCATGATCAGAAAAATTCTTAGAAATCCGTGGGATTTCTGGTTCTTTTGCCTTTGTGCTTGAAACCGAATCTCTACAAAGCTGTTCATTGAATGCAATTAACATCCGCACCTTCGTAGACCAAAGATCTGGTTATAGAAAAATGTGCAAAAGAAACTTAATCTTCTTTCTTATCTTATAGACGGATAAAATTAAAAAAGGAAGAAGAAAATAAACAGTATTGGCCGAGACATTCTGGCTCCTATTTATTGAATTAGAGTATTTAGACATTACGTTTTTTAACAAGTTATTACTAATCAAGGAAACGCGTATTTTTGGCCACAGTGTCGATTTTTCTGGTGACC
>CM042165.1:25415973-25423473 GCA_023376005.1 Doryteuthis pealeii
AAATGCCAATCATAATCCAACTGTCATGGAAATCTACCGCCTCCACTTTTAATTCTAACAAACTTTATTTAAAACTAACTACAGGGTCTGCTCACAATTTATGAGAATCATAGATTGTGACATAAATTCGGCATTTTTATTCGTACTTTCAAAAACTTCCTCTTCTCGGATAAAAAAATATTTTGTTTTTTTACTCATTGGCCAAATTGGCAATGCATCGTGATATTCTTTCATGTATTGTAATTAGCATCTTCAACGAAAAAATCGCCATGCATCGGTGCATGAATGAATCATTACATGTGGACTGTTTTTATTTATATTTCAAACCCAAATCATTCAGCTGGAACCTGTATATACGTCATCCTCAAGTCGTGATGGTAGACCCAATTCCATGACTCTCTCACGATTATTGACTATGAATTTTCGCCAGCAATGAGTAAGAGCCTGTACACTGCATTTGTTAAAATAATATGCACTCTCAAAAGCGATACATTTTTTTCACATTAAATTATTAAAGAGTATGCATTTTCGCCAGTGATCAGTTAGAGTTTGTATTACGCATTCGTAAAAATCTGCACCAGCAGAAGCAATAAGCCTTTTTCACATCTATCTATACATTTATAAAGGGCTGTTGGTGTGTATGTATGTCCGGAGGAAACTACAAAAATAAAATAATTAATTACAAAGTAAAAATAAATATATATACACATTCACTATCACCAGATATTGCTTTTTGAACAAAGATGATGAAGCTTTGATTCATATTGTCCAACTTGAGTGCTGATTTTTCCTTCTACTTAACAATTTGACATGTAAAGGCCAGAGGTTGGAATCAGTTTTCGCCAAGAAATTCACACAATAAAAAAGGAAAAGAAATTCTTGTCTCCAAGTGAGATTACCGAAAACATTGCGTCATCTATGTTTAAATATATCTATATATCTATATAAAATAAGAATTTCGGAGTAAACCGAGGCAGCAGACATTTATTTATTGTGAATTTTAAGAGATTTTATATTGGCTCATCCCATTATTTCTAAAAGAGAAGGAAGAAAATAATATTTGCCATGGGCATCTGCGAGAGAAAACAACTCGTTTTCTCAATTATTTTATTTTACCTGTTTACTCTTCAAGGTAAGTTATTTTTATCTCAACCATCTTCCCACCTCACACCCATAACCCCAAATACACACGCACAAACCCCAAACACACACACACACAAACCCCAAACACACACACACACACATACACATACACACACAACCCCAAACACCCACACACACACACACACACACATATACACACAACCCAAAACACAACACACACACAATCCAAAACACACACACACGCATACACACACAACCCAAAACACACATACACACATAACCCCAAACACACACACACACACACACACACACACAAAACCCAAAAACACACACACACACACACACACACACACACATACACACACACAACCCCAAACACACACACATCTCTACTTCACTACGTCTATCTTTTAACACAGTGCTTCTCAAACTTTTGGAAGTTGCTGACCGGTTGACATTTTTTTATCAATGCACTGACCAGTGTATAAAATTAACGAATTTGTTAAACTTCAAATAAAAAGTATTTATACAGTCATGTTAAAATTTCGTCAGGATTGGCCCTATTCGTCCGGAGTAAACTAGGAAAATAAAACAATTAACGACAAAGTAAATATATATACACATTTACTATCACCAGATCTTGCTTTTTGATAAAAAATAATGAAGATTTGATTTATATTCGCGAATTTAATATCTATATATATATAAAGGGCAGTTGATGTGTATGTATGTATGTATTTATGTCCAGAGTAAACTACGAAAATAAAACAACGCCAAAGTAAATATATATATACACCTTCACTATCACCAGATCTTGCCTGTTGAGAAAAAATGACGAAGATTTGATTCATATTCGTGAAGAGAATTAAAAAATAAAATTTAAATTGTAACAGCGTAGAATTTTTTTGCATTTAATATTTTAAATTGGAGGTATTAGTCTTTCTTTTCAGAGTGTCTATGTATTTTCTTTTTCTGACGCCCAATCAGGCTGGATCGATGCAAGGGATTTTTTACGTAGGGATTTTAGTGGGGCATCCTGCGTGGTTCCAACTCGTGATTCAGTAATAATAGATCTGCCAGATTACCTTTTTGTCCCTTCTACTCAGGCGATGCCGGGTAGCCGCTTTTAGTCTTGTGATAATGGAGATTCGGTGTATGTCTGTCTGTAACTGAAACTACGTTACTGTTTACGTCACAAAACCCTCAGTTTATCAATGAGTATTTAATTTATAGTCAAAATCATTAATACATAGAATAAATCTTATTTATTAACAATCTCTCTATGAAAATCTGAGCTAGATGTGCCTCGGAACAGCCTGTGTTATTAGTGCGTTTAAAATTCTGAAATGTGTCTTATATATCACAAAGAAATAAAGGTTTTCATAATCTATGGTATGGTTAATTTGCATACTGGTTTTAACAAAACCGGGTTCAATAGATAATTACTTGGTGTTATTGATCTTTAATATCGTTGTTTTATTCTCCAACGTATCAAAATTAATCATATAAATGATTTTATATAGAAACCAAGGAAAAAATATAATTAAGATAAGTGTAATCTTTTTATATATATTTCATTACATTAAAACTTAAATGGGGCTGGTTTAGCTCAGTCGGTAAAGTGTCCGACTCGTTCCGATACCGACCCTCGCCAACTCAGCTTATGAGTAGCACAGAGATCTGTGCGGTAAAGTGATGAGCTGATGGCAGGTGTGCTGCTCCACCTCCGATGTTAAAATATTCTCCTTGGTCTAGCGCTAGTGAAAAGAGGATAGGCTCCCTCGCTGTCTGGCTGATACCGACTTTAGGCCACCCGACGAAAACTTAGATACTTACACTGAGCGGAGGGTGAATATTCTTGCTAGTGAGAAATAATAGTGTTTGCCAGGAAAATGTTGAGTGGCGTAGTTATCTGATGTGTTCATCTATCGGCTTTCTGTTCTTCGTATTGCATCGTATCATCTGACTTTAGTTGGTTGGATTTTACCGCTTGGCAGCCTTTGTTAGATTATTTTATACCGAAGACGTTTTATTCATTCTTGATGGGTATTCAAAATTGTTTTAATTTAAACTCAAGTTTTTAAACAATTTTTAAAACTCATTCTTTTCTATCTAACCCATAGATTTGGTCCTAACAAGTACTACCACTCCGGATCAGGGTAGAACTGGGAGTAATGGCGAAAGGGGTACTCTACATTTTCCAAAGCTCCAGAACTTCTGACACATATGATAAATAAGGTTGGAGCTTGCCATAAAGACAATAGGGTTGGGACAGTCATCTCCAACCACCCGTCTAGCCTAAGTGGAGTGTTGCATGTCATGGACTGCTCAGCCACCAGGATTCCGTCCTTAAGCCTCACAGGTCACACTCACAGCTAACAGGTAGCCCCATTGGGGAGAGGTTTTACTCCTCTGCAGAGGTGCAGTCGGTGTATTCTACAGCCACAGCTGAGAGAGTGGGCCTTAGTGGTATAAAGTTAAAAAGTTGGCGGAGTAGCCTATTGTCGGTATCAGCCGTACAGCGATGGAGTCTATCCTTTTTTCGCTAGCGCTAGACCACGGAGATTATTTTGCTGAGGTGGAGCGCCACACATACCGTCAGTTCCTCACTTTACTGCTCAGATCAGATTGCTCAATCTGTGCTACTCATACACTGGGTTGGCGGAGATTGTTATCGAATTCAAAACCTTGCGATTCCAATGCGGGTACTCTATCGACCGAGCTAAACCGGCACTATAGTAGTAAAACTGTCAAATAATTATTACACCCACTGTCAACCTCGACAGGAATTCTTACATACATCCTTATTCTTCCTAGTGTCCTCTTATTTCTTGGAATTATTGACTTGTTCCAGATGATGTATTCTTTAGTTGTGTATCCCAAGCAGACAATATCAAGATACACATATACCGCATCGACCGACTTAAACGCTGAGATCAGGACAACACAGGAAAAGATAATATTTCAAACAATTCATAGAATACTGGCAATACTTTATCTTAGAATTCGATAATCTGGAAATCTACTTGAAATACCGAACCCTGTGTTTTTTTTTTGTACATACATACCTATCAAGTGGAGGCAGCTACAAGGTGTGTCATAAAAGTATCAAGATTGAAGCTTTATCTACCAAGATAGAAATGAACAATGAATGGAACAATAATTTTTTTTCAGAATACAAGGTGTGTCATAAAAATGCCGAGTTTGGAGATATATTTATCAAGATCGAAATGAACAATGAATTGAACGTTAATTCTTTTCAGAATACAAGGTGTGTCATAAAAATGCCGAGTTTGAAGATATATTTATCAAGATCGAAATGAACAATGAATTGAACGTTAATTCTTTTCAGAATACAAGGTGTGTCATAAAAATGCCGAGTTTGAAGATATATTTATCAAGATCGAAATGAACAATGAATTGAACGTTAATTCTTTTCAGAATACAATGCATGTCATAAAAGTACAAAAAAATCTCGATACTTTTTTGACACACCTTGTATATGTATTCGTTATCGTCGTTGGAAATAGACACGGCGACACAAGTTCAAATCCTGGACGAGGCTAGTAGCATGCCACATAGCGCTAATACCCATCGGGAAAGGTATGCATCCAAGTATTCTCCCACCATCTATGAGTAAAATAGTAGGGCAGAGTTGGCTCTTTAACCTTGATATAACAACCGGTCTAGGAGAAGGAAAACTCTGATTACAAATGTGTTAAAATTCGCTTAAGAAATTGACCTTGTGTCTCATCCTGCTCCTGTGGAGGTGTTGGGTAAATACATACATACCTATCATCAATATTAATTCATAAATAAGGCATAAACAATAAAAAACACAACAAATAATTATAAAATAGAACAATTAGAATAATATCAACACTCATAAATACTGATGGAATTATATACATATGAAGTGTCCTTTCTCTCTCCACACACACACACACACACACACACACACACACATATATATATATATATATATATATATATATATATATATATATATATAAAATATAATAAAATAAATATATAAAGGTTTTACATATCTATTTATTTGGTGACAAAGGAACATTCACGACCATATTGGTTTCATGCGAGGCAATCGTCAGGTGAAGATGTTACAAATGCAATATATATATATATATATATATATATATATATATATATATATATATATATAAGAGTTTTATAGTTTGCTTGAAACATTGTGTGTATATTTGGTTTGTAGATTTCATTTGAAGGCTCATCACAATGCGAAGGAAGATAAGGTAACGAGTATGTTGTTCATTATCTGTATTTTTTATGTCTCCTTAATATTTCGGGATTAAAATCCCATCTTCAGAAGACATCGGAGCCCATAAAGGGATTTTCACGTCTGTCCGTATTAATCCATGCTAGTGTGGAAGTAGTCACTTGTTTTTAGTATTTGAATGTATTAATAGTGTAACGTGCAGCGTCATATCGTGCTCAAAAAGGGACGGTTAGTCTAAATGTTGTTGTGTCTAAATTTAATCGTATGAATGTTCTTTTAATTTCTTTTTAATGTTTGAATGTATTAATATGTTTGAGGACATGGTGATCTGTAAAAGAAATACGATGACGGAATTTCACACGATTCCAAAAGAGGAGTCTTAGATGTAATTTTTTAGCATTTACCCAACACCTCTACACGAGTAAGATGCGACATAAGGTCATTTTTAAGCGAAGTTATAACTGGTTTTAATTCAGAATTTTCCTTCTCCTAAACCGGTTGCCATACCAAGATAAGAGAGCCCAATCTGCCTTACTATTCGCCCATAGCTGGAGTGAGTATAATTGAATCCGTACCTTTCCTAAGGCCATTAGCACTATGTTGAAATGCGAACAGCTACGCCCAGGGTTTGAACTCAGGTTGGCGCGTCCATTTCCTACGATGATAACCATTTCAATACAATCGCCTCGTCTTAGATGTGATTGGTCCAATGGAAAAAAAACTCCATGGAATATCTGGTGAATACCATAAACCAATCAACCATCTTTATATTTTTTGCACTTGTTGGTACGTCTGAATCACGACACGTACACTTTGCACACTTTGGCGGTCCACACAAAAATACCGAATGGTCCACGGTGACATTTTTGTAGTCTATATAGCAATCCTATTTCAGAACAATTGTTATTACTGAGAAAAAAATTCTACAATAAGCTACGCCATATTAAAATACTAAAAGTAAAAAATATTCACGTAGCCATCAATTCTTTATGGCAAAAAAAAACTTTATGGCCGAAAAAAACTTTACATTTGACAGCCGAATGAAAAAAAAACACTCGCTGAGCAGCATGAACCACAGGGACATCATTGAATAAATCTGCATTTTTTCTTAATTACTCACTTAAGCTTATCTTAAAATGTATTATGAATTATTTACTAGTATACATAAGTGTTCTCTGGCATTTAATAGTTAAATATGTTTATTTGCAATAAATTAGTTTTCCTTTAAAATAAGGAATCATTTACTATTTCTTTAATTTTTGATACAGTTTCTTTCCTCTTTTTATTAGTGAAAAATATAAGAATCTTTTTTTTTTCTCTGTGGAATGGCTATGCCCCCCCCCCCTCCAAAAGAAAAAAAAAGAGGAGAAGGGGTCCATGGGCTAAAAAGGCTGGGAACTACTGGTCTATACTATATTGTTTATTTACGGTATTGCATTGATTTTGATTATATTACAGTAGTTTTGAAAGTATAAATAAGTGTTTGAATGAGTTCTTTTTATGTCATTGGATGTTGAAGAAATATCTTTGTGGATTTTCATAGCAAAAGGTTATGGGTCGTTCAATACACGCAATATATACTAAAAACATATTTTTGTGGCTAAGAATTAATTACTTTATATCTAGTCGTTCATTACTCGAATATAGATGCTAATAAACTTGAGTGATCATTAAGGTGTCCCATTGTGGTGTAATGGTGGGTAAGCTAGTCTCGCAAACTCTTTTTGTAATAGAGTTTGCGAGACTAACTTGCCCATCATTATTCAGTAGTAATAGTATTACTACTGAATAGCGAGTTCAATCGTCGCTAGATGCCCCAAACTGGTGACCTTGTGTCACACCCTACCCGTAGCCAACTGGTTGCGTAAATACTTACTTGATGGTTGGTTGGTTGGATTTTAAAGCATGTTAAATCCCTTTTGTTTTATCCATTCTTGTTGGGTATTCAATCTTTTTAACTCATTTTTATTAAAACACACTTTAATTTTAATTAATTTAATAATTTAATTATTTTAATCCATTTAAGTTAGATGGAAATCAAACGTGTACAGAGCTCTGAATGATCTATGTTTCCTATGACTACATGAAAAATTATTAATAATTATATTCCCAGATAAGAAAAATTACCCCCTCTCTCTCTC
>CM042165.1:25425973-25439692 GCA_023376005.1 Doryteuthis pealeii
AAAAATCTTCACCTGATGATTGCATTGCATGAAACCAATATGGTTGTGATTGTTCCTTTGTCACCTAATAAATAGATATGTAAAACCTTTGTATATTTATCTTATATATATATATATATATATATATATATATATATATATATATATATATATATATATATATATTATATATATATATATATATATATATATATATATATAACTTGGTTTGAAAATCGCATAGGCAAGAAACTATTAGTAACCAAGCGCCGTTGACTTTATGTCCGCGCTAACCTTTCTTAAATATAAATGGTATGTTTATAATATTGAGTACTATTTACTTATAAATATAGCACCCTACTTTTAATTCCTGTACCAGGATCAAACAAAACTTAGCATGGTTGTCTCGTGTTTTTTTCATTCTATTTATTTTAATTTTACCCCCAGATCATTGAATGTTAAATCAATAATCGATTAAAATAAAATATAAATCAATTTGATATGATATTAATAATTTGGGACGTTCAATGGATTTTGCGCGGTAAATGTACACATGACGGGAAAAGTTACAAAACGTTTCTGAGGGTTTTTTTTATCGTAAAAAAACAACAACTTTTTATCATTTGAAAGAAATACAATTAATAAGTACATCAATATTTTTTCTATATCATAGAAATCCTGAATTCCTGTTTTAAATAAATGTTTACGTTGAAGTTTGACTGCTCAAAATATTTTGACCGCTCAAATTACCGGTTGTGGTATAAGAAAATAGGAGAAAAAATAGGATTAAATAAAGAGTTGGATTCGAAGTTACACGAAGGCTCCTGATTCCGACATGAAGGCTCCCGAAAAATTGAAGAGAACCGGAGGGCTCATCGGTCGAAATGTTGTGTATATAACAATAAAAATGAGGACAACAGTCCGAAAAATCTAAATAATACAAATTATCAAGCATAATCCAAAAAATTAAGACAAATGAAAGTATATTCTTACAAAAAGTACTGTAATTATTTGTATATACACATTTACCAACCCCTCCGCACGAGAAGTATGTTACGCAAAGTCAATTTCTTAAGCGAAGTTGAACAGTTTTGAGTTTTCCTTCTCTTATACTGGTTCCCTCAACAAGGTTAAAGGCTAAGGGGAATAACTCCGATAAGTTTGCAAATTTAATGCATTTCCATATCGATTGGTTCATTTGGACCAATTAATGATAATGCTGCTGACATTGCATCTCACTCTTTTTCCAAAAATATCCTTTTTGCATTATTGGTAGACGATGGGGTTAACGGGCACAAATTTCCGTTGTAAGATTTTCACAATAAGCACATCAAACGATTGGTACGGCTATCCAACGATGAGCAATATAAGTTTTAAAATGTGTATACTTAAATTTAGCCGGATATTAAATACAGGGGCAAGGCGGACACATAGTTGATAGGTAAATTTGGGATTTAAAAGGATCAAAACATAACATCGATTAATAGATGGGGTGTCTTAAGGAAATCAAACGTGTGCATGGTTCATGTTTCCTATGACAACACGAAAAATTATAAATAATTATATTCCCAGATAGGAAAAATTCATTGAATAATAGAACTGAATCAATAGGCAAATGTAGACAGACTGAGCCGATCACTAAAATATAATTAGGATTACACTATGAAATTTTAACCAGATACACTAGCTATCTTTTGGTATAGTCATTTATTTAAGTAGGAGAGATAAGTTATTTTTTTTTTTAAATCGAAGGTGTCTAAAAATGTCAAAAAGATAAGATAGGTAAGGAAGAATAACTTAGATCTAATATTAATCACCCTTCATTTTCAATATGACTGTTAGGTTTATTTGTTGGGGTTGACCACTAGAAATTAAAGAGTTCGCATATGGATAACACATGTTGTGAAAATCGGTTGAATGGTTTTCATATCAATAAAACACGCACGAGCGCGCGCGCGCACACACACACACACACACTCACACGCGCGCGCACCACCACACACACACACACACACACACAAGGAGATCATTTTTGTTATATAGATATGTTTTTTAGAATTAATCGGAGTTCTAGATTTGTATAATTCGCCGAAAATCGGGCAGAGAGAGAGAGAGAGAGAGAGAAGAGAGAGAGAGAGAGAGAGAGAGGAGAGAGAGAGAGAGAGAGAGCAAAAAACAAGCCTACTAACGATGACATCACGCTGGATTACTTCATGGAATGTATGACCACTCCTGCTTTAATAAATGTAAGTAAAAATTAAAATTTGCGGTGTGGCCTATTATCAGTATCAGCCCGACAGCGAGGGAATCTATCCCCTTTTCGCTAGCGCTAGACCAGGGAAATTGTTTTTTTTTTTGCGATTCCAAATACGAGAAAGAATTCGCTGTCTTTATTCATTTTATTCTATCTGAAAATTTGGAACGAAACATTCATGTTTGTATTTACCCAACCCCTCTGCCACGATCATTTTTTTTTTTTTGAAAGTGGAGTAAAGCTGGTTTGAATTCAAAGTTTTACGTCATCTAGGAAGGGAGAAAATAGATGGATTGCTGCCTTTATCAAAGGCATTAGCACGAAGTGAAACGAAAACAGTTTAGTCTAGGATTTTCAAATCGGGTCACCGGGTTCATTTTCAACGATGATAACCAGATAACCGTTACACAACGAACAGAGTTTTATGTGCGTGTATGTATGTGTGCGTGTGTGTGTGTGGGGGGGGGTTAGCACTGTTTTATAAAATGATTTTTGAAAGCTCTGCGTAACAATACATGTATCATTTGTTGTAATGGAATATTTCACACTCTCTCTCACTCATGTGGTCTGATTATATATATATAGTGAGCACAGTATTATACTGTGCTGGCTTCGAGGATTAGTAGCGTACCTCACTATTCCTTGTCTGTCTTATTGTATCTCTTTGCAATAAAACCCTCTATCTTAAATCTACCAACGTGTTGACTGGTCCTTCCACTCGACTACAACCTTGTCTGATTGTATCCATTTTAAGGACACAACACTTTTTTTTATCAATCTGTTTATTTTATTTGCAGTTATCATTCGATCCTGTTCGGCCCAGACTCCACTGCCTCAGCCTTTCTCAAAGTGGATGCTATTGCCTATCTAAAAGAACATCATTTGTGTCTGCAACACGAGTTTCTGCAACGGGAGGCCGATGAGTAAGTTGTTAATTCTTCCTACATCTCTTTAATAATTTTCAATTAGTTATTTGCTATACTAGCAAATATATGCACCTTCCGGGTGAAAGTATTTCCGTTTTAATGTAATAAAATATATTAAATTAGAAAGGACAAGGAAAACTAAATAAGAATGTAGATATAAAGATTTGACACAGAGTGGGTATAATCGAAACAAAAGCAACTGAAATTACCATCATGCAACATCCCCTGGTTAAAAATGAGATCGTCCAATAATTCCAAGATGAAATTCAAAAATTTAAATCCTGATTATCTGCTGTTGCTTATCCGCTGAATTCTTGTTTCTTTTGAGTATCGTCACCTCAGTTAAATAATGGAGCCATTTCCTTTTTTATTATAAAAAGATAAAGGGAAGAAAAATGACATACCAGACAGAAAAAATTAAGGAAAGAAAGAAAGAAAGAGAGCAGAGGATATATATATATATATATATATATATATATTATAATATATATTATAATATATATATTTTTAGACGAAAAGAAACCAGACGCGTTGAAATAAGAAAAAGGAGAAATATCCTCAAAGAGAACCGTGAGATAGAAAGGAGAAATATCCTCAAACCAGACGCTTCAGATAGAAAAGGGGAATATCCTCCAACGCAGACGCGTTGAGATAGAAAAGGAGAAATATCCTCAAACCAAGACGCGTTGAAATTGAAAAAAAAAAAAATGACAGAAGTAAGGGCGAACTCATAAGCGACGTCCTCCGGTGGAAGCCAGCACATGGACAGCGCAGTGTGGGTCGACCAGCAAGACGTACATTGATCAGCTCTGTGCAGATACAGGATGTTATATAGAGGACCTCCGAGAATGATGAGCGATAGGGACGGATGGAGAGAGATTGTCATGGATATCCGCGCTGACAGCGCGACATGATATATATATATACATATATATATATTACCGAGATGAACCAAGGGCCCTCTAAGATTAAGATATGTATATCTTAGAAGGCGCTGGAATGAATCTCTCTTTTTCTCTCTTTCTCCCGCCCCCCCTCTCTCTCTCTTTTATCACTCGAGCTGAATTCTCAATTATATAGACCAAGTCATATTAGGGGTATATAACACTAACACTTACATAGAATACTATTTATTTTGTTTATCTATTACAGATGACCAACTCAAAAATCGAACTATTGATGACTTGAAATCCTTGCCCGGCTGCCTTCGCGAAGAATTTGAAAAGAACAATAAAGACAATGGAGGCAAGTTCGTATAAAAAGACAATGTATTTTTATTTTTATTTTTCAATACATTTTTAATTTTCCTGCTGGCTGTCGTCTTTGTATAGGAGTGCTGCTAGGGTGATGACGGTTTGAAGTTGACCTCCAAGGGGCTAGTCGGTGATTGGGATGCCAGTGTCAGAAGATCTGTACTTTGTGTAGTAACAGTAGCATTCTTCGATTTGTTGGCCCTGGTGTTTTGGCTGTGAGGAGAGCAGTGCTGGGTTCTGATTTGATTTCAAGAAACAGTCGATACAGTGGATGTGTCACTAGCCCCATTAAGAATACCAGGGCTTCTTGTAGTGCTGCTGCTGCTACTGGCTGGATTACCTCAATCTTGGGACCATGATATCATAAGATGCTGGTAGGGATTCAGATAGAGGGGTGGTGCATAAGGGCTCGGGACAGGAGGTGTTCAGAGTGTAAAATCTTCATTTTATCTTATTTATTTGTTTGTTCTGCTCTTGGGCCATCTCCGCTGCTTTTTACAATTACTCAGCATTCAACTTAAGAAAAAAGAGAATTTTTTACAGCAGAACATATCTATATATTGTAGTCTTGTTCTAATCTTCCGACCCTTATCATTTGCAATAGACCCTGGGAGTTATAGACATAGTCTAATTAGCTGTTTACCTAACCTGGCAATTTCAAATGGTCAGGCGTGGGAGTTAATGAAAACTTGGCAGATTGAATACAAGTCTAACTTGGAGTGAGTTTGCATTTATAAATCTCTCTCTCTCCCCCCCCCCCCTCTCTCACTGTAGTCTGTAGAGTGACCTATTGTCATATCAGCCAAACAGGCGAGGATTATATCCTTTTCGCTAGCGCTAGACAGAGAGTTTTTTTTGCTGGAGTTAGCGCACACACTATTCGTCAGCTCCAGATGCTTTACTGTACATGATCAGATTATCCAAGCTGGGCTAGATTGGGCGGCGGTTGGTATCCGAACCCGAACCTTGCGATTCTTGGCTAGATAGTTTTTTTCTCTAGTGACTGAGCTGGCGTCCGCGAGGTGGCCTCGTGGTGGTGAGTGAGAATCCAGATCCATCTGATCTCTGTTTCTGTAACAGTACAATACGTACCCACTTTTAAGCCTAACGTTCTTTGAACAGTAGAATACGTTCTCCTCTCCGCGGTTATGGCCAATGGGTACTGGCCATCTTATCGTCAGGTATCAGACTTTTACCGTTTCAATACCTTTATATAACTGCTGATTATAGAACATTATGTGGCATATGTTTAGCCTGTTTAAAGGGGCCAGGTTCTGTGTATCTTGTAAATTTTGTTGTATATTATATATGCTAATTCCGATTCTCCACGCTTAAGTAGGGTTAGAAGGTGTCGCGTTAGGTGTCAATAGTAGAGCACCAACTAGGAATGCTAAGTTCATGGTTCGATACCGGTCCCCAGCCAAATCAGTGCACGAGTAGGCACAGATTGGGTAATGCTGATTTGGAGCGGTAAATGCGGGGAACTGACGGACAGGTGGTGACGTCCACATCAGGGGCAAAAAACATTCCCTGTGGCTAGCGTACATGTTCCACTACACTGTTTCTTAAGTATAGACCATATACACTTACGCACTCATACTTTTACATACACACCTATAGGCTTTACACTCATAATTCCCTCTCTTCACACAGACATCACACTCACAACTCATATACAACACAGACTTAATACAGAATCACAACTGATTAATGTAGACACACTTTATTCTCACATACACTCCACATGTTTTTACATACATCCTAATCCCTTCCACATACTGCAGCTCATGACATGCTTACTCCAGGCTACACTCATATCTCTTCTCTCAGCACACTACACTCACCACACACATGATATCATATGTGTGGTGTTGATGTAGGCCAATATTTGAAGTGAAGCCTTGGCCTACATCAATCACCACACATATTGGTGGGACATAAAAAAGAAGGAGGGGGGGAGGTGTAAACCCACGGATGTATATGTAAAGAAGAGGAGAAGAGAGAAGGTTGATGATCAAGGGGGTATCGGGTTTGGGCACCTGTAAGTGTTGACAACAACACCATGACTGACGATCTCTTTCTGCCACACCCCACCAGGAAATCGTTTTAACACTGTAACAAAGGCAGTGTTATTTGGACGAAGCTGGAACGAAGACACCACACACAACACACACACACACGTGCATGCATGCATGCATGCCACACACGACACACTACACACACACACACCACACACACACCACACAACTCGCATTTTCACTCTCCATAACAACAGCACGTGCGCACACATACATTCACTTCTACCAACAGATGCACGCATACACAATCACGTAACGCAGAAGCACACATCTAACACACACACACACACACCACACACCACACACACACAGCCAAAGTTACTTGCAGAAGCACACATTCTATACACACGAACACAACACACACACACATTTACAGCATACATAACAACACGCATACAAACTTACTTCAGAATGCTGGCACATCAAACACCAGAACAAAAGTACAGAAAAAAAAAAAGCATACACACAGTGAGCAACGTGCAGACACCGACACACCACACACACACAGACCACACACACATACCACACAAGCAGGTAAACCTCTCACCGCCCAATGATGGAACTCAGGTGCTGAGTAGTCATGACACAACACTCACTTGGCTTAGTTAGATAGACGGGTGAAGGCTCCTCGCGATCAATCGGATTGTAGCAGGTCAAGCCTAGGCATTCTTATATGATTGTTCTAACCTATTTTGGCCCTTATGGGCAAGCCTCAACCTTTTAATCATTATGTGCTAGAAGCGGTGGCTGAGGGTCTCTCACTCTTCCTGGTATAAGTTAACTCTATCTGATGGTGAGTTCGGCAATTCTGGAGCTCTGGGGGAATGTGGACGTACCCTTCATGTCAGCGCATACCCAGGACTCGAGTAGTAGTATTTTGGAAAAAGTGACTGTACTTTTTTGTGGAAAAGTGACGTTAGATCGCAAAAATAACAGCACGTGAATCGACTGGGCAATTAATCTAATATCTTGATTAATTCAGTGGAGTAACGGCCTAAAGATCCTTATTGTGAACTCGAGTAGGTTTAACGTGTAGGCTTTATGATATATTATATATTATATATTATTATACTAATATATATATTTTTTTTATATAAAATCTCTATCAGATGATTGAGTACTAGTGGCATTAGATCAGTTTTTTTTTTATTTTTTTGAAAAATAAAATCTCGTAATCAAACATCTATCAAATACTCCGCACAGACAGACTGGACGATTGAGGCTAAAACAGATGTCGGATTTACAAGAAAGGCACTGCGCATGTCGCACATCTTGTTCATGAGATTTTAAGGTCGCAGTCGGCTTTGTTTCTTGTGCGACGCAGACATGCTAGTTTTTAGCTTCCTTTAAGGTGGATCGATTCTGAAAATTGGTGTTTTGAAGACGTATTAGCTCTTTTAAAGTTATAACATGCTTTTTCCCAACACGATGGAGTCGGACTTCTTCTTGTTTCAGTATGGTTATCAAATGTCGCCCTTGAAGGTAGTTGATCGCATAAGAAGTTGCTCTCTCCTTCTCTCTTCTCTCTCTGTCTCTCTCTTCCTCTCTCTCTCTTCTTTCTAATATATATATATATTAGGTGTGCGCAAAAGTATCGAGATTTTTTTGTATTTTTTGACATCCGCTTGTATTCTGAAAAATTAACCGTTAGGCTTTCATGTGTTCATTTCTATTTAGTAATTACAGTTTCATTCGAACTTTTATCACAGCACCTTATATATATATGGGTGTTCGGCCGAGAAGAATTTGACAGTTTCATAAGGAAAAAAAAAAGTATGAGATTGAAACTGTATTTACTAAGATAGAAATAACAATGAAAGGAAGCGTTAATTTTTTTTCAGAATACAAGGTGTGTCAAAATCAAATTCGAACTTTATTGGCCACCTTATATTATATATATATAGAGAGGAGAGAGAGACAGAGAGAGCAGAGAGAGAGAGAGCGAGAGAGAAGAGACGTTTCTATGCGGATCACTTACCTTCAAGGCGACTTGATAACGCATTACTGAGAAAGGAAGAAGCGACTACCATCGTGTTGGGAAAAGGCCATTGTTTAACTTTAAAGAAAGCTAATACGTCTTCAAAGCACCAATTTTAGAATCTGATCGCCCTTAAACGGAAGTAAATACTGGCATCTGGGTCGGACAAAACAAAGCGACTGGTACCTAAAATCATGAAACAGATTGTGGCGCATGCGCAGTGCTTTCTTGTAAATCGACATTGTTTAGGGTCATCGTCTGTCCTGTCTGTGGCGGGAGTATTTTATAGAAGTGTTTGATTACGAGATTTTATTTTTCAAAAAAAAAACTGATCTAAGGCACTTAGTAGCTCAATATCAGTGATAGAGATATTATATAAAAAGAATTATATATATATATATATATATATATATATTATTTATCATAAAGGTACACGTTAATGAACTACTCGATTTCACGCATAAGGTCTTTAGGTTAACTCCACTGAATTAATCAAGATATTGATTAATTGGCAGTCGTTTCACGTGTTGTATTTTTTGCGATCTAAGTCATTTTGGCCACAAAAAAGTAAGTCCTTTTTCCACAAATACTACTACTCCGAGTCCTGGGGGAGTGGTGATGAAGGGTACTCCACATTCGCCAGAGCTGCCAGAATTGGAACTCACCATCGATAGAGTTTAAGCGTTATACCCAGGAAATAAGACCTCAGCCACGTCGCTTTCTAGCACATATGATTAAAAGGGTTGGGCTTGCCATAAGGGCAATAGGGTTAGAACAATCATATATAGTGGTAGGCTTGAGCGTGTCATCGGTTGATGAGGAGGCTTACCCGTCTATCTAACTAAGGGCCAAAGTGGAGTGTTGCATGTCATGGACTACCAGGTCACTGCGTTCCATCATTGGGGGTGAGAGGTTACCTCGCTGTGTGTGTATGTGTGTGTGTGTGTGTGTGTGTGTGTTGTGTGTGTGTGTGCCACGTTGCCATGTGTGTAGTGTGTACTTTTTGATTTCGCTGTGTTTGTGTGCCAGCATTTGAAGTAAGTTTGTATGCGTTGTGTATGTATGTGTAAATGTGTGATGTGTGTGTGTTCGTGTGTATAGATGTGTGCTTCTGGAGTGCTTTGTGTGTGTGTGTGTGTGTGTGTGTGTGTGTGTGTGTGTGTGTGTGTAGATTGTGCTTTCTGGCGTTGTGATTGTGTGTGCGTGCATTTGTAGAAGTGAATGTATGTTGCGCACGTGCGTGTATGTGTGTATGAAGTGAAAAGCGAGTCTGTGTGTGTTGTGTGTGTGTGTGTGTGTGGTGTATGTGTGGTGTGTGTGTGCATGCATGCATGCAATGCACGTGTGTGTGTGTGTGTGTGCTGTGTGTGTCTTCGTTCCAGCTTGGTCAATAATCACTGCTTTTTGACAGTGTTAAAGGCTTTTTTTTTTTGCGGGGTGGGGTGGCCAGAAAAATCGTCAGTTCGATGGGGTTGTGTCAACATCTACAGGTGCCAACGCGAACCGCCTTTGCCATCAACCTGCTACTTTCCCTCTTCTCTTAGATATACATCCGTGTGTTTATACACCTCTGCCCTCAATATGTTGTGGTGATGATGAGGCCCATGTGGCTCACTTCAATATTGGCCTACACATCACGCACAGCATATGGCATATCATGTTGTGGTGTGAGTGTTGTGCTGTTGAAAAAGAGATATGAGTGTGTCGAGTAAGCATGTATAGTGAGTTGTGAGATACGAGTGTATGTAAGGAAACAATGTGTTGTGTATGTGAGATAAAGTGTGTATACTTTGTATCATTGTGTGTATTAAGAGTCTGTGTGTTATGGTGTGAGTGTATGTGTGTGAGAGAGGGAATTTACTGAGTGTAAAGCTATAGGTGTTATGTAAGAAAGTATGAGTGCGTAGTGTGTATATGGGTGTATAGCTTAATGAAAGCAGTGTAGGTGTGAACATGTAGCGGCTAGCCAGGGAGTTGTTTTTGCTATGTGGGACGTCAGCACCTTCCGTCAGTTCCCCATTTTCTACGCTCAACATGCAGATTACGCCATGCTGTGCTAGCTGCGTTGCACAGGGGGGTATTTGGGCGGGGACGGTATCGAACATGAACGCTTACGATCCTAGGTGGGTTGCTCTATGTGATTGAGCTAAACCGCCCTTCTACTACTTAAGCGTGGAGAATCCGGGGAATACATATATATTTACATCAAGAGCTTTGACAAGAAACACAGACGCTGGAACTACAGGTAAAATATGCACATAATGTTCTAATGAATCAGCAGTATATGCAAGGGTATGAAAGCGTAAAAGTCTTACTGAGATAGATGGCGAGCGCATGGCATAACGGGGAGAAAGGAGAACGTTCTACTGTTTAAAAACAAAGAAGTTGGTAAAAGTGGGTACGTATGTACTGTTCACAGAAGAGAATCGAAGATGGTTCTTGATTCTCACTACCATCCACGAGGCGACCTCGGCACACGGCCCAAGCTCAGTCAGTAGAGTATTAGCCAGGAATCGCAAGGTTCCGGGTTGATACGCAACCTCCGGGCCAATCTAGACAGCTTGGTAATCTGATCTGTACAGTAAAGGCATCTGGGAGCTGACAATAAGGTGTGGCGCTCAACTCAGCAAAAAGAATCTTCTGGTTCTAGCGCTATGCGAAAAGGGGATATATCCTCGCTGTTTGGCTGATTCGACAATAGGTCACTCTAGCAAGACTACAGGGAGGAGGGGGAGAGAAGAGATTTATAAAATGCAAACTCACTGCAAGTAGACTTTTATTCAATCTGCCAAGGTTTTCTTTACTCCACGCTGCACATTTTGAGAATTCTAGGTTTAGGTAAACACTACATTAGACTATGATTCATTACTCCAGGGGTCTGATGCAAGATGATAAGGGTCGGACGATTAAGGAAAGAGTAACAATATATAGATACTGTTCTGTGTAAAAAATCTGCCTTTTTTTAAAGGTTTGATGTGAGAAGATTGTAAAAGAGGAGATGTCGCGCAAGGATGGGAGGCATAACAGAACATAAAATAAGTATAAAATGAAGATTTTACACTGCTGATACACCTCTTCCGACCGTTATGCACGCAACCTCTAATCTGAATCGCCGCTACGGCAGCTCTTATGATTCATGGGTCCAAGGTTGAGGTAAGTCCCGCCAGTAGACAGGAGCACTAGCAAGAAGGGCCTCTGGTATTCTTAATGGGGGCTAGTGGAGCACATCCACTGTATCGACGGTTTCTTGAAATCAATGCATGCAACCAGCACTGCTTCCTCACAGCCAAAGACACAGGGCGCAACTCGAAGATGCTACGTTACTACACAAGTAGTAAAAAGAAACACAGGAAGGTCTTGCCTGACACTGGCATCGCAACCATCACCTGATCTAGCGCTTGGAGGTCACTTCAACGTCATCACCCGGCTAGGCACACTCCTATTAGAGAGCGACAGCAGCAGGATAAATTAAAATGTATGAAAAATAAAATAAAAAATACATTGTCTTTTATACGACTTGCCTCCATTGTCTTATTGTTCTTTTCAATTCTTCGGAAGCAGACCGGGCCAGATTTCAAGTTCATCAAATAGTTCGATTCTTTGAGTTGTCATCTTGTAATAGATAAACAATAAATACGATTCTAATTGTAAGTGTTAGTGTTATATAACCTAATATGACTTTGGGTAACTAATTTGAGAGCTTCAGCTCGAGTGATAAAGAGAAGAGAGAGGGGGGGCGGAGAAAGAGAGAGAAGAGGAGTTCATCAGCGGCCTTCTAAGATATACAATATCTTATATCTTAGAGGGCCTTGTTCATCTCGGTAATATATATATATGTATATATATATATCATGTCGCGCTCGTCAGGCGGATATCCATGATAATCTCTCTCCATCCGTCCCTATCGCTCATCATTCGCGGCGAGGTCCTCTATATACATGCCGTATCCTGCACAGAGCTGATCAATGTACGTTTTGCTGGTCAGCGCACATGGCGTGTCCATGTGCTGGCTTCCACCGAGGCGTCGCGTTATGGTTGCCCTTATCTTCTGTCATTTTTTTTTTTTTTTCAATTTCAGACGGCGTCTGGTTTGAGGATATTTGCTCCTTTTCTATCTGCACGCGTCTGGGTTGGAGGATATTATCCGGCCTTTTCATCTGAACGGTCTGGTTTGAGGATATTTCTCCTTTTTATCTTCAAGCGTTCTGGTTTGAGGATATTTCTCCTTTTTATTTCAACGCGTCTGGTTTCTTTTCGTCTTAAAATATTTATATATACTATATATATATATATATATATAACTATATATATATATATATATATCCTTGCTCTTTTTTTTTTCTTTTCGCTATTATTTTTTTTCTGTCTGTATGTATTTCTTCCCTTTCTATCTTATAGTAACAAGGAATGTCGCATTATTTAACTGAGTGACGAATACTAAAGAAACAAGAATTCAGCGGAAAGGAGCAAGCAGGGCAGATAATCACGGATTAAATTTTGAATTTATCTTGGTTATTTTGGACGATCTCATTTTTTAACCAGGGATGTTTGCTGATGGTAAGTTTCAGTTGCTGTTATTTTTGCGATTATCGCCACTCTGTGTAAATCTTATATGCTAGCATTCTTATTTAGTTCTTGTGCTTTCTAATTTAAATATAGTTTATTAGCATTAAAACTGATAATACTTTCAGCCGAGGTGCATATATTGCTAGTATAGCAAAACTAATTGAAATATTAAAAGAGATGTATGGAATTAACAATTAGCTCATCGGTCCGCCGTTGGGCAGAACTCGAGTTGCAGACACAAATGATGTCTTTTAGATAGGGAATGCATCCAGCTTTGAGGCGTAGGCTGAGGCAGTGGAGTCTGGGCGAACAGGATCGAATGATAACTGCAATAAAATAAACGATTGATCAAAAAAAGTGTTGTGTCCTTAAATGGATAGCCATCAGAGCAGTTGTAGTCGAGTGAAGGACAGTCAACACGTTGGTAGATTTAAGATAGGGGTTTTATGGCAAGAGATACATAAGAAGACAAGGAATAGTGAGGTAGGCTACTAATCCTCGAGAGCCACACAGTATAATTATGTGGCTCACTATATATATATATCAGACACATGAGTGAGAGAGGTGTGAATTATTCCATTACCAACAATGATAGCATGTTTGTTAGCAGAGCTTCAAAAATCATTTTAATAAAACGTGCTAACCCCCCCACACACACACGCACACATACATACGAGCACATGGA
>CM042165.1:25439792-25444792 GCA_023376005.1 Doryteuthis pealeii
CGATAGTTGATTCACATTGCGCCGCTATACCTTGGAAAGATATAAAATCCAACCCCCCCCATCTCATGCGTAATAGCAGACAGCTGACTCTTACCATGGCCTAGTCCGGTCATAGAAGAAGGAAATTAGAATTCAAACCTGTTAAACTCGCTTAAGAATTGACCTTGTGTCGCATCCTGCTTGCCGGAGAGTTGGTAAATATATATATATATAAAAAAAAGCAGAGCCAAAGAAATGAAGGGACATTTGTGCTGGAATTTGTTAACGCATTCTGCTTTGCCTCTGTGAACTGACCCTAATAAACTACAATTTAATAAAGCCTGTCAATCAGACATTGTTGTTTTAGGTGATTATTAACAAACTAGTAGATCTGTGGATATACCCACAGATTGATAATTGAGATTATTACGACTTTTGATGTTTTACTTAAGAGCTATTGAAAACAGTTCAATATGTAAAAAGTATAATAATCTTGATTTAACTTCTCTGCCCAATTAATTTTTCCCCTTCTTTCCTTCTTTATTATGTTTAAATTGAAACAGATGAGCGTTAACGCCTTCCGTGCGCTCACCCTCGCTCTATCTGTCCTCAACTCTTTTCTTCTTTCTTTCTTTCTTTTCTTTCTTTTTCTTGTTATATTTTTTTCTGTGTGCATGTCCCTTTTCTTCCTTTACTTTCTTTATAATAAAACGGAATTGTCCATTATTTAGCCGAGGTGACGACACTCATAATAAAAATTCGGCGGAAAGCAACACTAAATAATCCGTGTATCTGGGTCATGATGTACTCTATACCTTCATAGAGGTTTTCCCCACCAGCTACTGGTATTATGTGTATTGCTTTACACATGCCCTAAAATCTCTATGCTTTCATAGAGGCCACGCATATGTTATGTCACTACACATGCTGCATAAATGCAATTGGATGCACGCAAGTGAGCAAGTGTGTGTGTGTGTGTGATGTGTGTGTGTGCATGTGTGCGTGTTCAATAGAGGCAGTATTAATTAGTCATATAGATAAGGTGGTATATGAGATCAAGGCCCCAATATAGGTACACAAATTTTATACATATATATCTGTGTGTGTGGATGTGTATATACTGTGTACGTAATGTATGGTATGTATGTATGTTAATATATATATATTATAATATATATATATGTGTGTGTGGTGTGTGTTGTGTGTGTGTGTGTGGTCTCATAACGTATCAAAAGGAGGAATTTCAGAGGTGCTTCGACCAATGAAAAAGTCGCTGGAATATTCCAGCGAGTTTTTCATTGGTCGAAGCACCTCTGAAATTTTCTCTTTTGAATACGGGGTGAGACTACACTGTCACGTTCCGTTTAATGTCATTCACGTTCTCAATCTTAAACCATTTGGGATCAATTTTCGATTTGAAAACAAGAAAAAAGTCCGCCGGGTCTACAAGGACTGGTGTAGTATGGGAGAGTGTTGCACTTCATAGCCCTGTGTTCGTCAAATATTGATGTAAAAAGAATATTGAGAATATTGATCTAGAATATAGATGATTGGCACTGATTCGTGTTACATAGCCATACTTTTATATACGTATATTATAGGGTGTGAAAAGCGTTCCACTTAGGAAATCATTAGGTTCCTGGTTCGATATCGGGTTCCTCGACCAACTTAGCGTAATGAATAGCACAGGGATATGTGCGGTAAGTAAGGAACTGATGATAGGTGTGGCGCTTCCACCTCAGAGCAAAACAATCTCATTGGTCTGGCGCTAGTGAAAAGGGGATAGACCCCTCACTGTCTGGCTTATACTGACTTTAGGCCACCCAACGACTTTACTTTACTTTTATATATAGTAGTATACTTGTATACCCGTGGACGTATACTCATATACTTATCTTCAATCGTATCTTCTATAGTTCTGAGTAGCTGTTGTTATCAACGTAGCTGGATCTGTCCATGTTGATTCTGGATCTGCTTTGGGCGGTAGCATGCTTTTTAGCTGGATCTACCTTTGGGTGGCTGTCCTTCTCTGTTACTCCGGATCCGGGGCTGGATCTTCTTGTGTCTTGGTCCGTTGTTTAGTTTTTTAGTAACAAACACAAGACTTTGTTACTTTAGAAAAGAGTTCATATTTTATTTTATTAAACCCCAGATCAACTCAAACGCGTGGAGATTTTGTTTTTGAGCGGACAGGCCGCATTTGCGATCCGTCCTGTCAGCGTCCAGCCAAAAAACTAATTTCCTAACTAACTTTCTCACGTTGGCTTGTCCAATGAGAGAAGAGGTCAAAACACAAGGTAAATCTGTCCATCAAATTCCTTGTGTTTTCTTCAAACCGTTGTTTTAAGCTACACTATCTTACAATAATTGATAGGCGACCCATCAATTATCCAATAGTTTGGTCGACTAGACATTAGTCTATATGTAGAATGAACATCATACTCACATTCACAGGAAGGCTGTGACTAGCGTCCAGTCACCAGACAAAAAAGAGAGTAACCGAATACACACTGTAAGCAAGCTGAGAAGGACAATGGTCAAGTGTTTAGTATATATGGATACAAATATACACATTAAACCACCGACCAATTAAAATGCTGGGAATAGACTTGACCATTCTACAAAGTAGAATAGCCCAAGCTGCTATTTAAGCCACTTACCAAGTCTGAATTCTCAGAAGCTGATCCAACTTGTAACAGTTGACTACGGATCAGTTTAACACAAATCTCTACATATATGTCCAGACATCATCACTTCATTATATAAATTTGCTAAAGCTCCGCACATGTCTCTATTCAAAACTTTAAATATATTTATTTATTTTATATATTTATAATTTAATTATTTAAGACTCGGTTTCGATACATTTTTAACACGGAGGCGCTTATAACGTTACGGTTATTGTCGTAGAAAGTGGACTCAGCTACCGGGGTTCAAATCCTGAACAAGGTTGTTTGCATCTCCTATAGCGCTAATACCCTTAGGAAAGGTATGAATCCAACTATTCTCCTTTGAGCTATGGGTAAATAGTAGGGTCGACTGAGCCCTTTAAAATTGGTATGGAAACCATTCAAGGAGAAGGAAAAGTCTGAATTCAAACTAAACCTGGAGTCGGATGGGCCCCGTCAGGCTATTCTTGCCCAAAACGCATTACATGGGTTGCTCTGCCAAGACCAAACAAGTTTATAGGACCAGTGAACATGAATGAGTTAATTGTTTCAAAGACAGACAGGCAGATATTATGTGTGTGTATGCGTGTGCAATTATATGCATGTGCATGAGTATATGTAGGTTTGTGTTATTTAGGTGTGTTCAAATATATATATATATATATATATATATATATATATATATATATATATATATATTCTTAGAGTTGTATTTACTTAAGGAAATGAAAGAGTAGATTTTCAAATAAAACCTGAATTGTCAAGTGGCGTTTGTGTCAATAATCCGACTTACTCAACGAAAAAAGAAGAAGAAGAAATATGGTGCAATACGTGTTGTCCAGTAAACATTTTTTTTACTTTTTTCTTTTCGTTTATGAATAAGTCAGCCTCGTTAAAAAACCGGTTTTGATTAAATAAAGGCAACACACATAATTGGGGTTTTTTGTCAGCATACAAAAAAAAAATCAATCTGAATCTCAGCCTCTTTCTGAAAGTTTATTTCCACCATTTTGTCCAACTTGAATGCTGATTTTTCCTTCTACATAACAATTTGACATGTAAAGGCCGAAGGTTGGAATCAGTTTTCGCCAAGAAATTCACACAATAAAAAAGGAAAAGAAACTCTCGTCTCCAAGTGAGATTACCGAAAACATATCGCGTTATCTATGTTTAAATGTATCTATATATCTATATAAAATAAGAATTTCGGAGTGAACCAGGGCAGCAGACAAATTGGATTATCTATTGTGAATTTTAAGAGATTTCATATTGGCTCATCCCATTATTTCTAAAATGGGAGGAAGGAACTAACTTTATTCGTATGTATATATCTACATAAAAAAGAATTTCGGAGTAAACCGAGGCAGCAGACATATTGGATTATTTATTGTGAATTTTAAGAGATTTCATATTGGCTCATCCCATTATTTCTAAAAGAGAAAGAAGAAAATAATATTTGCCATGGGCATCTGCGAGAGAAAACAACTCGTTTTCTCAATTATTTTATTTTACCTGTTTACTCTTCAAGGTAAGTTATTTTATCTTCTTTTCCCGGGGGATCAGCTATGAGAGACACTGTTTTAGCAGCATGTCAATCAACAAGGGTTATTCCATGTCTAGATGTTTTGGAATCACGTTCATTATATGTTAATAGTTACATTGTTTGTGTAGACATTTACTCTACCCCCTCTCCGCACGAAAAGGATGTGACACAAGGTCAATTTTTAAGCGGAATTTAACAGGTTTGAAAATCAGAGTTTTCCTTCTCCTATACCGGTTTCCATATCAAGCTTAAAGAGACCAGTCTGCTCTACAATTTACGCTTAGCTCGTAGATAATAATTGGATTCATACCCTTCCCAAGCGCAATGTGAAATGGAACCAGTCTCGTCCAGGATTTAAACTCGTGTCACCGTGTTCATTGTCCACGACGATAACCATTATATAATGGGCACCCCCACATATTTACGTTTTTGTGTAGTTATTTCTTAAGAGTTTTAGTTTGCAATCTAATACGAATAATTTTACCCACAGTTGGAACCCTAATAGGTACTACGACTCCGGGTCAGGATGGGCCTGGGAGTAATATCAATGAAAGGGTAATCCACACTCCCTATATTTCCAGAACTGGAGTTTTACCATCAGATACAGTGTAGTACCCAAGACACCCCTTTGGAGAAGTCTTGCCCCTCTTCAGTCAGCGTATACTGAGTCCGGCGCTATATTACTTCTCTGTTCTAGCCGGCATAATATATTTATATATATACAGGGTAATTGAAAAGTAACTCCCTATTTTAAACTATTCATAATTTTTTAAATATTTAAAAAAATATTTTATATGTTACCTGGTTAC
>CM042165.1:25449792-25484792 GCA_023376005.1 Doryteuthis pealeii
GGAGTAGCGGCTAACATGCTGGACTGCGACATCGTAGTAAACGAGTTCAAACACAACTTTAGGTTAAATAGTACCATTAATGTTTTTCTACAAGGATGGTTTGGGCATTAAATAACCCACGAAGGTTGATATGCCATTAAATAAAGAAATCAAACCTATCTTATACTGGTTTTCTTTTAAGTATTGAACCCTCTTATGTTAAAAAACATAACAATATTTTACAATTTTGAATCTTGATAGCTGTGCATGCGCGTGTGTATGTGTGTGCGTGCGTGCGTGCGTACGTATGTGTGTGTGTGTTTGTGTGTGTTTAAGGGAGATTAATATAAATACACGGATAAATATTTATTAAGTTAGCTTAGACCGTCCAGCAAATAGAAATTCATAAAATAAAGGATTAGAAGAGAAGACTGTATTGTGACAATTAAAAAAATCTTGCTCATCTTTAAGCTGATGAAACAGAATTAATTGGCACAGCACAGTCTTCTCTTCCCACCTTCACTTTATGAATTTATTTTCATCATTCGAAATTCCGTGTTTTAACCGTGACTCAATCACAACACTAATGCCAGTGTCAATCAATTCTTTGAATAAGAAGTGGAATTTTTGGTTCTGGTAAAAAATAGAAGACCTTTTTGTCTTTGTGCTTGAAACCGAATCCCGACAAAGCTGTTCATTGAATGCGATCAACAGCCGCACCTTCGTAGACCAAACATCTGGTTATAGAAAAATTTGTTAAAAATTGTTAAAGAATTTATTAACGATGTATCTATGAAAATCTGAGTCAGATTTGCCTCAAAACAACCTATATTATTAGTGCGTTTAAAGTTCTGCAATGTGTCTTATATATCACAAAGAAATAAAGGTTTACATATTATATGGTGTGGTTAATTTGCATGCTGTTTTTAACAAACCCGGGTTTAATAAATAATTACTTGGTATTATTGATCTCTAATATCATTGTTTTATTCTCCAACGTTTTAAAAGCAATAGTAAAAACCAAGTAAGATCATTTTTGACATTGTTTGAATACAATTTCAGGAGACGAGCAACATCTGTGGTTTTACTAATAACATAATAATTGAAGGCAATCATTAATGGTTCTAAATTGGCCATTCGGGAACCGGCAATAGCTCTTCTGAAAAGAAAGAAAGAAAAAATACATAAAAATATATGTTGCAAATAAAATAGAGTAATTACTAACATCATGATCAGAAAATAATTCTTAGAAAAGGATGTGGGATTTTTGGTTCTTTTGCCTTTGTGCTTGAAACCGAATCTCTACAAAGCTGTTCATTGAATGCAATTAACATCCGCACCTTCGTAGACCAAAGATCTGGTTAAAGAAAAATGTGCAAAAGAAACTTAATCTTCTTTCCTTAAATTATAGACATATCTTATTATAATGGAGATTGTGTGTTTTTCTGTCTGTAACCGAAACTATATTACTAATCGAGTCACAATTAACATAGTTATTTTCATCACATACTTCATGATTTTATTTGTATTTAAACCTCAATTATTAATAAAATTGCTTCACCTTTTTATTAGTATTGTGTCCATATCTACATACTAATAACATGCTATTTGTATTTATATATACAAAAAATAGCAGTTTGCACTGTGAACGGGAAGGCTAATTTGCATATTGATATTAAAAATGTGATTTTATTAAATATGTGCTTAGTAATATTGATTGCTAACTGTTTGGTTTTATTTTAATGAATATAAGCAAAAATCTCTCCAATGAATCTTAAATGAAATCCATTAACAAGAAAAAATAACTGTCATTTTATTCTTTACTTCCTCTTTTAACTAAATACTTAAATTAGAAAAAATAACAATGAAAGACGAGAGTGATGGAAGAGTAAGTTTCAGTTGTTCTATTTATCGATTATACCTGCCCTCTGTTTGAAATCTTTTTATCTGCATTCTTATTTAGTTTCATTAGCCTTTCTAGTTTGATATAATATTTTATTACATTAAAACTTAAATACTTGCACCCGGAGGGTGCATATATTTGCTAGTAAAATTAAAAAAGGAAGAAGAAAATAAACAGTATTGGCCGAGACATTCTGTCTCCTATTTATTGAATTAGAGTATTTAGACATTACGTTTTTTAACAAGTTATTACTAATCAAGGAAACGCGTATTTTTGGCCATAGTGTCGATTTTTCTGGTGACCGGATGATGACTGAGAAAATTGAGGTGAATCATTTAGTTGTAATTAATAGTTTACCAATTTTTCAACTGACAACGATGGCCAAACAGCCTTATCTCCAACAAGGCTGTGTATAAGATGTACAACACTATTCCACAATAAAACACGATGGTCCATGTTAGTTCATGTGTTTCAGACGCTCGAAGAAGCACTTGCATAAAAATCCCTAGAATTTGCTGTAATAGCAAAATAATAAACTTGGTAAACTGTGTGCGGACCTCCAAAATGCAGGGCTGGGAGCGTATTTTTGGCGGTAGTGTCGGTTTTGTTTCCGGTGACCGGATGATGACTGAGAAAATTGAGGTGAATCATTTTGTTTACCAATTTTTTTTTTGCGGGGGGACAAATAAGACTTTCTGTTTTTGTAAGTGGGCGAAGTTTTCATATTCGTCATTTGGAGTATGTCTTCTACATGTTTCCTGAAGATGGTTGGTTGGGTTTTACGGCATGTCAACCCTTGTTGGGTCATTTTATGCCGAAGACGCTTTGCTTTCATTCTTGGTAATGCTCTGAAACGTTGTGTTTAGAAATGTGTTGGACTATAGTCTTGAAAAAAAGAAAGGATATATATATAATATATATATATATATATATATAAAACACAACAAAACAGAAAAAAAACACAAAAACACAACAAAAAAAACACAACAAAACAGAAAAAACACAAAAAACAGAAAACAAAAATAACAAAAGCAAAAACAAAAAAACAAACAAAACAACAAAAAACAAACAAAACAGATAAACAAAAACAAAAAAATAAACAAATAAAACAAAAAACTACGCATCGTCTAAAATAGACGGAAGATTGCCAACAATATATATATATATATATATATATATATATATATATATATATATATATATATATATATATATATATATATATATATATATGTGTGTGTAAAATAATATGTAAAAATAATAATAAAACATTATTTCAAAAAACATAATCCATTTTGTAGACCTGCTTTTTTATGATATATATATATATATATATAATATTTATAATATTATATATATATATATGTGTGTGTGTGTGTGTGTGTGTGTTGTGTGTGTGTGTCATAGTTTTTTCTTTCTTTTCGATACATTCCTATCTATCTATTTATCTATCTATCCTTGTTCGGTCTTTTTGGTTAGGAAGCACCAACTGTACTTACCTTATTGAATTAAAGTGCTTAGAATCAGAAACATCCACTGATTCCTAAGATATTTTAGGAGAACACTGACTGGTTACCCCCTCCACACACATGATGAACTCTGCAATAACCTTAACGAAACGAACCTACCCCCCCCCCCAAAAAAAAACCCAGAAAAACAAACAGCAAAAAACACGTTTTCCTAAAACATTATTATTTACCCCCGCCCCTCCAAAAAAAAACTTCAATGCATTTTTTTTAACAAACTACGATATATTTATTATAGATAAACAGAAATAAATAATCAAATATTTAAAATTGAAGCAAAAATGTAAACGGAGACGATAAAGAGATCCTCTCTCACCTAAAAAAACAACAAAAAAAAAAACAAAACAACAACAACAAAAAACAACAAAAAAAACAGAGTGCACCATGCATTTTAAAACTCAATCGAATAGAGTGTGGGGATTAAAATAAAATTCAAATAAACAAAATAACGAACTTCCATGAGCCTTCATCGGAAGAACCCTCCGTGCATGTGCGGGAAAAAGGACCCACTTTCGACCATTCGAGTTTAGGCCTTAACTGTGTCTAGACACTACTATTGGCCAGGGAGATATTTCCTTGCCACGTGGTGGCTATGACCCGTGAATAAAGCCTAAATCATAAAACCACCTTTTGTCTTTGTCTCTTCCTTTTTCTTTCCTTGAATTCCTTTGCAGTGTGATCACCTAATAAGATGGGGTTAAAAGCAAAACCTAGGAAAACGCATCAGGAATAACCAACTACGTTTTAAAACTAAAACATTAAAAACTCTTGCCACCCAACAAAAGCAATGCTTTTCTTGTAAATGTTATATACGAAACATCAGGTATATAAATGAGAGAGAGAGAGAGAGAGAGAGAGAGAGAGAGAGAGAGAGAGAGAGAGAGAGAGAGAGAGAGAGACTTGCTTTAACGATGATGGATGGTCTTACTTGGTTACTTCATTTCTCTGGTTACGTATTGCTGGTTCTTGCTGACTCTTCTCACTGATTCTTGCTATCTGCTCTGGACGACATCTTGTTGTCTTGTCTAGTTGAATTCTAATTCTTCTATTTTTCTAAGTCTTCTAGCTTCTAGGCTGGGCTTTGCTTATTTTTAATTACATAAACGAACAAGACTTTTTGTTGCTTGATCAAGCTTTTATTTATTAGCCCATGATTCCATCCATTCCACCGCAGTTTGAGATAACCTAGCAGAGAGCGACAAACACGTCTAAGCTCCATGACGGTTGGATCGAATCTAAATTCTAAAACTAACTATTCCCACGTCTCTGAACCGGGGTCAGTTGGGGTCATCTAAAATGCCAATCATCATCCAACTGTCATGGAAATCTACCGCCTCCACTTTTAATTCTAACAAACTTTATTTAAAACTAACTACAGGGTCTGTTCACAATTTATGAGAATCATAGATTGTGACATAAATTCGGCATTTTTATTCGTACTTTCAAAAACTTCCTCTTCTCGGATAAAAAAATATTTTGTTTTTTTACTCATTGGCCAAATTGGCAATGCATCGTGATATTCCTTCATGTATTGTAATTAGCATCTTCAGCGAAAAAATCGCCATGCATCGGTGCATGAATGAATCATTACATGTGGACTGTTTTTGTTTATATTTCAAACCCAAATCATTCAGCTGGAACCTGTATATACGTCATCCTCAAGTCGTGATGGTAGACCCAATTCCATGACTCTCTCACGATTATTGACTATGAATTTTCGCCAGCAATGAGTAAGAGCCTGTACACTGCATTTGTAAAAATAATATGCACTCGCAGAAGCGATACATTTTTTTCATATTAAATTATTAACGACTATGCATTTTCGCCAGTGATCAGTTAGAGTTTGTATTACGCATTCGTAAAAATCTGCACCAGCAGAAGCAATTAGCCTTTTTCACATCTATCTATACATTTATAAAGGGCTGTTGGTGTGTATGTATGTCCGGAGGAAACTACAAAAATAAAATAATTAATTACAAAGTAAAAATAAATATATATACACATTCACGATCACCAGATCTTGCTTTTTGAACAAAGATAATGAAGCTTTGATTCATATTTTCCTTCTACTTAACAATTTGACATGTAAAGGCTCAAGGTTGGAATCAGTTTTCGCCAAGAAATTCACACAATAAAAAAGGAAAAGAAATTCTTGTCTCCAAGTGAGATTACCGAAAACATATCGCGTCATCTTTAAATATATCTATATATCTATATAAAATAAGAATTTCGGAGTAAACCGAGGCAGCAGACATTTATTCATTGTGAATTTTAAGAGATTTCATATTGGCTCATCCCATTATTTCTAAAAGAGAAGGAAGAAAATAATATTTGCCATGCGAGAGAAAACAACCCGTATTCTCAATTATTTTATTTTACTTGTTTACTCTTCAAGGTAAGTTATTTTATCTTCAACCATCTTCCCTCACCCCATAACCCCAACACACACACACAACCCAAAACACACACACATACACAACACACACAACCCCAAACACACACACACACACACATATACACACAACCAAAACATACACACAACCCAAACACACACAACCCAACACACACAACATACACACATAACCCAAAACACACATACACACATAACCCCAAACACACACACACACACACACAACAAACACAACACACACACACACACACACACACACACCACACACACACCCAAACACACACACACATACCACACACGCATACACACAACCCAAAACACACATACACACATAACCCAAACACACACACACACACACACACACACACAAACCCCAAACACACACACACACACACACATACACACACAACCAAAACACACACACACACACACACACACACACACACACAACATACACACACAACCCAAAACACACACATCTCTACTTCACTACGTCTATCTTTTAACACAGTGCTTCTCAAACTTTTGGAAGTTGCTAACCGGTTGACATTTTTTTTATTAATGCACTAACCAGTGTATAAAATTAACGAATTTGTTAAACTTCAAATAAAAACTATTTATCCAGTCATGTTAAAATTTCGTCAGGATTGGTCCTATTCGTCCGGAGTAAACTACGAAAATAAAACAATTAACGACAAAGTAAATATATATACACATTTACTATCACCAGATCTTGCTTTTTGATAAAAAATAATGAAGATTTGATTTATATTCGCGAATTTAATATCTATACATATATAAAAGGCAGTTGATGTGTATGTATGTATGTATTTATGTCCAGAGTAAACTACGAAAATAAAACAACGCCAAAGTAAATATATATATATACACCTTCACTATCACCAGATCTTGCCTTTTGAGCAAAAATGATGAAGATTTGATTCATATTCGTGAAGAGAATTAAAAAATAAAATTTAAATTGTAACAGCGTAGAATTTTTTTTGCATTTAATATTTTAAATTGGAGGTATTAGTCTTTCTTTTTAGAGTGTCTATGTATTTTCTTTTTCTGACGCCCAATCAGGCTGGATCGATGCAAGGGATTTTTGAACGTAGGGATTTTAATGGGGCATCCTGCGTGGTTCCAACTCGTGATTCAGTAATAATGGATCTGCCAGATTACCTTTTTGTCCCTTCTACCCAGGCGACGTCGGGTAGCCGCTTTTAGTCTTGTGATAATGGAGATTCGGTGTATGTCTGTCTGTAACTGAAACTACGTTACTGTTTACGTCACAAAACCCTCAGTTTATCAATGAGTATTTAATTTATAGTCAAAATCATTAATACATAGAATAATTCTTATTTATTAACAATCTCTCTATGAAAATCTGAGCTAGATGTGCCTCGGAACAGCCTGTGTTATTAGTGCGTTTAAAATTCTGAAATGTGTCTTATATATCACAAAGAAATAAAGGTTTTCATAATCTATGGTATGGTTAATTTGCATACTGGTTTTAACAAAACCGGGTTCAATAGATAATTACTTTGTGTTATTGATCTCTAATATCTTTTTATTCTCCAACGTATCAAAATTAATCATATAAATGATTTTCTATAGAAACCAAGTAAAATATAATTAAGATAAGTGTATTCTTTTTATATATATTTCATTACATTAAAACTTAAATGGGGCTGGTTTAGCTCAGTCGGTAAAGTGTCCGACTCGTTCCGATACCGACCCTCGCCAACTCAGCTTATGAGTAGCACAGAGATCTGTGCGGTAAAGTGATGAGCTGATGGCAGGTGTGCTGCTCCACCTCAGATGTTAAAATAATCTCCTTGGTCTAGCGCTAGTGAAAAGAGGATAGGCTCCCTCACTGTCTGGCTGATACCGACTTTAGGCCACCCGACGAAAACTTAGATACTTACACTGAGCGGAGGGTGAATATTCTTGCTAGTGAGAAATAATAGTGTTTGCCAGGAAAATGTTGAGTGGCGTAGTTATCTGATGTGTCCATCTATCGGCTTTCTGTTCTTCGTATTGCATCGTATCATCTGACTTTAGTTGGTTGGATTTTACCGCTTGGCAGCCTTTGTTATATTATTTTATACCGAAGACGTTTTATTCATTTTTGATGGGTATTCAAAATTGTTTTAATTTAAACTCAAGTTTTTAAACAATTTTTTAAACTCATTCTTTTCTATTTAACCCATAGATTTTGCCCTAACAAGTACTACCACTCCGGATCAGGGTGGAACTGGGAGTAATGGCGAAAGGGGTACTCCACATTTTCCAAAGCTCCAGAACTTCTGACACATATGATAAATAAGGTTGGAGCTTGCCATAAAGACAATAGGGTTGGGACAGTCATCTCCAAACACCCGTCTAGCCTAAGTGGAGTGTTGCATGTCATGGACTCCTTAAGCCTCACAGGTCACACTCACAGCTAACAGGTAGCCCCATTGGGGAGAGGTTTTACTCCTCTGCAGAGGTGCAGTCGGTGTATTCTACAGCCACAGCTGACAGAGTGGGCCTTAGTGGTATAAAGTTAAAAAGTTGGCGGAGTAGCCTATTGTCGGTATCAGCCGTACAGCGATGGAGTCTATCCTTTTTTCGCTAGCGCTAGACCACGGAGATTATTTTGCTGAGATGGAGCGCCACACACACCGTCAGTTCCTCACTTTACTGCTCAGATCAGATTGCTCAATCTGTGCTACTCATACACTGAGTTGACGGGGACTGTTATCGAATTCAAAACCTTGCGATTCCAATGCGGGTACTCTATCGACCGAGCTAAACCGGCACTATAGTAGTAAAACTGTCAAATAATTATTGCACCTACTGTCAACCTCGACAGGAATTCTTACATACATCCTTATTCTTCCTAGTGTCCTCTTATTTCTTGGAATTATTGACTTGTTCCAGATGATGTATTCTTTAGTTGTGTATCCCAAGCAGACAATATCAAGATACACATATATCGCATCGACCGACTTAAACGCTGAGATCAGGACAACACAGGAAAAGATAATATTTCAAACAATTCATAGAATACTGGCAATACTTTATCTTAGAATTCGATAATCCGGAAATCTAATTGAAATACCGAACCCTGTGAGTTTTTTGTACATACATACCTATCAAGTGGAGGCACCTACAAGGTGTGTCATAAAAGTATCAAGATTGAAGGTTTATCTACCAAGATAGAAACGAACAATGAATGGAACATTAATTTTTTTCAGAATACAAGGTGTCATAAAATTGCCGAGTTTGAAGCTGTATTTACCAAGATAGATATGAATAAAGAATAGAACGTTGATTTTTTTTCAGAATATTAGGTGTGTCATAAAAGTGCCGAGTTTGAAGATGTATTTATCAAGATCGAAATGAACAATGAATTGAACGTTAATTATTTTCAGAATACAAGGTGCGTCATAAAAGTGCCGAGTTTGAAGATATATTTATCAAGATCGAAATGAACAATGAATTGAACGTTAATTTTTTCAGAATACAAGGCATGTCATAAAAGTACAAAAAAATCTCGATTCTTTTTTGACACACCTTGTATATGTAATCGTTATCGTCGTAGGAAATAGACACGGCGACACAAGTTCAAATCCTGGACGAGGCTAGTAGCATGCCACATAGCGCTAATACCCATCGGGAAAGGTATGCATCCAAGTATTCTCCCACCATCTATGAGTAAAATAGTAGGGCAGAGTTGGCTCTTTAACCTTGATATAACAACCGGTCTAGGAGAAGGAAAACTCTGATTTCAAATGTGTTAAAATTCGCTTAAGAAATTGACCTTGTGTCACATCCTACTCCTATGGAGGTGTTGGGTAAATACATACATACCTATCATCAAGATTAATGTATAAATAAGGCATAACAATAAAAACACAACAAATAATAATAAAATAGAACAATTATAATAATATCAACACTCATAAATACTGATGGAATTATATACATATGAATTGTCCCCTCTCTCTCTCTCTCCACACACACACACACACACACACACACACACCACACATATATATATATATATATATATATATATATATATATATATATTATATATAAATTCATATTTATATAATTTTTCTCAGTAATAACAATTGTTCTGAAGTAGAATTGCTATATAGACCACAAAAATGTCACCGTGGACCATTCAGTATTTTTGTGTGGACGCCCAAAGTGTGAAAAATATAAGAATCTTTTTGTTTTGTGGAATGGCTATTTAAAAAAAAAAATAAAATAAAAAATAAGAGGAAAAGGGGTCCATGGGCTAAAAAGGCTGGGAACGACTGGTCTATACTATATTGTTTATTTACGGTATTGCATTGATTTTGATTATATTACAGTAGTTTTGAAAGTATAAATAAGTGTTTGAATGAGTTCTTTTTATGTTCTATTGGATGTTGAAGAAATATTTTTGTGGGTTTTCATAGCAAAAGGTTATACACGCAATATATACTAAAAACATATTTTTGTGGCTAAGAATTAATTACTTTATACCTAGTCGTTCATCACTCGAATATAGATGCTAATAAACTTGAGTGATCATTAAGGTGTCCCATTGTGGTGTAAGCTAGTCTCGCAAACTCTTTTTATAATAGAGTTTGCGAGACTAACTTGCCTATCATTATTCAATAGTAATAGTATTACTACTGAATAGCGAGTTCAATCGTCGCTAGATGCCCCAAACTGGTGACCTTGTGTCACACCCTATCCGTGGCCTATAGGTTGCGTAAATACTTACTTGATGGTTGGTTGGTTGGATTTTAAAGCATGTCAAAGCCCTTTTGTTTTATCCATTCTTATTGGGTATTCAATCTTTTTAACTCATTTTGATTGAAACACACTTTAATTTTAATTAATTTAATAATTTAATTATTTTAATCCATTTAAGTTAGATGAAATCAAACGTGTACAGAGCTATGAATGATCTATGCTTCCTATGCCTACATGAAAAATTATTAATAATTATATTCCCAGATAAGAAAAATTACCCCCCTCTCTCTCTCTCTCTCTCTCTCTCTCTCTCTATATTATATATATATATATATATATTATATATATTAAGACGAAAAGAACCAGACGCGTTGAAATAGAAAAGGTGAAATATCCTCAAACCAGAACCGTTGAGATAGAAAGGAGAAATATCCAAACCAGACGCGTTGAAATTGAAACCCCCCCCCCCAAAAAATGACAAATAAATGCCCCCCAATGCCCCCCCCCCCAACAAAAAAAAAGAATATAATTAGGGTCACACTATTAAATACTTCAATGCACGCAATATGATAAAGACATATTTTTGTCGCAAAGAATTAGGAGTCGTTCATTACACGCAATCGTTCATTAATTGTGTATATACGGTATTTAAAAAAATAATGATTATTTTTAGGTACCCTTTTCGTGAAAGCTGATATCCAATGTTACCAGTGTACAAGCACTTTTCTGGACACCAATGGAAAGCCGGTTGAGGGAAAGAAAAATGTAAACTGCCCCGTGGATGGTCCAGTGAATACCGCCGCTACCTATTGGGACTCTTGCAGCGACAAATGCCTCATTAGAACCAGTATGCACAACGATAATGGTAAGTATTGTTTTAAAAGAATTGTCTCCCTTTAGTAGACCTTATCTTGGGACATAAAAGGACCCATAATTATGGATTTCCTTGATGTAAATATTAACAGTAATTTCTATTGCATACACCTTATATATATATATATATATATATATATATATATATATATATATATATATACGCGTGGGTCATTCAATAAATAAGTTGCATATTTGCCTAAGGTCACACACGGAGCAGTCTCCCATGTCTATAACCTTGCTGATGAGACCTAATAGGTCGAAATGTACATTCAGGGATTGACATTTTCTCGATTTGTTTAGCCTTACATTTGAACATATATGCCCGCCTATATTCATTAATTATTAACTAATTCATTTTCAAAATTAGGTATGTCTTCAATTAAGCACATATCCTCCAAAAATTGTCGGCTTAAAGCCATATAAAAATAAAACACATTTGTTTGTTTACTTAACCTCATACTGTCGTGTAGCAAGTTAATAAAAAGTGGAATATAAATAAGTTTCAAAAACATACGAAGAATGTGGGAATGGCAAGCTAGTGTAACGGTCAGAGACTTCGCCTGTCAGCTTGACAGTCGAGGTTTCGAGTCACACACGGAGCAGTCTCCCATGTCTATAACCTTGCTGATAAGACCTAATAGGTCGAAATGTACATTCAGGGATTGACATTTTCTCGATTTGTTTAGCCTTACATTTGAACATATATGCCCGCCTAAATTCATTAATTATTAACTAATTCATTTTCAAAATTAGGTATGACTTCAATTAAGCACATATCCTCCAATATATATATATATATATATATATATATATATATATATATATAATGACTGGAGAATGGATGTGAAAAGTATTGGCATATGAAGGTGGTCAATGCTAAAATAGCGAGCAGTTTTACAATCAAATATTATATATTATGGATTTAATATCCCGTAACTAAAGTTTCATGCTTACTCGCAATCATCAGTCGGTCAAAATGTTAAGATTAAAAAAAAACGGTGGCTTGCTTAGCATGAAACTTTAGTTACGGGATATTAAATCTATAATATATAATATTTGATTGTGTGTATATATATATTATATATATATATATATATATATATATATATTATTTGGGATCATCGAAATCTCACTGTACAACCATACTGTATGCTCGTGCAAACATATATACTTATACAAGGATTTTCATAAATCCCTAAAAAGAGCTTAATGTATATTAATCAATAAATTAAATTATATACAGACCAATATTTAACTTTCCAAGAAAGAAAATCTTAACAAACCGTCATCCCGTTATAATTCTTATTTCGACCAGAAACTAAAAAAATGTGTCTAGAGTTGTAAGGGTTTCACGTATACTTCGAATATTTCTATTATAAAAAATGAAAAAAATACTGTTTTTTAAGCATGAATGTAGGTGTTCAAATATACTGATATTTAAAAAATACAGTTGACTTACAAATTATGTACTATATATATATATATATATATATATATATATATATATACTATAGTGTGAGATGGTCACTGTTTCAGCTTTTGCTGGAATGGTGTACCAAAGGCAGTATTATTGGTAGAGTGCTCAATATAAAATAGAGTTGTTATATAATATAATAAGATAAATATATAAAGGTTTTACATATCTATTTATTTGGTGACAAAGGAACATTCACAACCATATTGGTTTCATGCGATGCAATCATCAGGTGAAGATGTTTCATTTGAAAAATCTTCACCTGATGATTGCATCGCATGAAACCAATATGATTGTGAATGTTCCTTTGTCACCTAATAAATAGATATGTAAAACCTTTGTATATTTATCTTATTATATTATATTATATTATATTATATTATATATATATATATATATATATATATATATATATATATATAAACTTGGTTTGAAAATCGCATAGGCAACAAACTGTTAGTAACCAAGCGCCGTTGACTTCATGTCCGCGCTAACCTTACTTAAATATAAATGGTATGTTTATAATATTGAGTACTATTTACTTATAAATATAGCACCCTACTTTTAATTCCTGTACCAGGATCAAACAAAACATAGCATGGTTGTCGGTAAATTTCCCCTCGTGTTTTTTTTCGTTCTATTTATCTTAATTTTATCCCCAGATCATCGAATGTTAAATCAATAATCGATTAAAATAAAATATAAATCAATTTGATGTGATATTAATAATTTGGGACGTTCAATGGATTTTGCGCGGTAAATGTACACATGACGGGAAAAGTTACAAAACGTTTCTGAAGGTTATTTTATCGTAAAAAAACAACAACTTTTTATCATTTGAAAGAAATAAAATTAATAAGTACATCAATATTTTTTCTATATCATAGAAATCCTGAATTCCTGTTTTAAATAAATGTTTACGTTGAAGTTTGACTGCTCAAAATATTTTGACCGCACAAAATATTTTGACCGCTCAAAATATTTTGACCGCTCAAATTACCGGTTGTGGTATGAGAAAATAAGAAGAAAAAATAGGATTAAATAAAGAGTTGGATTCGAAGTTACACGAAGGCTCCTGATTCCTACATGAAGGCTCCCGAAAAATTGAAGAGAACCGGAGGACTCATCGGTCGAAATGTTGTGTATATAACAATAAAAATGAGAACAACAGTCCGAAAAATCTAAATAATACAAATTATCAAGCATAATCCAAAAAATTAAGACAAATGAAAGTATATTCTTCCAAAAAGTACTGTAATTATTTGTATATACACATTTACCAACTCCTCCGCACGAGAAGTATGTTACGCAAAGTCAATTTCTTAAGCGAAGTTGAACAGGTTTGAGTTTTCCTTCTCTTATACTGGTTGCCTCAACAAGGTTAAAGGCTAAGGGGAATAACTCCGATAAGTTTGCAAATTTAATGCATTTCCATATCGATTGGTTCATTTGGACCAATTAATGATAATGCTGCTGACATTGCATCTCACTCTTTTTCCAAAAATATCCTTTTTGCATTATTGGTAGACGATGGGGTTAACGGGCACAAATTTCCGTTGTAAGATTTTCACAATAAGCACATCGAACGATTGGTACGGCTATCCAACGATGAGCAATATAAGTTTTAAAATGTGTATACTTAAATTTAGCCGGATATTAAATAACAGGGGCAAGGCCGGACACATAGTTGATAGGTAAATTTGGGATTTAAAAGGATCAAAACATAACATCGATTATTAGATGGGGTGTCTTAAGGAAATGAAACGTGTGCATGGTTCATGCCAACACGAAAAATTATAAATAATTATATTCCCAGATAGGAAAAATTCATTGAATAATAGAACTGAATCAATAGGCAAATGTAGACAGAGACTGAGCCGATCACTAAAATATAATTAGGATTACACTATAAAATTTTAACCAGATACACTAGCTATCTTTTGGTATAGTCATTTATTTAAGTAGGAGAGATAAGTTATTTTTTTTAAAATCGAAGGTGTCTAAAAATTTCAAAAAGATCAGATAGATAAGGAAGAATAACTTAGATCTAATATTAATCACCCTTCATTTTCAATATGACTGTCAGGTTTATTTGTTGGGGTTGACCACTAGAAATTAAGGAGTTCGCATATGGATAACACATGTGAACATAGATTGAGTGGTTTTCATGTCAATAAAACACGCGCGTGCGCGCACACGCACACACACACACACACACACACACACAAGGAGATCATTTTTGTTATATAGATATGTTTTTTAGAATTAATCGGAGTTCTAGATTTGTATAATTCGCCGAAAATCGGGCAGAGAGAGAGAGAGAGAGAGAGAGAGAGAGAGAGAGAGAGAGAGAGAGAGAGAGAGAGAGAGAGAGAGCAAATAAAACAAGCCTACTAACGATGATATCACGCTGGATTGCTTCATGGAATGTATGACCACTCCTGCTTTAATGAATGTAAGTAAAATTAAAATTTGCGGTGTGGCCTATTATCAGTATCAGCCCGACAGCGAGGGAATCTATCCCCTTTTCGCTAGCGCTAGACCAGGGAAATTGTTTTTTGCGATTCCAAATACGAGAAAGAATTCGCTGTCTTTATTCATTTTATTCTATCTGAAAATTTGGAACGAAACATTCATGTTTGTATTTACCCAACCCCTCTGCCACGATCATTTTTTTTTTGAAAGTGGAGTAAAGCTGGTTTGAATTCAAAGTTTTACGTCATCTAGGAAGGGAGAAAATAGATGGATTGCTGCCTTTATCAAAGGCATTAGCGCGAAGTGAAACGAAAACAGTTTAGTCTAGGATTTTCAAATCGGGTCACCGGGTTCATTTTCAACGATGATAACCAGATAACCGTTACACAACGAACAGAGTTTTATGTGCGTGTATGTATGTATGTGTGTGTGTGTGTGTGTGTGTGTGTGTGTGTAGCACTGTTTTATAAAATGATTTTTGGAAGCTTTGCGTAACAATACATGTATCATTTGTTGTAATGGAATATTTCACACTCTCTCTCACTCATGTGGTCTGATTATATATATATAGTGAGCACAGTATTATACTGTGCTGGCTTCGAGGATTAGTAGCGTACCTCACTATTCCTTGTCTGTCTTATTGTATCTCTTTGCAATAAAACCCTCTATCTTAAATCTACCAACGTGTTGACTGGTCCTTCCACTCGACTACAACCTTGTCTGATTGTATCCATTTTAAGGACACAACACTTTTTTTTATCAATCTGTTTATTTTATTTGCAGTTATCATTCGATCCTGTTCGGCCCAGACTCCACTGCCTCAGCCTCTTCCTCAAAGTGGATGCTATTCCTATCTAAAAGACATCATTTGTGTCTGCAACACGAGTTTCTGCAACGGGGAGCCGATGAGTAAGTTGTTAATTCCATACATCTCTTTAATATTTTCAATTAGTTATTTGCTATACTAGCAAATATATGCACCTTCCGGGTGAAAGTATTTCCGTTTTAATGTAATAAAATATATTAAATTAGAAAGGACAAGGAAACTAAATAAGAATGTAGATATAAAGATTTGACACAGAGTGGGTATAATCGAAAAATAAAGCAACTGAAACTTACCATCATGCAACATCCCCTGGTTAAAAAATGAGATCGTCCAAATAATCCAAGATGAAATTCAAAAATTTAAATCCTGATTATCTGCTGTTGCTTATCCGCTGAATTCTTGTTTCTTTTGAGTATCGTCACCTCAGTTAAATAATGGACCATTTCCTTTTTTATTATAAAGATAGAAAGGGAAGAAAAATGACATACCAGACAGAAAAAAATATAATAGGAAAGAAAGAAAGAAAGAGAGCAGAGGATATATATATATATATATATATATATATATATATATATATATATATATATATATATTTTAAGACGAAAAGAAACCAGACGCGTTGAAATAGAAAAGGAGAAATATCCTCAAACCAGAACCGTTGAGATAGAAAAGGAGAAATATCCTCAAACCAGACGCGTTCAGATAGAAAAGGGGAAATATCCTCCAACCAGACGCGTTGAGATAGAAAAGGAGAAATATCCTCAAACCAGACGCGTTGAAATTGAAAAAAAAAAAAAATGACAGAAGTAAGGGCGAACTCATAAGCGACGTCCTCCGGTGGAAGCCAGCACATGGACACGCCAGTGTGGGTCGACCAGCAAAGACGTACATTGATCAGCTCTGTGCAGATACAGGATGTTATATAGAGGACCTCCCGAGAATGATGAGCGATAGGGACGGATGGAGAGAGATTGTCATGGATATCCGCGCTGACAGCGCGACATGATATATATATATACATATATATATATTACCCGAGATGAACCAAGGCCCTCTAAGATATAAGATATGTATATCTTAGAAGGCGCTGGATGAACTCTCTCTTTCTCTCTCTTTCTCCCCCCTCTCTCTCTCTTTATCACTCGAGCTGAATGCTCTCAATTATATACCCAAGTCATATTAGGGGTATATAACACTAACACTTACATAGAATACTATTTATTTGTTTATCTATTACAGATGACCAACTCAAAAATCGAACTATTGATGACTTGAAATCCTTGGCCCGGGCTGCTTCCGAAGAATTTGAAAAGAACAATAAAGACAATGGAGGCAAGTTCGTATAAAAAGACAATGTATTTTTTATTTTATTTTTCATACATTTTTAATTTATCCTGCTGCTGTCGTCTTTGTAATAGGAGTGCTGCTAGGGGTGATGACGGTTTGAAGTTGACCTCCAAGGGCTAGATCAGGTGATTGGGATGCCAGTGTCAGAAGACTGTACTTTGTGTAGTAACAGTAGCATTCTTCGAGTTGGCCCTGGTGTCTTTGGCTGTGAGGAGAGCAGTGCTGGGTTCTGATTTGATTTCAAGAAACCAGTCGATACAGTGGATGTGTCACTAGCCCCATTAAGAATACCAGGGCTTCTTGTAGTGCTGCTGCTGCTACTGGCTGGGATTACCTCAATCTTGGGACCCATGATATCATAAGATGCTGGTAGGGATTCAGATAGAGGGGTTGGTGCATAAGGGCTCGGGACAGGAGGTGTATCAGAGTGTAAAATCTTCATTTTTATCTTATTTATTTGTTTGTTATGCCTCCTTGGGCATCTCCTCTTTTTACAATCTTCTCACATCAACCTTAAAAAAAAGGAGATTTTTTACACAGAACATATCTATATATTGTTACTCTTGTTCCTTAATCTTCCGACCCTTATCATCTTGCATAGACCCCTGGGAGTTAATGAACATAGTCTAATTAGCTGTTTACCTAACCTAGGAATTCTCAAAATGGTCAGCGTGGGAGTTAATGAAAATTTGGCAGATTGAATAAAAGTCCACTTGGAGTGAGTTTGCATTTATAAATCTCTCTCTCTCCCCCTCTCTCCCTGTAGTCTGTAGAGTGACCTATTGTCGATATCAGCAAAACAGCGAGGGATTATATCCCCTTTTCGCTAGCGCTAGACCAGAGAGATTTTTTGCTGAGGTTGAGCGTCACACCTATCGTCAGCTCCCAGATGTTTTACTGTAAAGATCAGATTATCCAAGCTGTGCTAGATTGGCGGAGTTGGCGTATCGAACCCGGAACCTTGCGATTCCTTGGCTAATGTTCTACTGACTGAGTTTGGGCGTGTCCGCGAGGTGGCCTCGTGGATGGTATGTGAGAATCCAAGAATCCATCTCGATCTCTGTTCTGTGAACAGTACATACGTACCCACTTTTACATACGTTCTTTGAACAGTAGATACGCTCTCCTCTCCCGGTTATGGCTATGGTACTGCCATCTATCTCAGGTAAGACTTTTACCGTTTTCATACCCTTTCATATACTGCTGATTCATAGAACATTATGTGCATATTTTACCTGTTAGGCCAGGTTTGTGTATTCTTGTCAATACTTCTTGTATGTATATTATATATGTATTCCCGGATTCTCCACGCTTAAGTAGTTAGAAGGGTCCGGTTTAGCTCAATCAGTAGAGCACCAACCTAGGAATCGCAAGGTTCATGGTTCGATATCGGTCCCCACCAAATCAGTGCATGAATAGCACAGATTGGGTAATCTGATTTGAGCGGTAAAATGGGGGAACTGACGGAAGGTGTGACGTTCCACATCAGCAAAAACAATCTCCCTGTGCTAGCGCTACATGTTCACACTCACACTGTTTCTTAATATACACCCATATACACACTTACACACTCATACTTTCTTACATACACACCCATAGCTTTACACTCATAATTCCCTCTCTCACACACATACACTCACACTCATTTACACACAGACTTAATACACACAATGATACAAATGTATACACACTTTATCTCACATACACATACACATTGTTTCTTACATACACTCTATCTCACATACTCACTCATACATGCTTACTCACAAACTCATATCTCTTTCTCTCACACACATACACTCACACACACACATGATATGCATATGTGTGGTGATTGATGTAGGCCAATATTTGAAGTGAGCACATTGGCCTACATCAATCACCACACATATTGGTGGGCAGAGGTGTATAAACACACGGATGTATATGTAAGAGAAGAGGAGAAGAGTAGCAGGTTGATGGAAAGGGGTTCGGTTTGGGCACCTGTAAGATGTTGACACAACCCCATCGACTGACGATTCTTTCTGCCACCCCACCCCGGAAATCTTTAACACTGTCAACAAAGCAGTGTTATTTGGACAAGCTGGAACGAAGACACACACACACACACACACACACACACACACACACACACACACACACACACACACACACACACACACACACAGACTCGCATTTTCACTTCCACACACACATACACGCACGTGCGCACACATACATTCACTTCTACAAATGCACGCACACACAATCACAACGCAGAAAGCACAGATCTACACACACACACACACACACACACACACACACACACACACACAAAGTCACTTCCAGAAGCACACATCTATACACACGAACACACACACACACTATTTACACATACATACACAAACGCATACAAACTTACTTCAAATGCTGGCACACAAACACCAGGAAATCAAAAAGTACACAACTACACACATGAGCAAACGTGCACACACACACACACACACAGCGAGGTAACCTCTCACCCCCAATGATGGAACTCAGGTGGCTGAGTAGTCCATGACATGCAACACTCCACTTTGGCCCTTAGTTAGGATAGACGGGTGAAGGCCTCCTCCGATCAATCGGATTGTACACGTCAAGCCCTAGCACTTATATGATTGTTCTAACCCTATTGCCCTTATGGCAAGCCCCAACCCTTTTAATCATATGTGCTAGAAAGCGGTGGCTGAGGGTCTTATTGTCCTGGGTATAACGTTAAACTCTATCTGATGGTGAAGTTCCAATTCTGGAGCTCTGGGGAATGTGGAGTACCCTTCATCACCACTACCCCCAGGACTCGGAGTAGTAGTATTTGTGGAAAAAGTGACTTACTTTTTTGTGGAAAAAGTGACTTAGATCGCAAAAAATACACACGTGAAATCGACTGCAATTAATCAATATCTTGATTAATTCAGTGGAGTTAACCCTAAAGATCCTTATGGTGAAACTCGAGTAGGTTATTACGTGTACCTTTATGATAATATATATATATATATATATATATATATATATATATATTCTTTTTTATATAATATCTTATCACTGATATTGAGTACTAAGTGGCATTAGATCAGTTTTTTTTTGAAAAATAAAATCTCGTAATCAAACACTCTATACAAATACTCCCGCACAGACAGACAGACGATGAGCTAAACAATGTCGGGATTTACAAGAAAGCACTGCGCATGCGCACATCTTGTTCATGATTTTAAGGTCCAGTCGCTTTGTTTCTTGTGCGACCCAGACTGCTAGTATTTACTTCCTTTAAGGTGGATCAGATTCTGAAAATTGGTGTTTTGAAGACGTATTAGCTTTCTTTTAAAGTTGATAACAATGCTTTTTCCCAACACGATGGTAGTCGGCTTCTTCCTTTTCTCAGTAATTGGTTATCAAGTCGCCCTTGAAGGTAAGTTGATCCGCATAGAAACGTCTCTCTCTCTCTCTTCTCTCTCTCTGTCTCTCTCTGTCTCTCTCTCTCTCTCTATATATATATATATATAAGGTGTGCCAAAAAAGTATCGAGATTTTTTGTATTTTTTGACACACCTTGTATTCTGAAAAAATTAACGTTCCTTTCATTGTTCATTTCTATCTTAGTAAATACAGTTTCAATCTCGATACTTTTATCACACACCTTATATATATAGGGTGTTCGGGAGAAATTTGACAGTTTCATAAGGAAAAAGAAAAAGTGCTAGGTAACTAAAAATTAAATGGATTGTAAAGAAATTCAAAGGAACGGAAATTACACTACTGTCAACAAGTTTCACTCAAAATAACCGCGTCGATTACAGCCTCAATCCTGCTCCGGAACCTGAAGCAAGCTGATGTTACAGTTTCCCTGGGAAGGGTCTCAAAAACTAACTTGATTCTGTTGATTAACTGGGCTTTTGTAGCACTTGTACAGCGAATGGTGTCTTTCTCAACAGCGCCACATACATTATAAACCATGGGGTTATGATCTGGTGAGTTCGGAGGCCAAACATTGGGACTGGCGTAGTCATAAAAATTAGCCGACAACCATTTTGGACTTTTCCCAGAAGGCCGAATCCTGCTGCCATACATATGGCTTACCATTGGCTACCCATGACTATAGTCTTTTGGCTACCAGGGCTTGACTACAGTGTTTAGCAACTTCGTATAGGCATCTGAGGTCCTCCAACACTTTTTTCTGCATATTTTCGAGTAATTCTGCTGTACGAACGCAATCAGATCGTCTGTTATGTTGCTTTCTTCTAAGCCACAGCCTCGTAGTTTCCATTGCAATTCTCCAGTTCATGCCTGATTGTTTTTACAGTGTTCAGGGAGCATTGGGTAGCAACCATAATCTCCTTATTTTGATGGCCGGCGCAGATCATCATGATACAAGTTATTCTCTTCCATGATTCAGGTGGGTTCCAGTCATCCATTCTATCTGTCATCACGTATATGAATGAAGAAGGGTCCAAGCTTTTAAATGATGCATAATGTGTGTCAATACCTCCAGCTTATGGGACAAAATAACCAAATATAAATATGTCAAATTTATCCCGAACATCCTTGCAGTGGACCCTTCTCCACTGCAGATGTGCAATCGGCGTATTCTACAGCACTAGCTGACCCGGCGGCCTATACATGGGATGTATATCTACATGTACATATGCATCTCCAGTTTTAGTTTGAAAAGATATTCATCACTGTTCAGACAACACTTTTTCCATCCTAATTTTCTTATGAAAGTTTAATAAAACCGAAACGTTTTAACCTCGACTTGACTGTCCAGAATAAATTCATGTTTTGGTAATACTTCGTTTTTTTTTTCTTCTACATATACATATGCATATTGCAATTGTGTATAGTTATCACTAGCTTAATTGGTGATTTGGCGGTGGGCCAAGTTTTGCGATTATTATTATGGGAGTGCTCAATATCAGTGATAGAGATATTATATATATTATATATATATATATATATATATATATATATATATATTGTCATCCACAGACACCGTGTTTCGACGTCTCCTCAGTGTGGCTAGACTCTCTCTCTCTGCCTCTCTCTCTCTCTCTCTCTCTCTCTCTCTCTCTATATATATATATATATATATATATATATATATATATATATATATATATATATATATATATTTAGCAAAAGTACCGGATTAAAACATTTTTTAAGAACACCAGGGAGTGAGTGGGTAAGAGAGCAGAAATTGACCGAAAAAATCGTTTTAAATGTATAAAAATAAATTACATGTGTAATATTATTTTGCTTTCTTTTCTTTTTTCTTTTTTTTTTTTACTGATGCTCATTATGTTACTACTTTTTGACTTAGACAAAAATTTAACCTAAATAATTTAATTTAATTAATTTTATTTCGTTTTTAAAATGAAAAGCAAACGAAAAAATACCACCTACGTTCTTGCCTAGAAAAATATGTAGTCGCTTGAAACACCAGTGTGCCCCGACCATTTTATGAATAGTTATTTGTCAATTTTATTTAATTTTTAATTTTTATTTTTAACCCTTTAGTTTTAAAGGGTTACAATAATAGAAGCTAAGAATTAAACTTGTGTCCATATTTCGCCATTTTATTCAAATGAAAATTTAACCGTAAACTTGTGTTTTGAAACAATTTTAATTTGTCCACAATTTTTTGTACATGACAATTTAAATCAAGTTCTTAATTGCTTGTTGAGTTAAAGTTAAAAGAAGTGTATTCGTTTAATTCATTTTCTTTTTTTACTTCTAAAAATGTAAGGATAAAAAGAAGTTGAGAATCGAAAATTTAAATTCTTCGTATTCCAATATATATATATATATTATATATATATATATATATATATATGAAAAATAGATGGAAATTAATCCAACAGTATGAAATTTAACATTTTGAAAAAACATATGATGTTTGTTATGTAATTGCTGACAGAACTGTTTCGACCAAATCGATAAGTTGGTCTTCATCAAACAGCGACATAGATGGGAAGAAAGATATCCGTTAAAAAGACTGTTTACAGAAACGAACGCTGAATTCAACCGCTGAAATTTTGAAAAATGCATGTTCTGTTTTAAAAATAAAATAAATTTTATTTTTAATTTTTAAAAATCAGAAGCATTATAGTTTATAGTAAAACTCAAAAGAGTTTGTTGTAAAAGATTATATAAAAATGTAAAAGTGGGTATCAAAATAGTATAGTATATATTTCAGCTGTTAAAAATATACAAGTCCACAGTGTAATTTGAAAAAAGATGTTAGAGTTCCAAAATTTACTTGTGGCGTTGATAAGTCCGTAGAGTTATAGATGAAAGTCTTCAAGGTGTAAAAGTCCCAGATATAATGTTTTTTCATTTGACAAATATGAAAAATAGATGGAAATTAATCCGACAGTATGAAATTTAACATTTTGAAAAAACATAACAAACATCATATGTTTTTTCAAAATGTTAAATTTCATACTGTCGGATTAATTTCCATCTATTTTTCATATTTGTCAAATGAAAAACATTATATCTGGGAAATTAATATGCAATTGTGTTTATATATACAACAAAATAGCGGTTTACAGTGTGAATGAGAAAACTAATTTGCATATTGATATTCAAAAATTTGATTTTAAAAACTATCTGCTTAGTATTGTAATGATAAAAGTGATATATACTTGAAGATACAAACTCCGACAAGGATTGATATACAAAACATTTAATAGGTATACAGCACATGGATATAACAAGATACATAAAGTATAGGTGTACATGAACATACATACATACGTAATACAAAGTTACATGTAGAAAGATAATGACACATTCATGAATGGTAAAAGATAAACATAAAAGCCACAGACATGAGACTAGGAATAGTCCATGCTGTGTGAATAACTTACAGTAATGTAAGGGGGGTATATAGCCCCAACGAGAAGGGGTAGACCAGAATCTAACCCATGTGTCTCGTAGTTTGAGGAACAAGAAAAGGGAAAGAGACGTTCGAACCAGGCGCTTAAATACTATAGCCCCTGGTGAGAACAAGCAACAAATCAGGGGGAAGATAACTCTTACAGGCCAAATGGGAAGATAATCCCAACAGTATTAATCATTTTTAATTGTTTGGTTTTATCTTAAAGAATATGAGCAAAAATCTCTGGGATAAATCTGGAAAGAAATCCATTAACAAAAAGAAATAACTGTAATTTTATTCTTTACTTCCTATTTTAACTAAATACTTAAATTAGGAAAAAATAGCAATGAAAGACGGAAGTGATGGATCTGTAAGTTTCATTTGTTCTATCTTTCGATTATAACCCCTGTTTCAAATCTTTTATTTATTATTCTTATTTAGTTTCATTAACCTTTCTAATTCAATATAATATTTTATTAGATTAAAACTAAAGTACTTGCACCCGGAGGGTGAATATATTTGCTAGTATTATTAATAGTGGAAAAGAGTTAAAAGTCTACCAGGGTTTCGATCTAAATGATCTCATGAGGACCCTACCTTATATTTATGGTGTGCGCCGAAGTTGTTGTCTTTCTCCATACTAAGAGCAGGGATGAATAAATTAATATTGGCTTAGCAATATAACTGTTGTGGGTTCGATCCTCATTGTTTGTATATGGGATATTTTATTATTGACAGAAGGTGATAAAGATGCCCCCACCAGTGTTACATCTGTCAGAGTTCATACAAGGGAAAAATTAACGAGAATTGTCCAGGAAATGATCACATCAACGCTGGACCAACAATTTACAGGAGTAATTGTACTGGTGTTTGTTATGTAAGGACTGACGTTCGATTCGATGGAAGTAAGTAACAAGTTTTTATTTATTGATTTGATAAACATCTATTCTAGATCATTCTTATCTAATTTCTTTCTTTCTTTCTTTTTTCTTTCTTTCTTTCTTCTTTCTTTCTCGTCCTATCTATCAACTTGAATTTCTTTCTTTCTTTCTTCTTGTCCTATCTATCAATTTGAATTTCTTTCTATCTATCTATTTGAATTTCTTTCTTTCTTTTCTTTCTTTCTTTCTTTCTTTCTTTCTTTTTCTTGTCCTATCTATCTATCTATCTATCTATTATCTATCTATTTGAATTTCTTTCTTTCTTTCGTGTCCTATCTATCTATCTATCTATCTATCTATTTGAATTTCTTTCTTTCTTTTTTCTTTTATTCTTTTTTTCTTTCTTTCTTTCTTGTCTTATCGATCTATCTATCTATTTGAATTTCTTTCTTTCTTTTTTCTTTTCTTTTTTTTTCTTTCTTTCTTTTCTTTCTTTCGTGTCCTATCTATCTATCTATTTGAATTTCTTTCTTTCTTGTTTTATCTATCTATCTATCTATCTATCTATCTATCTATCTATCTATATAATCCTGTTTGTCTCAATTATTTTCTATTAACAGTTATTTTCCGTGGTTGTTCAGATGTGCTGTATAATTTCCCTAAACCAACTCCTCCGGACGGATGTTATAAATATTACGGGGAAACCTGGTGTATCTGCCACGGTCGTCTATGCAACACAAAACCTTTAGGTAATTTCCTTGTCGGTTTTTAATTTTTTTTTCATTTTTGAGCCTTTTACCCCCCCCCCATCGCAAAAAAAGTTGCAGCATTTCCAATCCATTTTAAATTAACAAGGCATCGTGTCCTTTATTTATTCGCACAGTACCCGTAAAAAATGACAGAATCATTTATGGATCAGAACTTCTGCTGCTACGATCAGAGTGTAGTATCGGTGCACACATCTGCCTGGGATCTATCTATCTCAGTGTGTTTGTATCTATCAATCTGATTTCTTTCTTTTTTTCTTTTTTTCTTTCTTTCTTTCTTCTTATATTCTATATCTATCTATCTATCTATCTATCTATCTATTATCTATCTAAGCTTGAGGGAGAATACTCGGATTCATACCTTTCCCAGGAGATTTAACGATATGTGAAATGCAAACAGCCTTGTCTATGATTTGAACTCTGGTAGTCGTGTCCATTTCCAACGACGATAACCATTACATCATGAACAACTCATCGCATTATATTGAACTAAGTAGTCTCACTTACGGATTCATGCGAAATTTCATTGCTATGGTAACAGGCGATGATGAGTAACGTATTATTTTACTCTATCAATGGGATTTCCCATTATTTCATGTAAAAAACCAGGTTGTGTGACTAATGACAGTTAAATCTTTTTTTAACTGAACATAAATAATGTCATAAAGTTCACACACACACACACACACACACACACACACACACACACACACATATATATATATATATATATATATATATATATATATATATATCAATGTTTAAGTTTTAAAATATCACCTTATGAGGCGTCCAGATATCTGAAATACCAGTTCGTTAGAATAGTGATTTCGTCTCGGGTTCTCCATTCCTGAATGGCCGATAAAGTCTGGCCGATTCTAAATGGTGTCATACCCGAAAGTATAATTCAGGGCGTTCCATCGTGATGTAATAATTGGCAAGTTAGTTTCTTAGATCCATTACAACTGGATAACGAGTTTGATTCTCGCTGGATGACCCATACTTGCGACCTGAACGCGCCAGATAGATAGATAGATATATAGATAGATAAAGACAGACAGACAGACAGATTTGAATAAATATAAACTGATGTAAATAGATAGATTTAGATAAATATCACACACACACACACACACACACACACACAGACACACACATATATATATTATCGGGATTAGCGCCGTGAAGCACCAATACCAACATGGGGGATATCTTCTGACTCCAAGTACGGGTAAATTCGCTTTGTAAATATACCGGGGAAATTCTCCTAGTTCCGATATACAAGCGAATAAACCTTTCAGTACAAAGGGAAGATAATTTCAAGGGGTCGGGAAAATACGCAGATTCAAATCGGATACTGAATGAAAGAAAAACACGATAACAAATACTAAAGTTCAACAATTTTAATGTAACAAATAAAATAGGTAGAAGAAAGAAGAAGGAATAAATGTCAATTTGATAGAGGGTGGCGTAGTAACTAATAGATAGAGAGAGAAAGAGATTTAATTGTAAGGTTTGCAAAAAACGATGGTTTTGCGGGGGACTTATCTGTGAGCCCGGTAACAAGTGTTCATTTGTCGAGATTTCTTTGAATGAAGATTTCGTAGTGTTCTTGGTTGTAGATTTCGTAGTGTTCTTGGTTGTAGATTTCGTATTACAATAAGGTAGCGTATGCTACAAATTTTCTTATTGTAATATCGTAGAATTTCGAGTGAGTGCCGGCTTGTCCTTTTTTCATACTTGAGGGAGTTAGACTCTAATTCCTCAAGGCATGGTTGATTTTCATAACCCAGTGTGGTAGCAAAAAGCTACGAAGTTCCACGCTGGTCACTGTCTTGTTCGACACTGAAGTTTCAAAGGCGAAAATTCTCCCTTGTCCTAATCCGTGACGTCACATTTCTCTCTGTAAGCTTGGCCCTTCCTTTTTTTTTAAGCCTACGTGATGAAGGAACGAGTATAGTGGGGGTTGTTCGCTTGGGTCAAATTCTGGGACGAAGCAGCAACCGTGACGTCATGGGCTTTTCGGAAGATTCTTCATATTTTTAATTTTAATTTTAATTTTAACAACATAAATTTTGATAATATATATATATATATATATATATATATATATATTATATATATTTTTAATTTTAAATTTTAATTTTAATTTTAATTTTAATTTTAGCAATAAATTTAATTTTAATTTTAACAACATAAATTTTGATAATATATATATATATATATATATATATATATATATATATATAAAAATTCATAAAAAAGTTGCCGCAACATTTTCATTGTAGTAGCATTAGTAGTTAATCCAGAAGTGCTCAATATATTTCGTACAATATAGAGCATTTATAGTGGTAGAAAAAAACTTTTGGTTTGGATGTTCAAGGTGCACCTTTGATTCTCGCTGGATGTCCCATACTTGCGACCTGGACGTGCCAGATAGATAGATAGATAGATAGATAGGCAGACATGCATACAGACAGACGGGATGAGTAAATAATATTGGCTTAGCAATACAACTGCTGTGGGTTCGATCCTCATTGTGTGTATAGACATCTTGGAATATTTTAACCAAAGTTAACCATTTTCCATAATCAAGTCTCTGAGGTGATGCATAGTTTTTTCAGGTCAACTTTTACAACAACGATTTTTTTCCGATTCTTGTTTTTGATTCGCTCATCAAGCTGAATTTTCATCGAATTTTTATTTTTCAGGTAAACCGCAACACAAAGAGCTCGACTATTTGGTGGCCTCCGCAAAAAACAAAAGTCCTCGTCGTCACCTCACAACGATGTCCCTTGTTTTAATGGCGGCTGGAGCGGCCATGTTGAGTACGGAATCTACTGTTGTTGACAGAAAATGACGAAAGATGACGAAGAACGCCGGATAATAACGAAGAGTAACGGAAAATGACTATATGAGCATTTTGACTAATAAACATTCATTTTTTATTCTATTCATTAATTAATTTTTATATTAATTCTTAACTAGATAATTTAGAAGCATACGCGAAGACTCATATTATATTATATTATACTATATTATATATATATATATATATATAATATATATATATATATATATATATATATATATATATATATATATAAAAATAGATGGAAATTAATCCGACAGTATGAAATTTAACATTATTTACATAATTAACAGCGTTCGTTTCTGTAAACAGTCTTTTTTAACGGATATCTTCTCTTCCCATCTATGTCGCTCTTTGATGAAGACCAACTTATCGATTTGGTCGAAACAGTACTGTCAGCAATTACATAACAAACATCATATGTTTTTTCATAATGTTAAATTTCATATATATATATATATATATATATATATATATATAGCACAACATATAAAAACATAACTGATAGGGAAAAGGTATACAGTCTTGTCGGTGGGGCTTAGATTATTGTAGAGGGACAAGACAACCCCCTACCCCCCAAAAGTGGTGTCTTTAGTATGACAATATACTGCATCTAATGATGAAGCCGTAGTTTTAGAGCCGTGGTGGCTGTGGAGTACCCCTTCATTGACATTACCCCTAGGTCCTGGTCCGGAGGGGTAGTATTGTTAGTATACCATTTCGGGAACAAGCAGATGTATTTGAAAAATATTAGTATAGGATAGGAATGCTTGAAACCATATAACTGTGTACAAGAAAATTATCATTAGATATGAATAGAAAATCGATTTTTTGTTGTTGTTTAATCGCATATCTACAGTTGTGGGTTATTTAATGCAGTGATACTATTTTACCCATAGCTGGAGGGGATGAGGGGTTCATACCTTTCTCAAGGGTAAAAGTTTTTAAAAAAGTAAAGTCGTCGGGGTGGCCTAAAGTCTGTATCAGCCAGACAGCGAGGGAGTCTATCCCCTTTTCACTAGCGCTAGACTAAGGAGAGTTTTTTGCGCCATACCTACCATCAGCTCCTCACTTTACCGCACAGATCCCTGTGCTACTCATTCGCTGAGTTGGCGAGGGCCGGTATTGAACCAGGAACTTTGTGGTTCCTAGGCGAACGCTCTACCGACTGAGACAAACCGGCCCTAGTAGCCTGAAACTAAGATTTGTTCGTAATAAACAACCGGCATTTTTCTCTATACAATGATTATTTGTGTATAACACACACTCGTGTATAAGACGCACATCTAACTAAAACCCTTAATAGATTATACAAAGCCGTTAATCGATTATTTCGAGTATTTGCGGATTATCCCCAAAATTTAACTCCTCAATGGATCATCTCGAGTATATTAACCCTTGAATTATCCCAATCACCCCCCATGGGATTAACTAGATTATATAAACCCTTAACGGATTATCCCAATATCTCAAGTATTTAAACCTTTTGCTGATTATCCCCACTGTGTAATTCTTTAATGGATTATTCCTATTATTCAATCTCTTAATGGCTAATCCGAAATAATTAAACTATTAGGGGATTATTTCGAGTATCCAAACCCCTTTATGTCACCCTGGTGTATTTTAAGCCCCACCGACAGTGCTGACAGGTTTTAGGGTAGATAATCCATTTCCAAAAATTAATCTTGTAAGGTACTAAAGGAGATGACTCATTTACGGTTAATCATCTGAAATAGACAATTATAAATTGACTTAAAACTGACTGACATCTACCAACACAAAACATTGATAAAGATTGTTACTCTTTTATGTTGTTTGTCTTTTTTTTTATTCATACAAGCAGGACCTGTTGATATACCGCGGTATGATAATTTAATTATTACAACGTTTGATATGTTTACTTAAGAGCTATTGCGAAATAGTTAGATATATAAAAAGTATAATAATCTTGATTTAACTCTCTCTTATCCTTTTTTTTTACTTTACTTCCTTCTTTTCATCTTTTCATTATGTTCGATTGAAACAGATTGGTGTAATCACTTCCGCGCACCCACCCCCTCTCTATCTTTCCCATACTCTCTTTCTTTCTTTCCTTCTTATGTTTTTCTGTGTAGCATGTTCTTTTTATTCCTTTTCTTTTTTTATAATAAAAATGGAATGGTTCATTATTTAGATGAGATGACGATACTCATAAGAAATAGGATTTCGGCGGATAAGCAACACCAGATAATCAGAATTTACATTTTTGCATTTGATTTTGGACTATTAGGACGATCTCATTTTTAACCAGAGGGTGTTGCAAGATGATAATGGTCGTACAAATAAGGAACACAAATGTTAAAATCAAATATACAATATTGAAAGAAGAGTACCTTTTCTTTTCTTTTTTTGTCAAAAAAAGAAAAAGTAATCTTTCAATATTTGTACGTTTAATCTTTCTGAATTCATTCGGACGTAAAGTGAACAAAGAATTTAAAAAAATAATAATCTATCTATATATAAAGGGAAGTTGGTGTGTATGTACACCTTTTCGATCTCCATGTTTCTAACACACGTGGGCATGCCTACAATGTCAGAAAACAGCATAGCTCACATGACTTTCGGAAACATTTTTTCATGCTCAGAGTTGCTCAGGCATGGAATAAACTGCCTGCATCCGTTGTAGGCTACCGAAACACTGCTTTTTTCAAAGCCTCCATGCTTCCTGTAATTCGCCGACACTATACCTGATACTCCAATCCACACTCATATGCACGCAAGCGCACACATACATGTATATTATTACTGTACGCTATTCGTGTCCTCACATTAGTTATGTACTATACATGAGTCTTTGATGAGTTGTGGTGCACCTGAGCACTGTACGAAATAAATTTCATTATGTATGTATGTATGTATGTATGTATGTTCGTCTAACCTGAAGGATTATACTGAGTTGAAATATATATTATAGCGTGAACTAAGGAGGATGAAAAATAAGTGGTGAAATTCAGAACGCCTTTAATAAAAAGTACCTAAAACTGTTCTATGGCCTCATGCATAAAGTTTTCGGTCCATTATCTTCTTCCGTTGCTCCTCTAAAGTCAAGGGACAACACCACCTAGATCAAAGAACTCGAAAACATCCTTCAGCGATGGCAACAACACTTCATGGATTTATTTAATAACCCTTTAGTAGTCAGTGCTGATGTTTTGCAGAGTCAGACCAAATAGGAGATGGACCATTTACCAACTTTTGCAGAATTTGAAATGGCTATGAAACAAATTAATTCTGGTAGGGCACCAGGTTTAGATGGGCTTCCAGTAGAACTGTTGAAATAAAAAAGTTTTAATATCAAACATGCTGTTTGATCTCATCACTCAATATTGTAATGGTTCTCCTCTACCAAATGACTGGATTGATGGTACTTTGGTGTGCTTATACAAGGTATACAAGGGCAAAGGAGAAAAAGGTAGTTGTGATAACTACCGTGCTGTTAGCAAGGTTCTCTCAAGAATCTTGTTGAATCGATTGCTTTCGTACATTTGTCCTGTAGTCATTCCTGAATCACAAAGTGTTTTAGGTCTGGCAGAGGAGCAAATGACACGATATTTTCAGCCAGGCAAGTGCAGGAGAAGTGTATTGAGTAACGGGACCCCCTGTATCAGGATTTTGTCGATTTGACAAAAGCTTTTGATACAGTCAACAGAGATGCACTTTGGTGATATTGGGTAAAGTTGGGTGCCCACCAATATTTGTGAATATACTCAAGCGGTTGCACAATGATATGAAAGCTATAATTGTCATGACTGGTAGATTGTTGGATGAAATACCAATAGAGAACAGGGTTAAGCAGGTAGATGTCTTGGCCCCAACACTATTCTCAATATTCTTTTCTGTAATATTAACTCATGCATTCCAGCATTGTGAGAAGGGCGTCCTCTTGGAATTTAGAACCACGGGAAGGGTTTTTAACTTGAGAAGATTTAACTTCAAGTCAAAACATCCTACACAATTATTAGAAAGTTCCTTTATGCCGATGACGTTGACTTTCTAGCTCCCACTGAAGAGGATATTCAAAATATTGTGAACATATTTGTTGCCTCGTGCACAGCTTTTGGATTAAAAATAAGCTTGCGAAGTACACTGACTTGTGATGGCTCTTTGGATACTGAGATTCACCTACGCATCCAGAAGGCATATGTGGCCTATGGAAGGCTTGAAAAACGGTTATGGTCTAATACCAGCATTACCCATTAAATAAAATTGAACGTTTATAGGTCCCGCGTGTTGAGTGTTCTATTGAACATGGACATTGTTTCGAAGACATTTTAAAATTCTTGAACACTTTCATCTGAAATGTTTGAGACGCATGTTTAGAATGTTTCAAGCGGAATTCCAACACACCTAACACAGAAGTCCTTATAAGGGCAGGATGCACAAGCATAGAAACTATGTGGCCCAAATGCAATGGGCAGGTCATGTTGTGCGTATGAGTGATGTTAGAATTCCAAATCAACTCCATTACGGTTAGCTGCATGATGGCAAAAGGCCACAGCATAAGCCTTGGAAGAGGTATAAGGATTACTTAAAAAGCAACCTTGTAAAAATAAAAATAGATCCTGACAACTGGGAAAAGCTGGCATTGAAAGAACTGACTGGAGAATTCATGTGGATGATGGCTGTACCAGTTTTGAGAGTGAAAGAATTGAGCATGAAAACCTCAAGCGTCAACTTTGAAAGGGATACACCTGTCATATTGAAGAGAACATGGAAGGTTGGAAATGTCAACATGTGGTCGAATTCTGCTTTCTAGGGCTGGATATGTCAATCATAGGAAATCTCATCAGGGACAATTCATGCAAACTCCAGGAACAAACGATGTGTCTTGTGCAATCTATAACAAAGTCTGTAAGTCAGCTTCTGGTCATAAGAGACATATGGTGGTGCATAAGCATCAAATTTTATCATCTGATCCATCTGACACAACGGGAAGGACGTCCTTCCTATGTCATATTTGCATCAAACTTTGTGGATCTGCAGCGGTTTGATGAAGGAAAGGTTCTGGTGGTGGGGTTATAGGATTGTGAGGGACGGCAGTGATTATGCTATTGCTCTGTCCGGATGAAACTACGAAATTAAAACAATTAACAACAAAGTATATATATACACATTAAATATCACCGGTTCTTGCTTTTTCGTGCAAAAATTATGAAGATTTAATTTATATTCAAAGATATTCAAAAATTAAAATATATATAGAAATAACTTTGAAAATCTATTAAAAAATGTCCAGCATTTGCAAATTTCACAAGTAAACAAATCAATACACCAGCAACCCCCCTCTACCCAGGTGACACTGGGTAGCCGCTTCTAGTAAACGAATCACAACAGCTGCAGTCCAGGAAATAAAAGGGCCGGAATTTTTTTCTTTTAGAATTTTATGTTGTGCGGCAAATAATAAGACTGAAGAGAATTTTATTGGCAAAACAAGGGGGATAATCCCTCAGAGAAGGGCAGACAACTATAAAATAATGTCAATTTACCACTTTCCAAATGTTTTTATTTGATACTTTATTTCATCTATAAGAAATCATTTAATACAATTTAAAAATATTGATGCTGAAAGCTGAATCGATCTTCAATGAAAATATCTGTCTGGTTTTGTAAAAAAATAAACGTGACACCAAAAACCAAACGTATGAAAAAGTTAAATACAACGAGACACACACACACACACACACACACACACACACACACACACACACACATATATATATATATATATATATATAGGGTTTGAAAATCGCATAGGCGAGAAACTGTCAGTAAATGAGTGCCGTTGATTCCATGTCCACGCTACCCATAACTTAGATATAAATGCTCTATCCACGATATTGAGCTCTGTTTACATATAACACCCATATTATCTCTCTCTCTCTCTTTCTCTCACTGTATATATATATATATATATATATATATATAATATATATATATATATATATAAGTTAGGATAGCGAAGCCATGAAGTTAACAGTAATTGA
>CM042165.1:25489792-25502292 GCA_023376005.1 Doryteuthis pealeii
AATAAAACAATAAAATTAGAAATCAATTACACTAAGTAATTATTTATTAAACACGATTTTGTTAAAACCAGTATGTAAATTAGCAACACCATATACTATATAAACATTTATTTCTTAATGATATATAACACACACTGCAGAATTTTAAACATATTAATAACATGGGCAGTTTTGAGGCAAATCTATCTCAGATAGACCTTAATAGAGACATTGTTAATAATATAGAATGCTAATTAAAATCAAATAATGATAATTTAATAACCATTTAGAATATAACAGAAATAACTAAGGGAACTATAACGTTGGTGATGATGTAGTTTCGGGTACAGACGGACAGATACATAATCTCCATTATAATAAGATATTATTACACGCGTTCCTTAATTGTACGACCGTTATAATCTTGCAACACCCTCTGGTTAAAAATTAACCGTTAAAATAGTCCAAGATGAAATGCAAAAAATGTAAATCCTGATTATCTAGTGTTGCTTATCCGCCGAATTCCCATTTCTTATGAGTGCCGTCACCTAAATAATTAACCATACTTTTTGATTATAAAGAAAGAAAGGGAAGAAAAAGTACATGTTATACAGAAAACATGATAAGAAAGAAAGAAATAGAGTAGAGAAAAGATATATATATATATATATATATATATAGATAGATAGATAGAGAGAGAGAGAGAGAGAGAGAGGGGGCGAGTGCGCGTTAGCGATAACGCTAATCTGATTCAATCAAACATAATGAAAATGTGAAAAGAAAGAAAGAAAGAAAGAGAGAGAGGAGGAGAGAGAGAGGAGAGAGAATGTGCATATGTGTGTGTGTATGTGTGTGTGTGTGTGTGAGAGAGAGAGAGAGAGAGAGAGAGAGAGAGAGAGAGAGAGAGAGAGTTAAATTGAGATAATTATACTTTTTACATATTGAACTATTTAGCTATAGCACTTGAGTAAACAAATCAAACGTTGTAATAATTAAATTATATCGTATATTCACAGGTCCTGCTAGTTAGTGTCATTCCTTAAACTTCTTGTTCGTTTAACCACATTTCTGTGTTTAAATAGAACTCGGAACAAGCACTCAATTACATCCACCCCTGAAGATGGCACTTCGTTCTGCCGAAAGTACTCGGGAAGAAATTTTTTGTTCAAAAATCGGATAGAAATAGATAGATAAGAACAGACTGAGAGATAGATAGATAGATAGATATCAGTATTGATTTGAAACTTCTTTCGATTATTACGTATTCATATTTTTATGACATTCCTTTGTTTTCATTTGTTTCTCAAGATAGATAGATAGATAGATAGATAGATAGACAGACAGACAGATAGATAGCTAGATGAACTAACTGAGATAGAAATGAACAGATTGAGATAGATAGATAAATAGATAGATAGATAGAATGACAGACAGACAGACAGACAATAGATAAATAGATAGATAGACAGATAGATAGATAGATAGATAGATAGATAGATATCACTATTGATTTGAAACAACTTCTTTCATATTTTTTCACATATTCCTTTGTTTTCATTTGTTCCTCAAGATAGATAGAGAGATAGAATGACAGACAGACAGACAGACAGACAGATAGATAGATAGATAGATAGATAGATAGATATCACTTCTATTTGAAATAATTTCTTTTGAATGCTCCGTATTCATATTTTCATGACATTCCTTTATTTCCATTTGTTTCTCAAGATAGATAGATAGATAGATAAATATATAGATATATATCAGTCTAATCACATGTTTTTGTTTATGTGTGTGTTTATGTGCGTGAGTGTATGCGTGTGTGTTTATGTATGTGTATGTTCGTGTGTATGTGTAGGAAGTGATGTTTCTCAATTTTAGCAGTTTGATGAATCAGTTCCCTTATCAATTTACCTAACATTTCCAATGCTCACCTGACACCTTTTGCAACCACGTCATCAGAAAATGGAACTTAATATACTTATATTCATTGTAAGGAAGCTATTTCATTCTTAAAATTCCTGGAAACTGTTGTACAACACACGCACTCATACACCAACATATTTGTTCGGGCTGATATTATCTATTTATCTATCTATCCAAGTGGTAAAGTGGGGAGCTGACGATAGGTGTGGCGCTCCACCCAGACGCATAAAAAGTAATCACACTGCTCTAGTGCTAGCGAAAAGGGCATATACTCCCTCGCTGTTCGGTTGATACCGACAATAGGCCACTCTGCCTTCTTTACTTTTTTACTATCTTGAAAAAGTTCGAAGTGAAAAGGAGGAAGCTATATCATCAAGAAGGATCCTGGAATCACTCGACTGGATCCATCATGGGATTCGGATTAGGTATCAAGGTGTATAAAAGAAGAAGAGAGAGAGAGAGAGAGAGAGAGAGAGAGAGGAGAGAGAGAGAGAGAGAGAGAGAGAGAGAGAGTTAAATCAAGATTACTATACTTTTTACATATTGAACTATTTTGTTATAGCTATAGAAAGGTATCAAGGTGTATGTTTGTGAGACACATAAAACTATTTCCGTTGACGTTGCTACTCGTAATTGCCGACGAGTGTGTTGTTCCGAATTGTGCACACATCCTGAGTGTTGTTATGTCTTTGTACAAACAACACCGATATATATTCAATGTACGCAACGACAGATCGAGGTCAGTTCGAAGAAATATTTTTCCACGTATTTTCTGAGTCTTTGTTGACGGCTGAAAAGGTAAATAACGCCAATGTAATGTCAATAGGGACATTTTTCATTGGCTCAGACAACGTCACTCTCTTTATTTCTTTCTGATTTTCTCCTGTCTTGTCTCGTCTCACACATACACATAACGAATATCTATCTATCTATCTATCTATGTTAGTCTGTTCCCGCCTATCTATCTGTCGTTGTGGGATCCACGTATGCTTTTTTTGTTGATATATCTGGTGAGTCTGGTTCTCAGTGTGTATATATTATATTAGTATATATGTTATGTATATATAAATGTCTATAATATATATTCATTGGGATTTATTTCACATCCCATGCTTCACACTAAATCCCAAATAATATATATAATAGACATTTATATATACATAACATATACTAATATAATATATACACACTGAGAACCAGACTCACTATATATATATATATATATATATATATATATATATATATATGTTTAAACGCAAAATCTTTATATGGTTAAATCATATCACGAAGAACTTGATAGCATTCACACACACACACACACACACACACACACACACATATATATATATATAAAGTGTTGTTATGGGCCCAATGGGAGAGAACTGAATATAAAAAGGGTTTGCGAAAATAATATTTTTTTCCGTTAATTACCTGAAGTAAATTTTTTTAAATTTATATATATATATATATATATATATATATATATATATATATATATATATGTGTGTGTGTGTGTGTGTGTGTTTTTGTATATTATATAATATATATATATATATGTATATATATATATATATATATATATATGTATGTGTATATATATTATATATATATATATATATATATATATATATATATACACGAACATTAATCTGCATTAAGCGAATTTTGATCGTAATTTTTTACATCATATCTGCCAATTTATAGAGATGTATTTAGTTATATGTATCGACAAGGAAGAAGATTGTGTTAAAAATATACACTGTTTAAAATAGCGTATCGATATTAAATACCCCCCCCCCACACACACGCACACATATATATATATCAATTAAACGTATTAATTTTAAATACACGGTGTGTGGCTGTGTGTGAGTTTTTCATTTGTTTTTTTTTTTTGTTTTTTTTGGGTGTGTGTGTGTGTGTGTGTGTGTATGTGGTATCAAGTGTTTCTGTGATAGGATTTTAACAAAATTCAGAATTCAAACGTACATATAAAGATTTTGCATATATACATATTAAGTATAGAATTATCTAGATAATCCATTAGGTGAAACCTAGGTAGGTAGTTTCTGACTTTTTAGGCAAATATATATATATATATATATATATATATATATATATATATATATATATAATACGTTAGCGATATGACAGGGATGGTTATTGATAGAAAGAAATCAACTGAAGGTGATTATTACGTACACATTTTAAATGAATGGATTGAGTTAATGAATGGAAAAAAATATTTCTCACCTGGTGGCGCCACTGTATCCACAACATTGCAGTAAGTGAAAAACGCAAACAGCACCCTATAATCCTTAAATAAATGATGAATGAAAATTTTCTTTGAATGCATTTCGTTTGTAGAAATTCACATAAGAATAATTATTTTACTTTCGTCTCTTCGTTTCTTTTATTGTAAACCCAGAATCTTTTAAACAGGTCTCGTATTGTTCGTCTCTATTGCTTTTTTAATTTATTTTTTTCACTTTTTTTTTTAATTAAAGAAATACCCCCAAATTTTTCTAAATTAAAAAAAAATGATTAAAAAAAATTAATTTAGAAAATTAAAAAAATTAAATCCTTGTTTTAGAAAATTGTTCCAAAAGAATACTCAGATTTTTTAATTTAGCTTTTTTAAATGCTGGATTCCAATCGAATGAATGCTCCTTGTTTCCTCATTTCGTTTGGGTATATATTTAATGAGTATAATTCGTGTGTAGATTGACGTCAATTTGTTTTCGTAAAAGCCAAGCCCTCAAAACTCGACCTATACACGAGTATACACGATAATTAAATTATACATGTTTCTTGGGTTTATTGGATGTTGGAAAGCTGTATCCTCTCTTCCGGTTGAAAATTAAGACATTTTTATCACCCCGATGTGAACGCGTTGTAACGAGTCTCACCGATACAGCAAGGAAGTCTGTATAACATAGTTGAAATATTGGGATAAAAACAACTAAGATGAAGATGCTAGTCTGAATGATGTGCCGAGTGTTATCTATAGACCACTGAATCCAATATACACCCGGGGAAGGCTGGAAAACGGATCGGCTGGAATGTTGGGATAAAAACAACTAAGTTGAAGATGCTAGTGTGAATGATGTGCCGAGTGTTATCTATAGACCACTGAATCCAATATACATCCGAGGAAGGCAGGAAAACGGATCGGCTGGAATGTTGGGATAAAACAACTAAGATGAAGATGCAGTGGAGGAAGGCAGGAAAACGGATCGGCTGGAATGTTGCGATAAAAACAACTAAGATGAAGATGCTGGTCTAAATTATGTGAAATTAATGGATCCCGCTTAAAGCGGAACAGATTGATGCCACTGGATTTGATCCATACAATTGGCCTTTCCCTTTTTAAAAAAAATGGATTTGCATGAATAGAAGGATCTGATTTTTTTTAAAAACTCTGATCCTTGTTTTTTTTTTTTTTTTTTTTTTGTTTTTACACTGTTGGTTCTATCAAACGGCTATTCGTTGTAACGGATGTTCCATTTAACCGGAATTCGCGTTCTACATATATGTATATGTATATATATATATATTTTTTTTTTTTGTGAGACGTCTATTTTTAAGTTGATAATCAAATAGCAACAATCCTAATTACATCCAAGCTTTCCGTACTAATCTGATCCTCCAATTTTCACCCGGTGACGGTGATCACGAGGGAATTACTCGACGGATTAAAAACAGCGAAATAGTCGTCACCTAGAAGCGTCGTTGGGCAAGTGTCTGTTCCTTGGGTCCTCGTCGAATTTTGTTCGGTAGTGTTGTGTCGGGGCAACTCTTGTTATTTACAGGCATCATGTCATCCTTTTTTTAAATTTTTGGTATGTGTGTGTGTGTGTGTGTGTGTGTGTGTGTGTGTGTGTGTGTGTGTGTGTGTGTGTGTCAGGCTAGTTCCTTGTGGAACTGAAACAAAGGAATAAGGTAGACCAGTATCCAAACAGGGACCATAAATAAAATGCCCCCCACCTAACCCATTTCTGTTTATTCTTGTTCAGGCTTCCTTTTGCGCTGGGGGTCTTTGTGTACCGTTCGTGAGCTGGGTCAGTTTTTCTAAAGGAAAGATTTTTTCTGGTGAGTCGCGTCATTTAGATTAACTATTAATGAAAGTTTATATATATATATATATATATATATATATATATATATATATATAGACTGGAAAGAAAGGGAAATAAAGAGAAAGAGAGTGAAAAGAGAAAAATAAAAGAGGAGTAAGCGTGTAAAAAGAAAAGGGGGACAAGAAAGAGAGAGAAAAAACAAAAAGAAAGAGAAAAGAATAATCAAAGAAAAAGAGAAAGAAAGAAAGATACAAAATACGAAAATAACGAAAGAGAAGATAAAGAGAGCAAAACAGAAAAAAGGAGAGAGAGAGAGAGAGAGAGAGAGAGAGAGAGAGAGAGAGAGAGAGAGAGAGAGAGAGAGAGAGAGAGAGAGAGGGGGGGGTAAAAAAAGAGGACAAGTTTGCAAGGTTGTTGTTTGATGAAGTAACGGGCTAACCCGACCAAAAACACGTGACCTCTGAACTTTTTTTACTTGTTGTCTCAAGTTTGACACTGTCGAAAATAAAAGGAAGAGGTTAAAACGACATATGTATTGATTAGTGAAAATAGTCGGGAAAGAAGAAATAGGGGAGAAATGAGAGGTGGGGGAAAGGGGAGTAAAAAAACTTTAAGAACAGACTGGAAAGTTATAAGAGAGACAGACACAAATACAATACAAGATAGTAGAAAAAGAAGAGGTAAAATGTAAGGAGGTAAGGGGGGGGTAAAAGGAGGAGGTTAAAAGGGGGTTAAAGGGGAGAAAAACAAAACAAGGGGAATCAAATGCACAAAAGAACGAAGTGAATATAAAAGAGATTGCCGGGATAAATATATAAATAGGTCGTTTCAATTTGGTTTATTTGTTTTACGACATATCAACCCTTTTCGGGTCATTTAATGCCAAAACAAGTCATTTTGATAAAAGTTTCTATGTTTCAAGTTCTTAATATCTTCAAATTGGTATAAATAATTTTCATTAACTTCATTTTGTTCGATTCGGTTTGGTTTATTCAAAGGCATATGTGGGGATTAAAATAAAATTAAAATAAGAAAAAAATAAAAATACAACAAACTCCCATGAGCCTTCACCGGAAGAACCCTCCACGCATATACGGAAAAAAGGACTCACTTCCGACCCCCATGAGAATCTCTCGGCCCTTCGAGTGAAAGCCTTAACTGTGTGTAGACGCTACTACTACTGGCCAGGGAGATATTTTCTTACCACGTGGTGGCCATGACCGGTGAATAAAGCAAAAACCATAAAACCACCTTCTGTCTTTGTCTCTTTCTTTTCTTTCAGGTTCCCTGAATTCCTTCCATTTCAGCGCGACTACCAAATAAGATGGGATTAAAAGCAAACCCAAAGAACACGCACGAAGAAGACCAAAACACTAAACCACTTACAACCCATACATAACAACCATGTGGGCTATTTAATGCCAAAATGTTAGAGTGTTAGACAAAAGTTGGCACCAAGCCTTCTTCACAGGTGTACTTCTGTAGATGTATTTCGTGTATGCATTCGACAGCTGAGTCATAATCTTCGAGATATTTCAACTTTTCTCAAGAAGTTTAAATAAGTTTAGAAATTAAATAGCTGGCAAGGTAACTAGCTATATCTGAACATGCTCAGGATAGATAGACAGATTGGGACACACACACACACACACACACACACATATATATATGTTACATAATCTACACATAGATTGTTGTCAACCCCCTGTATTTCCAAGGGGTGGTCCTTTTCATATCATTTTCCATGGAATATTACAGAAAGCCCGCGAAATACGTGAAGTCACGTGAGACCTGGTTGGCAGATAAGGTCTTTCTGCCTTAGCTGAAACTCACTGCACACGCGCGTTATGTTAGTTACATGAAATGTTTAGTTAAGTAAATAAAAGCTTACATAAATAATATGGTTTTGTGGTTGGTGAATGTCTTGGCAACAAGACTGATCTAGAAGAAGAAATGAATTAAGTGCGACCGACCACCAAGACGAAGCCCAGAGGCTAGGAGCAGAACGTAAGATACCAAAGATGAGCAGAAGAATAATAGAAGTAAGAAAGGAAAGAAGGGTATACAACATATATATATATATATATATATATATATATATATATATATATATATAGAGAGAGAGAGAGAGAGAGAGAGAGACAGACAGACAGACAGACAGACAGACTAATAGAGACAGAGACAGAGGTATTGGTACAGGCTGACAGACAGATAGATACAAACAGGCTTATATATTACGGTCAAGTCACACTGAAAGTATCGGTTCCCACTAGATCACAGAAGATAAGCAATGATTAACCAATTCAATACTTAATTGGGTAACCACTTCAGCGACAGCTGGTACTGTAGGCAACATGTGTCCTTTGTTTACCAAAAATGACTTGATTCAGCATTAAATGACCCGAATCGGTTGATATGCCGTAAAACAACACCACTAACAAGTTTATGTATATATATATATATATATATATATATATATATATATATATTTGCTTGAAGGCAACTACAATGCATGTATCGCATAAAATTCGATACATTTTTTAAAATAGAAAATGAACTTGACAAGTGTAATCTCGGCAAAGGATCGCTCGGTGTGTAGAACATCGTACAGACTGTTTCGACTTTATTAAGTCTCATCAGCGATGTATACTAACGACTTCCCTCGACAGAAATCGAAACCGGGACCTCAGCAGGCATAGTCAAAGACCATATCGCCTCGACCACAGTACACAGCTAACAATCCCTGCGAAATTAACCTTGTCAAATGATACTTACACGTCTCTACCATAATAGGTAAGGGGACGTTGAGTGAATAATAACAAACCAGGCCTTATGCTCTTCGGCGAAGTGAATAAGATTTTTGGATGTTTGTTTTTTAGAAGCATTGTTGGATAAAGTATATATTATATTTGTATCGCATAAAATTCGATACTTTTTAAAAAATAGAAAATGAACTTGACATATATATATATATATTAAATTTTTTACTTGAAGCACTTATGTATATAAATATACTATATGAACTTGATATAGTATATGTGTAGAATACCGTACAGACTGTTTCGACTTTATTAAGTCTCATCAGCGGCATATACTAACGATGAAAATCGAAACCGGGACTTCAGCAGTGAAACACTAGTGAAACACTTTTATCGCCTCGGCCACAGTACACAGCTGCGAAATTAAGCTTGTCAAGCGATACTACGCGCCTCTACATAATAGGTTACTGCCTTCGCGAAGTCGTTGCTGATAAAGTATATATTAAATTTTTACTTGAAGGCACTTACAACGCATGTATCGCAGAGAAATGAACTTGACAAGTGTATGTAAAGGATGGCTCGATGCCGTACAGACGGTTTCGATTTCTGTCGGAGGGAAATCGTTAGTATATGCATGAGACTTAATAAAGTCGAAACAGTCTGTACGGTATTCTACACATCGAGCCATCCTTTACTGGATTACACTGTCAAGTTCATTTTCTATAAGAAAAGTATCGAATTTTATGCGATACATGCGTTGTAAGTGCCTTCAAGTCTTTATCAGCAACGTTGTCTCTATTTGTAATTATCAATTCCGTGCATTAGGTTTTCTCTACTGTGCAGCAAACTAGATGACAGCAGCATTATGATGCAATTCATTTCTCCAGAAATCTGGAAATGACATGCTGCACTGCTTGGCATTTATATCGGAAGCTTCAATACGACGATTTCAGATTGTTTAGCTGTCAGTCTGAAGACAGTATAGAGGATTTCAAAAGAGTTGGACGAGTCCAATAGTGATAACGAAGGTACACTAGCTCTCTGATCGTTCTGATAAGAAAATAATTCCCAAATTTCTTGGTGAGATCCAGGTTATGATTAACAACGATCCCAGCAAGTCAATCTGGTCTATAGCCAGGAACATGGAAGTGTTACGATTTTTGTCGTCATTTTTAGGCTGCAGATGGAAATCACTTGTGTTCCTTAGTGAAGAATCCTTAGTTCTTAGTGTTAGGCAGAGTTCTTGGTTGTTCCTCGGTGTTCCTTTGTATTAGGTAGAATCCTTTAGTTGTTACTCGGTGTTCCTTAGTGTTGGGTAGAATCCTTTGGTTGAGCAGAGTCCTTGGTTGCAGATCCGCTCGTTCTTGTCGAATAGATGCAAATGAACGGCTTTCAAGATCGGCGATTAAATAGTTAACTAACCACGTATTCAAGCGTGTTGATTGACTGGCGCCCACGCAGAGTCTATAAGTTTAAGTGGTAGCACATCTTATATGCCAAAATATTCCAACAATTGCTCCCAGGTCCACTCTGATACGGAGTGGTAGTACCTGTTAGGGGTCCATCTATAGAATAGATGGAGCCCTAACAGGTAATAGAAAAAACGAGTTTACAAAATATGTTTAAAAGTTAAGAATTGAGTACCCATGAAGAATGGTTACTAGCGATGGTGACATTACGGCCTCAGTCTTAATCCGAAAACCTACACTAAGTGCCTGAAAAGGGGCTAGTGATGCCCAAGATCGAGAGGGTGACCACTGGAATATCCTATGTCTGCCAAAAGGTCATGCTACACAAGCAGAAGATGAGAGAAAATTTCTACGACTACATCACCCCTAACATCTGACCGCTTAACTCCCCAGATTGTCATCCCCTGATTATTATATGAGGCGTGGTTGAACGAAAGAAAAAGAAAACTCGATGCAATTCCGAAAATGAACTGAAGGCAAAGATATCGGCATCATTGAACGCTTTAAACAGAGAGAACGTCGGAAAAGCTTGCAGGAGATCCGTAAATCATCTGGAGATCATCATAGAAGTCAATGGCGTTTTCTTTGGACAAATCATATTTAATGTAACATTGATAAATATATCTGATAAAGTCAAATGTCAATGCTATTTTCATTTTTGCGTAATTTAGATGACAATTTACCCATCACACCATATATATATATATATATATATTTTATATATTTCTAATGTTTGGGTGGAATTGGTGGATAAGTCCACTAAAGTTCAGTTCCCGAGTACTTCAGTTTCCCTAGGAAATTGCAGTCTCCCAGAAAATGATAATACATACATTGGATTCACCTCAACCACATTGTCAAGGCGTCTAACCCTCCATTTAACAGACAATAGCTCTATTTCACAACACCTAAAATTACATTCATGCCCCCACTCTAATTACCGAAATATTCTAACGGAAAATACACCCATTCTGCACACAGAAAAAGATAAACAAAAACTCCAAATACTAGAAGCTTTATACATAAAACAATACAAACCATCCTTAAACAAAATTAATTTCCAATACAGTACACACATTCTAAAATGCCTATAACACCTTTCTCACCAATTCTTCTCCTTCCAGCCTCCACATTAATATAAAATTTTTTTTAAACTGGAATACATCACCCCTGATGATGGCACTGAAAGTACTCGGGAACTGAACTTTGATGGACTTATCCACCAATTCCACCCAAACATTAAAAAGTTGGCCAGACAATTAGAAAAGATCAAAAATAAAATTATTAAACAGGAGATGTGCCTTTTGTTTAATTCTACACACACACACACACACACACACATATATATATATATATATATATATATATATATGTGTGTGTGTGTGTGTGTGTGTGTGTGTGTGTGTGTTGTCGTTGTCGTTGTGGAGTCGACGTATGCTTCTTTGTTGGTATATCTGGTGAGTCTAGTTGTCTTGACAAAGGAAGGTCAATCTTCCGAAATATAGAATGAAATAAAATGAAACTTAACACTTAAACACAGACTGAGTTTCTTATTCATTTCACAGCTCATGCTTTAGATATACCCCCACCCCCAAGATAAATATAGGTATATATAGAATACATATATACAAATATAATATATTCAAACTAGACTCACCAGATATATATATATATATATATATATATATATATATATATATATGCTAAAGAAAAAGTTTTAAATTCGGTCATATTAGCAGTTATTGATATATTTCTACCCGTATGTATATGTATATACATTGCATATACATATGAGTTTCATCAGACTGCTATGGGTAGAAATAGATCTATAACTGCTAATATGACCGATTTTAAGCTTTTTTCTTTACCAAATATATTGCTTTGTACAAAATCCTTAAACATTAAGCTCTCAACTTGGACCAAACCAACTTTAACGTTAAAAAAGGTCCAACTTAGCATTATCCTATCACCAAATAACCTGGTGATTTACATATATATATATATGAATTTTTTTTTATGCAGATATAATTTGATATATATAATTGAAATAATCACGACAAGCAAACTCAGTGAATACCGTGTGTGATGTGTGGAACACTGTACAGCTGTTTTGACCAAATTAGGTCTCATCAGCAGTGTATACCTACGACCCCCCCCCCGACAGAGATCGAACCGGAAAACCCAGAACGCAGAGCCAGAGACTCTACCTTTGGTCACCGACCACGCCACACACGTAACTCGCCAAATCAACTTGTCAATGGTAAATGCGCCACTACTATAACCTGGTGTGT
>CM042165.1:25504792-25529792 GCA_023376005.1 Doryteuthis pealeii
AATTTAATGGGTTGTACAGAAATTCAACAGGAACGGAAATTACACTACTGTTAAGTTTCACTCAAAATAACCACCATTAGCATCGATCACATCCTCAATCCTGCTCCGGAACCTGGAGCAAGCTAATATTACAGTTTCACTGGGAAGGGTTTCAAAAACTACCTTAATTCTGTCGATTAACTGGGCTATTGTAGTACTGGCACGGCAATTAGTGTCTTTCTCAACAGCGCCACATACATAATAATCCATGGGGTTAAGATCTGGGGAGTTCGGAGACCAAACATTGGGACTGGTGTAGTCGTAAAAATTCGCCGACAGCCATTTTTTAAACTTTTCCAAGAGGTATGGTGGGGGGATCCTGCTGCCATACATATGGCCTACCATTGGCTACTCTTGTTATCCAGGGTTTGACTACAGTGTTTAGCAACTCCACATAGGCATCTGAGGGTCCTCCAACACTTTGTCTGCAGATTTTCGAGGAATTCTGCTGTACGAACGCAATCAGATCATCTGTTATGTTGCTTTCTTCTAGCCACAGCCTCGTAGTCTCCATTGCAATTCTCCAGTTCATGTCTGATTGTTTTTACAGTGTTCAGGGAGCATTGGGCAGCAACCATAATCTCCTTATTTTGATGGCCGGCGCAGATCATCATGATACAAGTTATTCTCTTCCATGATTCAGGCGAGTTCCAGTCATCCATTCTATCTGTCATCACATATATGAATGAAGAAGGGTCTAAGCTTTTAAATGATGCGTAGTGTGCGTCAATACCTCCAACCTACGGAGAAAAATAACCAAATATGAATATGTCAAATTCATCCCGAACACTTGTATATATATATATATATATATATATATATATATATATATATATATTAGCACTGCAACTGCAACTCCGACGAAAGAACAAGTCAATCCGATTTGAACAATAACCACATTCACAAAAAAAAACTTAAAAAAAAAACAACAAAACACAATAGAATCGAAGCTGTTGTTGTAATCTTTTATCCCTCAAGAGGTTGAAGAGTACACATTGAGAATTGATTTAACAGTTGGTCAATAATTAGCGCGCTAGGACCGCTCAATGAGTTCGAGTCGCAGTAAATAAATGCTATCGGAGAAATTATAGATAAATTATCAGCCCCTGGCACCAGAGGGCGAATCACCAATATACGATATTGGCGCCTAAATTAAATTCCATGAAGAAAGTCACTTATAGTGTTGAGCAGTCTACCAACGAGACGTCTAATTCAGTCGATCCCTATCCCTTCCAAACCCCTCAGCAGATAAGTCTGGCCGCAAGCGCCATTAAGTTTGCAATTTGTAACTTTTTGAATATATATTTTTTTTATAATTTTTTCATCTACAGTTGTTGTTGTCATCTTCTTCACCCGAATTTAATTGCCTATAACCTGGGAAATTATATGAGTCCTGCGAAAACCTCATAATGCCGGGCGTTTTAAAAATCATTACGTTATTAGTAAAAATGAGGGTTAACACGCACCAAATTTCCGTTATAACATTTACCCGTTAAGCTCATCGGGCGATAGGTTTTGCAATCCAATGGTGAGCAATACGAGATTTAAAAGACATAAACTTAAATTTAACGTATACTATATAATTCGATTAATGCTGGGAACACACACACACACACAGATACAGACACAAATATATATATATATATATATATATATATATATATATATATATATATATGTGTGTGTGTGTGTGTGGTGTGTGTGTGTGTGTGTGTGTGTATATAGAGAGAGATGATTAAAAAAATTTAAATAATTTTTTTTCAAATGCAAAAAATCAGGGAATTGTCCGATTTTAATTAAATTTTTCATAACTTTATTAATTAATTTTATAATGAATATCTTATCTTATTAAAAAGTTTTTAAAAAGTTTTTTATCAATTCAGATTTGGTCATTTGAAATTTTAAAAAATTCCAGTCCCAAATTTTTACATTTCTTGAAAGATCAAATCCTGGGGACCACATAAAAAACAAAATGAAAATAGATTTAAAAAAATCATCACCCGAAATCTAGAAGTATAATTTTTGCAGCGTGATTTTTTTTTTCGTAGTTTTTAAAACAAAATTTTTTGAATTCATGCAAAAAAAAAAAAGAAGTATTTTCTCTCATTCGATTGGTCTATTTTTATTCACTTAAAAATATAATAGGGATTTTTAAACGTCTGGAAAGTTCCATATTGCACTCAATATTTTCACCATAGATAAAGCTTTGTTTGATTTATCTAAAAACGTAAGTTAAAGAATTCGCAATTTTGCGCAATATATTTTCCGATAAGTATATTTTTAAAAAATCATTACTAAAGATTGTTTTTTCATTTACGGATCATCAATCGTATTAAAAGAGTTATTCCTATGAATGACACGGACTGATGAAATACACTAGGTAATTACAAAATTGACGTAAAATCCGTTTTTGACAAAATGAATTTACCAAAAATCAGGGAATTATCGGATTTTAATGAAATTTTCAGTGTTGATTTATCAATGAATGAATTTTATAATGCATTATTTATTTTATTTCAAAACTTTCTAATTTTTTTCAGGTCACTTAATTTTGACCCCCCACCCCCTTATTTTAGAGGCGCAAAATCTCGGCAAGGTTGGTAAGTGTTCGATACTAATTACAGTTTAAATAAAAAGATAAAAGACCGAGGTTGTGAATAGAAAAAAAAACCTTAAGGGGGATATTCTATGAGAAAATAAATACCGAAAATCGGAAAAAAAAAAAAAAAAAAAATATTTTTTGGAGATTTCTTTTTTACTCATTTCGATAATTATTTAATTGGCTATTATCTTATAAAAGAAAAAAATTAGACATCGATATTTTTTCTGCTTAAAAAGGGGGGGGGGTAAATTTTCAATATTTTTCTTCAAAACTTATTACTTTGTTCGACTAAAATAAGGTTTGCATTAAATAGATATTTATTTCTAGAATCTAGAAATATAACATTTTAAACTTAACATCCGGATTTTCATATTTTAAATCAATTAATTTGATTTTCAATGTTATTTACGTATCGATATCCGATTATTTCTTGGAAACAAAACAATAGAACAAAATTGGCAGTCCCTACCATAGTTTATTATAGAAAAACCATTAAATAGATTTCAGGGAAAAGAATAATATAAAGAATAATATAAAAGTTAATATATAAATAATATATATATATATAAATAAAGAGGTAACTAAATAATGTCAAGGAAAAAAAAAAAAAAAGGGTAATTTAAGGGAGAAAAAATAGTTTTGTATTAGAGAGGCTTTTATTTAAAGAGGCAATTATGTATTCGTAAATTTTTACTTGCTCAGATATAAAATATTTAAAATGGAATTTAGATTTTTTCAATTAATTGATAAAATAAATTGAATAAATTAAATGTAATTTAATTAATAAATTAAATTAAACTAAATTAATCAAAAGTAATTTAATATAAGAACAAATATTGGTCCAAAATAATATCCCTTTTCCGAACAAGAAAAAAAAAGTATAACGGACTCCATACAAAAAGCGGAAGTTAATATTTGAATAACAGTTTAATTTGATTAAACCGGAACAACTTAAAACTAATATTTGTTTTCTTTTTTCTTTTGCAAAAAACGGATTTTACTTGGTCAAAAGTTAAAAACGAGTGAGTAAAATTTCAGTAATATTTAATAAATATGTATTTAAAGTAACGTTTTACTTATTTCTAAAAAGAAATGTTTATGAGTATTTTTAAAATATTTAAAAAATTATTGAACATAATAATTCAAAATGAATTCGACGCAACTTTTCGCCACAATTTGAACGAATTTAAATGTTAAAAATGTATTAAAAATAAATTTCATATGTAATGATATTTTTTCTTTTTTTTAATGATGCTTATTATGTTACTACTTATCGATTTAGACAAAAGTTTGACCTTAAATAATCGATTTAATTCATTTTAATTCGTTTAAAAAAAAAACATCTGTAGACGATTTTTGGGTATCCCTAAAATACACATTATAATTTTACAGTATAATTTGGCTAGCATAGATTTTCACTCATTTACACGCAAAAATATAGTCCATTTGTGTTGATTTTTACCCATTTATCTCTCTTACAACGGCCTTCGTGCCCCCTCTCTCTGTTATATACCCATTTTCTCAGGAAGAGTGCGTTTCTATTCTTCTTATGAGGGCCTCCATGGTTATGCTCTCATATTTAATCTTTACTTACTTTCTGTAGTAGCTGGCTGTTGTTTCTTATTCTCTTTTGTTTCTTGTAGTCTGTAGCTATCTTCATGGATTCTTCTAACTGGTCTTTTTGGTCTGGTTCTGATATAAGTATGGTTCTTCAAGATGCTGGTCTGTTGTTAACTGGTCGGATCATGCCAAGATTGCCATTAGCTCTCATAAAGACAACGCAGGGCATGCATTTTTTTGTGATCACATTTTTATTTGTTTCACAACAAGAACTCTCAACCGCGCGGAACGAAGCCGACCCGTGCTTACATTAGGATGTATCAGGGCTTAACTGCCTCTAAGCTTACTAAATCTCATTTTCCTTCAGTCTGCGTAACCGGAAAGAATGTTGCGCAAAGTTTATTTCGCGTCAGTCACCTAACGCCTCAGATCTTGAATTCGACAACACCTGGATTCAACCTACAATAACCGTCTAAAAACGAGGTTATCATCAATATACAACATTTCTCTCTCTCTCTCTCTCTCTCTCTCTCTCTCTCTCTCTCTCTCTCTCTCTCTCTGTTTCACACACACACACACACACATATACCTTCTCTCTCTCTCTCTCTCACACACACACTCTTCTCTCTCTCTCACTCTCTCTCTCACTCTCTCTCTCTCTCTCTCTCTCTCTCTATATATATATATATATATATATATATATATATATGTTTGTTATATTTTTAAAATATTCTCTCTCTCTCTCTCTCTCTCTCTCTCTCTCTATATATATATATATATATATATATATATATATAATATGTGTGTGTGTGTGTGTGTGTGTGTGTGTGTGTTTGTTATATTTTTTAAATATTTTCTTCTCATATATATATATATAATATATATATATATATATATATATAGGGATACCCATTTTTGTCGGCTGCTAGATTTTTAAAAACGAATTAAATTAATTAAATCTATTATTTTAATGTCAAACTTTTGTCTAAATCGATAAGTAGTAACATACTGACCATCATTAAAAAAAAAAGAAAAATATCATTACATATGCAATTTATTTTTAATACAATTTATACATTAAAAATCGTCCAAATTTCTACGGAAAGTTAAGTTGAATTTATTTTGATTTATCGTGTTCAATAATGGTTTAAAAATAGTTTTAAAATACTTATAAACATTTCTTTTTAGAAATAAGTAAGGCATTATTTTAAATACATATTTATTAAATATTACTGAAATTTTACTCGCTCGTTTTAACTTTTAACCAAGTAAAATCCGTTTTTGGCATGTAAAAAATAAAAAATATATTAGTTTCGTTTGAAATGAAAATGTGTATGCTCACTCCCGGTTTCTGTATTATGCAATTAATTTTCGAACATTATGTGATTTATATTGAAAATAAATTTAATTGTTTTAAAATATGAAAAGCCTTATTTTAAGTTTAAAATGTTATATTTTTAGATTCTAGAAATAAATATCTATTTAATGCAAACCTTATTTCATTACTTTTTTAAGAAAAACTAGATTGAAAATGTACCCCCCCCCCTTTTTTAAGCAGAAAAAATATCAATGTATAATTTTGTCTTTTATAAGATAATAGCCAATTAAATAATTATCGAAATGAATAAAATAGAAATCTCCCAAAAATTAATTATTATATTATTTTTTTTACATTTTATTTTTCGATTTTCGGTACTTGACCAACTTGAAAAAAAAGTTACGCCCCCAACACATGGGGGGGGGGGGGGGGGGGGCGCAAAAATAAGTGACCTGAAAAAATGAAATAAAATAAATAATGCATTATAAAGATCATTCATTGATACATAAACACTGAAAATTTCATTAAAATCCGATAATTCCCTGATTTTTGGTAAATTATTTTCTAAAGTCATTTTGTCAAAAATGCAATTTAGTCTCATTTTGGGTATCCCTAATATATATATATATCTAATATATAAAACAGAGATTTTGGTATGTACGTGTCGACGTATAACAAAAAAACGGGAGGTCACTCAGATTCAAAATCTTGCATACACATTGATATCGTTCTAACTAAGAAAAACTCCAAATTTTGTTATTGGTTTTTACTGATTAAGGATTTAATCGATTAATTAATCCAAAATCACCCAATTTGCGAAACTGTCCGTATATCAGCCCCTCCTGATATAAAAAAATATTGTCTCTGCCTGTTTATTGTTAAAGCGATAACAGCAGCGAAGTTTTGATTTTAATGAATTAATTTTGCAGTCTAAACCGTTCAGTCCGAATTTATGGCCTATTTACCAATCTTTAATAATTTTTATATCGTTAGAAAGATAAGAAAATATTCTTTCAAAATATGTAATTTGTGTGAGTTTTTTAATTGAATCATTTTTTACAGCGAGTTAAAAAATTAAAAGATGGCTTCGGATAGCCACGCTGCCTATGATTATTGCGATACAAGCAGTGCAGTCTATATCAGTCAGATCGGAATCTCTTTACCTATTTAGGATCAAATCTTTAAAATATTTTATATCTTTAGTAATAAGATGAATAGTCTTTCTGAATATGTAATTTGTATGTGTTTTTATAGATTTTTTTTTTTTACAGCGAGTTAAAAAAAAAATCTATAAAAACACATACAAATTACATATTCAGAAAGACTATTTCATCTTATTACTAAATTTACCCTATATTTAACACTATGAAACTTGCAGAAAAATTAATATTTTCTTGAAAAATTTTTTCCATTTGAAAGAAAAAACATTAATAAACTCCTGATGATTTTTTTTTTTTCAGCTTACGGAATAATGAAAATTATGATTGAAAACAATGTTTTCATTTTTGCACTGTTAAATCAACTGAAAATTAACGTAGCTAAAAACAAGTTACGATAAGAGTTTTTTTAAAATTCTATGAAAAATCAATTAATTATAATAATAACAACATCCGTTTTATTCAAGGTGGCCTAAACTGATCAATTGGTGGTCCCTATAATACTATCTTAGGTTTTAGCAAAAATAGATATTGCAATACGAAGAATTTAAATTTTCGATTCTCAGCTTCTTTTTAAACTCAAACATGCAATTAAGAACTAAATGTGAATTGTTGTCATGTACAAAAAATTTAAAAACAATAACAAACAAATATACAAACGAATACTTTCAATTTGTTGTATAATAATATGAAAATTTTAAAACTATAAAACAGAAATACAAATCCTGAATATAAATTCTCAATGATTTTAGTTTCAAGAATTATTTTCCTCTTACCCCCTCTCTAACTACTGTTTTCCACTTTCTCTCTCACTCCCTGGTGATCCAAATTTCATTTTAGTCCGGTCATGGACCGGGTACTTTAGCTAGTATTATATATATATATATATATATTATATATATATATATATGTGTGTGTGTGTGTGTGTGTGTGTGTGTGTGTGTTGTGCACGCGTTTATATGTATCTGTTGTTTTCAACCTGCTCATATATTTTCTATCTTTGTTTGTTTGTTTGTTTCTCTTCTCCCCCCTCTCTCTCTCTCTCCCTCTCAATATATATAATATATATATATATATATATATATATATATATATATATATATATATATCATTTCATTTCGTTTTAAAAAATTAATAAATTGGAAAAACAAACACAGTTTAAACGAATTACCCCCTTACATTATGGCTGTATAAGTTACTTCCCTTGCAACGTTAATAATTTACGTTATCTCCCTTGCAACGTTAATATTTAGTCTACAAAAAAACAAACATGAGTAAGAATTGGTAATAAATTTTGTTTTTATTATAAAGAAGAAAACAACTGCAACGACAACGACAACAATTTTAATGCAGTTTTTTTATTTATTTATCTATATTAAAATGACCGGAGATTGTATGTATGTATGTATGTATGTATGTATGTAAGGCTAAACTCAGGAGGGCGTGCCGAAAGCATGAAATTCTGCCACTCTGGTGTGGATCTGTGAGGAATGTGACCAGGCCCTGTTGTCAAAGGCAGGCCTGGTCAATCACATGAAATCACATGAGAGCAACCCGACAGCAATTGTTGTCTCTACCATGCCACACTCTAATTCCCAGCATGATCATCAGCATGAGGACTTTTTATGATCCTGCTGTGCAAAAGTGTGCCGAAAAGCTAGTGGTCTCAAGCGTCACATGAGAGTTCACAGTAATGCGTATACAACTCCTGTCGACTTAGTCAACACCGATCGTTATGTGTACCAGATATGTTCTAAGTTATGCAAGTCACTGGTAGAATTGAAAAGTCATGAACAAGCTCACAAACTAACAATGAATGAAGGAGTGGCAGTCGCCAGACAAGGCGTTGCGATCAGTATAATGTGCCTCTTAGAGGGCAGCTGTAAAAGTCATGAAAGGTGGAGTGACAACTGAGGAAGGAAACAACGTTAAACTCTCAAGTTCTTGGGTTTACTTGGGGGTGTAGTGCTTGCTAAAGATGGATTCATTAATCAGATGAAGTCTCATGGGAGACGTGAACTTCCTTTGAGATTAGGTGATACCACTTGTGTTATTTGCAGTAAAGTCTACAAATTTTTTGCCTGGCTTGAAAAGTCATATAGCAGTGCACAAAAATCTTCTCCGACAATCAAACTTTACAAGACTTTGCATTGATTTGATAAGTCGTCTGAGAGGAGACATCGAAGAGAAAGCGTCAATTCAGAAGAGGCTGGAGAATCAAGATGGAGAAATCATTCTCTATGTATGTATATAACCGTTGTGCAATAAAAAAAAAAAAAAAGGTACAACATAGCGAGATTTATGTAAGCGCAATAATGTTAAATACTCTAACTTAAAGAATTAAGTTATTTTCAATAGTGCTGGATCTGTATTCGCGCTTAACCTAATCATTATAGATATTTACCCAACCCCTCTGCACGAGCAGGATGCGACACAAGGTCAATTTCTTAAGCGGGGTTTAACAGGTTTGAATTCAGAGTTTTCCTTCTCCTAGACTGGTTACCTAGCCATGGCTAAAGAGCCCAGTCTGCCCTGCTATTTACCCATAGCTGGAGGGAGAATTGGATTCATACCTTTCCCAAGGATAATAGCGCTATGTGAAATGCAAACAGCTTCATTCAGGAATTGAACTCGGGTTGACGAGTTAATCCTTATAACTTCTCAGGGGAGATAACAATTATTCGTTATTTATTGAGCACTTCCTTTAATTTATTTATTTGTTGTATCGCCTATAAGTAAGTCGACCTAAAAGAACATCTTTTAAACTATAGGGATTACATTCCTTGCTTGTCATGGTTTTCCTATTTGATGCTAGGGTACACGAGGGGTAATTACCGTGTCTGCTGGTAGGCATAGCGAGCAGCAATATTAAAGTAGAAGCGACAAAGTCAAAATTCCCATTTACTTTCTACTCCTCAAAGAACACGCACCAGTTGCAAATCCTGTCTACGAAAAGGAAGAGGCTTTGCGACCCCAGCATTTCGTGTTGCATGGCACCCTAGAACATGCTGAACATGTAAGTATTTACCTCTTTTACTAGCAGCCTCAAAACTTTTATCTACTAAAAGAGTATTTTCCTATTTGGACATTTCTCTTTTATACAACAATGTATAAGCTCTTTGTATCTCCTGACATGTTTGTATTCTCTTCTATTAAGTTTTCTCATGCAATAAAATAACCTTGTTATCCTTTTGTCATGAATTGTTCTTATGTATATACCGAACGAGGAAATTATATATTCAACCAACTATCGTTAGTATTAAAAAAAAAAGAAAGATATCGCGATTTTATCGTCTCTGGTGGAATATTATTCAATGAAAAGGGATATTATTAGGTTATCAAACTCTACATCATCAAAATTCTATAACGTGAATATGTAGTGATTAAAAAATGAATACACATCCTATATAAGATATATATAAAATATATATTTCTGTAATTTATCTATGGTTACAGAGGTGTTTCAGTGTTGTTTCTGGTAGCAAATTTTAAATTCTGTAGAGTTTGGTAATAAATAAACCTTACAATATCCCCCTTTGATTGTATAACGTTTTGTTAGAAATAATAAAAAATTCCTATCTTCGGTTTAGACAAAAATAACTTTTTGTAAGAAATTGTTAAAAATGTACTACTTATTTATGGGTGAGAGGGTAAATAATACCTAATAATGTCCGTTTTGCCTCCTATCACACAAACCATCTAATTAAGGCGGACAAGACAAGCTAGACACTCTGGAGAAGCAAGGACAAACTCATAAGTGATGTTTCTCTTGTGGACACATCAGTGTAGACCGACCAGCAAGAACCTACATCAATCAGACTTGTGCGGATTCTGGATGCTATGCGGTGGACTTTCTAAGGGAGATGGCAGATAGGGACGGTTTGTGAGAGAGGGTCATGGTTATCCGTTCTATCAGCGCGAGTTATTGATGATGATTAGAAATAATTGCAATCTTGGTATAAAAAAAAACTGTTTGTAAGAAATTGTTAGGGGTGTGCTTATATATGAGCGATACAGTGTTTGCAGTTAATTTTATTTTCCTGACCTCCCACCAGGCCGTATTAAGACAGGGTCTTTTTTACGTTGAGAGCCACTCACTAAATGAAGCTCGTGTAGTGGTCAGTGCAAAACGTGCGTGGTTCCGTCGGCATTCTTCTTTTTGGACGCCTCAGGCACTGGGAAATAAACCCGACTTTTAATTATATGAATTCTGTTATTTGAATGTGACCTGACACCTCCACTTAATGACCGCTAAATGTGTCCTTTAAATCTGTTTAAATCTGTTTTGAAATAGTGAAAATGAAATGCACGTAGAAGTTTGTCGATCTTCTAACATAATGTCACATGGTTTTCTGAAGCGATTAAAATAATTTTGAGTTTTATGTTTAAAATAATTATATCTCACCACTTTTCCTTTGAGAAGATTCACAAAAGACTGAAAGATAAATTTTAGCTGTACCTAATGTTATTAAATTATATTAAATGATTTACTTAATTTCAAATTTGGACCTGTTTCGGCGTGGATATCTTTAACATTTTTATAAAGCATTATTAGCGACCTCAGATACATCGTTTTTAAACACGTTTTTTTTTTAAATGTTTCTAGCGAGAAGAAAATTTAAATCGTATTTTTTTATTTTTTTTTTTAAAAAGATACAAAATATGTTGGTACAATATGAAATTTGTACAACACCAACCACAAAAAGGACGGGAGAAACTATTTTTAGTTGTCACGAATTTATCGTTTTGAAAATTGTGTTAGTTAATCTAATCACGACAAACTTTCTTCTTTTTTCTTTTTCCTGAAAAGTCGTTATCGGAATAATTTACTTGGTGGCTAAAGTAGTTGAATATTAGTGTTTGGGACCAGAGTAATAAAAGGTGTTGCAACGAGCGGTAATCATCTAGGAAAACAGAATTATTTTCGTTTTATTTTATCTTTATTTGTATTTTTTTTACTTGAATATTATTTTTATATCTTTAATGTGTTTACCCAACCCCTCCACCAGAAACAGGAGGCGACATAAATTCAATTTGTAAGCGGTATACAACTAATTTGAATCAAAAGTTTTCCTTCATTTATTTTATTATACTCTTTGACGAGCGTCCCATCGTGGTTAGCAAGCTAATCTCGCATATCCATTACTACAGAATGACGAGTTCCATCCTCGTTGGATGTCCTATTACATGCGACCTTGTGTCACATCCTACCCGTGACTAACTGGTTGAATAAATACTCTTTGCTGTTATCTGTTGGCATTGATCTATCAATTAGAAGGCATTTTTTTTTCTTTTATAATCCTTAACAACTATATCTGGTGTATTGCCTTATTATTTTTCTATCATTTTGTAGTGCAATGTCCCAGAAAACAGCAGCTTTTTGATGATTTTGTTATTGGTTAATGGTTGGACTTTATACTATTTTGCAGACTTCATGATTCCATAGTTTTTGCATATTTTCCAATAAATATAATGTTCTATTTTATCATGTCTTTCTTTATATGATATAATGTTTATCATTATTTCACTTTTTGCGATTTTTCCCACCAAATTTTAAATGTTGGTTTCTCACTAGGATCTAAGTGACAGCAAGTCACATCAGATCTCCAGAAATCTTCTAAGTATTCTAGCTGACCTTAACAGTGCCGTGGTCTGAATGATTTCGAGTCTACTTCTAATCTCTCTCTCTCTCTCTCTCTCTCTCTCTCTCTCTCTTGCAGGCTTTTGGGGACCGTTCCAAGTGCACCATCAATAATTGGTATCACCGGCACCTTCACATTCCACAGATTTTTCAACTGACTATTTGCAATATAACTTACCTTTGAAAGGTGTCCTGACCAAGAACACTTTTGTTGAATTACTTACCAGCAAGATGAATTTTCCTTGTCGCTAGGAAGTGACGTTAGTGGTTGCCATAGTAACAGGAAAAAAGCGCGCGAAAATAGATCTCTTTGTCACACAAGATGCCCTAGGTGGACACCGTGTCTGTCTAATGGCGCACATATATAGTGCTATTTTAAGTGTGACATAACTAACTGTACGACATTATTTACCAAGTAGGTAAAAGGGACTGTGTTTATTTCTTATTTAATATACATCTTGTTCATAAGAATTTATCTCTCGGTTTATTCTTGAACAAAACATATTTTAATTGTAGATTGCAGTTTTTATTAATTATTTTAAAAGCTTGTTACTTTTTATTGCTGTGTAAAATACTCTACCTGAGTTACGGTAGGCAATAATTGACTTATTTACCTACTTTAAAAGATCAAGCGTTGGAAATGAATAATAAAAGTTGAGACAACAATGCTGTCTATCAATGTCATTCTTTAGTCTTCACCCTTCCTTCCTGGTGGTATAGAAGGAGGGGGGCAAGGGGAAAGATGACTTCTAATTGGCATATGTGCAGCACGTTTTCAACAATTTTAACTCGTGAGATCCCTTGTGTGATAAAAACATACTTTACTTTCAGCGAGTCCCTAAGAAAGAAAGAAAGAAAGAAAGAAAGCATGGAAAAAGAAAGGAAGCGTGGAATGGAAAGAAAGAAAGAAAGAAAGAAACAAACAAACAAAAAAACAAACAAACAAACAAAAAGATGAAAGAAATAATCGAAAAAAAAAAAGAAAAGAAAAAGAAAACAATCCTGAAAAATAGTTCATTTTTATTTTATTCAAATTTTTTTCTGTCCATTTTAAGCTTCACCAAGATCCAAACAGAACATTTCTTCTGACTTCCTTCTTCATTGACAGTCCACACTTTCACGAGATAACTCCCCTGTAATAAAAAAAAAAAAATAGATGAATAAATAAATAAATGGACTTTGAGATAAATACGGTTCGCTTTATCCCAACAAGAAGACCAGACATAGTATTGATTAACTAGAAAAAGAGAACTTGCCTACTGGTAGATTTTGCAGTACCAGCAGATCGAAGGGTGAAGATTAAGGAAAACGAAAAGATAGATCTGGACATTGCTAAGAATTGAAAAAGCTGTGGAATATGAGGATGAAAGTGATACCAATTGTAGTTGGTGCACTTCGAACAGTCCCCAAAAGCTTCGAAAAGAGGAACTGGAAATCAGAGGAAGAATTGAGACCACCCAGACAACAGCATCGTTGAAATTAGCTAGAATACACAGAATAGTTCTGGAGACCTGGGGAGACTTGTTGTCACTCAGAATCCAGTGAAAGACCATCGGCTAATGCTGATGTGAAAAACTCACAATAATAATAATAATAATAATAATAATAATAATAATCTTTGCGTCAATTTAAGAAGAAACATCCCACTTTTGTTCTATATGCCACAGGGCCGTTTTAGAGTGAGTCTCCGAGGAGACAAAATCTTGTTCAGGCATTCAGGTTACTTACCGATATATATATATATATATATATATATATATATATATATATATATATATATATATATATATATGTGTGTGTGTGTGTGTGTGTGTGTTATATCTTGGTCTGATGATTGCATAGGCCCGTTGACTCTCCGTCTACACTATTCTAAATTAGATATAATGGCCTATTACCGATATTGAGCACTCTTTGTCTATAGATATAGCAAATTACATTATTAATATCATGATCATGATCATGATCATGTCGTGCTAGCAGCACGGATATCCATGACAGGTCCTCTGCGTAGCATCCAGTATTCGCGCAGAGCTGGACGGCCGCACTGTACTGACTTCCAAAGGAGAAAGTCGCTTATGAGTTTGTCCTTGCCTCTCCAGCTCAACATGTCTTATTCGTCTCACTCATCTGCTTTCTTGTGGGGTGTTGTTTCCACAATTTGTTTAAGATCGCACGCAACATTATTTGGACTGCTTATTCTCTGGGCGTTTCGTTAGGGTCCAGGTGGTGCAGGCATACAGTAGCACAGATACAACTACGGCTTGGAAGAATTGTCGGTTTAACTTGAGTGAGGTCGTATTTCCATATGACTGATAATCTGTTCATAGCAGACCATGCCTTCTCTATGCGCGCATTAACATTGTTTTCTGTGGATATATATGTCTGTGTGTCTGTGTGTAACTGTGTTCCAGTAAAAACAGCACATCCTTGCGAGATATTAATAGGAAGTTTAATTTCATTTAAAATGATCTAACTTAGAGAATAAAGCAATTTCCAGTTCAATTTATAACAGAATGAAAATATTGTGAATTCACAGATCAATATTTCCAAATAATTCTCAATAAAAAGGAAATAACCATGAAATGCTTATTAGAATCATTCCCTCCTTCCTAAATAGAAGTATCAATATCATCATGGACCGCTGTTATTACAAGGGGAACCCAACTAGTTTACAGATTGTCTAGTATATCACTAAAAATCTTAATCATTGAATAATTAACTACTAATTTCCAAGTCTGAAAAAAAGACGAGGTTAAGATCTGGTGTAATTACCAGAATTTATCATCAGATTCAGAAAGACAAAAAAATATTTAAAAAAGAGGGGAGAGATAGTTTGGCACGAAAGGGGGTAGAGAGGTGTGAGAAGGTGAGTGAGTGAGTGAGAGAGAGAGAGAGAGAGAGAGAGAGAGAGAGAGAGAGAGAGAGAGAGAGAGAGAGTGTGTGTGTGTGTGTGTGTAAATGAAAGAATTAGTCATACAAATTAGGCTTTTCTGTTTTGACCTTTTGGTGTGTTTCGAAGACCCTGAACTCTAAAAGAGAACTAGAGACAAGATGGATGCAATGAGGGTAACTAGACGGCAATCATCCGATTCTGGGTTGGGGGGGGGGCAAAAGTAAAGGAAATCGGTAAGACATGAAACGTAAAATTAATTTCAATTTCCTAACCGAATTAAAAAGAACGAGGAAGTCCTCCAAAAAGACGTTTCATTTCTTCTCTTAATTGAATTGAAAATGTTTTTTCTAAGGAAAGGGAATTTGTTGTGACGGTGACGACAGGACAAAATGGAATAAGAATATTATCAGCATTTTGATCTTTTTTTTTTTTTGTGTGTGTGTGGTGGGGGGGGGGAGATTTTCAATTTGTCGTGTTTCGTTTATGAACGTGAATTTTGCCCTAAATGACGGGATTATTAATGTATTGACAGGGATTTCTGATTGTCTATGGCTTTCGAGATAATCGTATTGTTGAGAATGTACACCACTCAAGTAAACATGAAATAAATATATAAATTAAGCATGGAAAAAAAGAAAGAAAGAAAAAAGAAAAAAGAAAAAAGAAAAAAAAGTAGGAAAAAAGAAAGGAAGAAAGAAAGGAAAAAAAAAAGAAAGCATGGAAATAAAAAATAAATAAAGAAAGAAAGAAAGAAAGAAAGAAAGAAGGAGAAAGAAGGAAGAAAACAATAGAAAGCAAGAAAATAAAGAATGAAAGCATGGAAATAAAGAAAGAAAGAAAGAAAGAAAGAAAGAAAAGAAAGAAAGAAAGAAATGGAAAGAAAAACAAAGTATGGAAATAAAGAAAGTGTGGAAAAGACAAGAAAAGAAAGAAAGAAAAAGAAAGAAAGCATAGAATGAGTAGGAACAAAATAAAAAATAAAAAATAAAGTAGGGAATGAAAAAAAAAAGAAGAGGGAATGAAATAAATTACCGAGAAAAAACTAGGCCGAATTCAACCACCCACGGCGAGATACAGTGACAGGTGTCTAATGACCAGTCATAGAGTCATTTGAGTATTGACCTGACCGTCCGATTGCCGGCAAGCGACCAACACAGGAGACTCGATGGCAACAAGTTAATTGGTCAATTCAGACTGAGCGGTCAATCACTTACCCTCAGGGGTTTAGCTTGGATTGATGATGAAACGGCCATAAAAAAAAGTCTAGTCAGATATGAAGGTACGTTCCATAAAAATGTGATACCTGTCAGGAATTTAGAAAGATAATTTGACCAAAAGGGAATGGGGAGGAGGGAGACAATTGGATCAAAAGGGGAATGGGGAGGAGGGAGACAATTGGATCAAAAGGGGACAATTGGATCAAATAGTGATCAGAGATTTAAAAGTTTAATATTTTTTTCTTATCTTTTTTCAAATTTTTATTTTATTTATCTATTTATTTATTTTCAGAGATAGATAAAGAGATTTAGATAGAAAGGTTTTGTTTTGTTTTGTTTTTTGTTTTACGGCATATCAACCCCATTGGGTCATTTAATGCCGACAACGTTTTAAATATTGAGTATCCATTCTTAAATGGATACTCAATTTTTTAATAAACTATTTAACTTATAGATGGGACCCAACAGGTACTACCACTCAGGGGGTAATGGTAATAAAAGGGCGCTCCACATTCCCAAGACCTCCAGAACTGGAACCTCACCATCAGATAGAGTTTAACGTCATTCCCATGACATGAAGACCCTCAGCCACCACCTTCTAGCAGCCATATGATAAAAATGGTTGGGGTTTGCCATAAGGGCAATAGGGCTGGGGTAATCATATAGGTGCTAGGGCTTGACGTGACCAGCCGACTGATCGGAGGGGGCCCTCTCCGACCGCCCGTCTAGCGTAAGTAAGTGGAGTGTTGCATGTCATGGATTACTCAGCCACCTGGGTTCCATCCTTAGATAGATAGATAGATAAATAGATATAGAGATAGATATATATATAGGAATTTGAAGAAAAATAAAATGCAAAGAAAAAAGAAGAAAAAAAGTATTAAAAAGATTACTCACGCCGGTGAAATAATTTAGGACTGATGGGATTGTGGGCATGCGCAGTGTTTCCTCGTGCAAGACGACCTCTTGCGGCATAACTGGACACCACAAATCGACGTCATTCTTTACTAAGACGCTTCTCAACTGCGAAACAAAAAATCTCATAAAACCTCCCCAATTCTCTCGGATCATTCGATTCATAAGAGTGCAGCCATTTTTGTAAGTGCTGTCAAAAACAAAACAAAAGAAAAATCTCATTAATTGCTGTCAAGTTTTAAATTGAAAATAAATTTTCGAGATCATCATTAACATTTAAGGACTCGTTCTCAATATAGTCATTCGCCTTGATATTTTCTAAGTATAGGCAGAACCGTAGCAATCGGGCGGCACGCCCCCTCCCTCCCCAAAAAAATTTCGTTGGAAATGGACACGTCGACCCGAGTTCAAATCCTGGACGAAGTTACCGTTCACATAGCGCTAATACCCTTGGGAAATGTATGAATCCAACTACTCTCTCTCTCTCTCTCTCTCTCTCTCTCTCTCTCTCTCTCTCTCTCTCTCTCTCTATGGGTAAATAGTAGGACAGACTGGACTTTTTAACCTTGGTTAGGCAACCAGTCTAGGAGAAGGAAAACTCTGAATTCAAACCTGTTAAATCCGCTTGGGGTGGTCACTACTAGAATAGGCTCAGTTCTAATTAGGGATCTATTTCACTAAAATTTTAATTTAAATACCACTTGTAATATTTTTCGTTATTGAATCTATATTTTCCCTGTATAAATTTTTAAAAAGATGAAACGTTTTTTTTTTCATTATTTAAAAGCATTACAGTTTTCTTCCAATCTAGAGATACTGGCAATTTTAAATGTACTTGTCACTAATCATGTTGGCAGACTTTGATAATTTAAGACCAAATTCTAAACTTTATATGCCCTCACCCACAATAAAAATTCTTTTAACGCTGATACGACCATGATATGTATTTACCCAACCCCTCCACTACGATGCGATAAAAGGTCAGTTTTTAAGCAGAGTTTAACGGGGTTGAATTCAGAGTGTTCCTTCTAAATTGGTTGCCGTACCAAGGTTAAAGAGCCCAGTCTGCCTTACTATTTAACCCCTAGCTGAAAGGAGAATAATTGGATACATACATTTCCCAAGCACTATGTGAAATGCAAACCACTTTATCCAGGATTTGAACTCGGTTCGCCGTGTCCATTTATCTACGACGATAACCATTACACAACAAACAATTCCATTTTTCTAAATATAACCAATTAAAACATTGGCAAAGAAACTTCTTTATTTTCACAATTTGCGTTAATGTAAAAAAGAGTTATACAGAAATCTAATACTTACATACAAGTCATTAATTCTACTTTTTTACAGAATACTTAAATCCTTAAAGCACGTCTTCAACTAGCTACAATTCAACCATCAGGCATATTTCTTTAGTCATTCCCTTAGATATGTCAGTGGTAATGCACAAAAGAATTATATCATTAAATAATTATTTTTATTGGTTGACCATTCTGAAAAAGCACTAAAGTTAATTTGTGTTTTAACTTTTTCCTTTCTTATTTTTTGTTTTGTTTTTTTTTTTGGTGGGGGAATTTTCCTATCTTTCGTCTATTTCGAACTCTTATTGACGTCACTAACTCGCACTTCCGGTTCCTGTATCAAGAAAATGGGAAAAGGAATAGAAATGATCGACTTACCATGAACCCAGATTGAAAATGCAAGGGATCCTAATGTTCCCTATAAATGTTTTCCAATAAATAGTAATGGAGAAATCGGACTCATTCAACTCCCGAAGCAACGACATGTTAAGTGATATGACCATATCACCTGGGATCTTCACTGGGTAAGGCTTGACATCCAGGTATTCAACAAGAAATGTTTCACGGTTGTCTGAAACAGAAAATAAATATTGTAGGGATAGAATAAATAATTAGCTCAGATAATTTACATGTCCAGTAAGGGCCTCGTAGTGACATCACATGACAGTTTTCTGAAACTGTCATGTGACGTCAATTCGTGGACCTATCCTCAATCTTTTTTCGACTCTGGAACTGTAGAGACGTTGTCTCTGACACTGCTAGTGAACGTTAAAGGCACATGGCCTCCTTTTTCTTGCCCTTTTGCAATATTGTACCCCTTCCACATACTGCTTGTTCTCAGAACAATATATGTATAGTACTAGCTGTTGAGCAATCTTTCTTTTCAACAACTTGTAGGTATATTGTGTGTATAAAATATTAAATGAGTTTATTGTGACTTTCGTTCCATTGTGTTTGTATATATTTACCCAACCCCTCCGCCACGAGCAGGAGGTGACACAAGGGTTTTTTTTTAAAGCGTAGTAAAGCTGACTTGAATTCAGAATGTTCCTTCTTGTCAAATCAAGACTAAAAACTCCAGTCTGTCCTACTATTTACCTATAGGTGGGGGATCAGATATATTCATGCCTTTCCCAACTGCATTAGCGCTAAGTGAAATGCAATCTTTTTTCTATGACGATAACCGTTACGCTAGACCCGTCCCTCCTTTTTAGTATATGTATATTATTTATATACTAATACTAATATTGGTGGGTGTAGAGTGGGGACTAGACTAAAACATCTTCCCCACTAACGACCCCTCCTCTAATACACTGGCATGACAATTTCAGATGCAAAATTTTTATCCACTGAATTAATTTAAAAATGAATAATTCTTAAAGATATACATATAAGTGAAAGTAAAAAAATATTAACAGAATAACAAAATTGTTGTTAAATATATTAATATTTCGATGCATATTCACATCTTCATCCGTCAATATAGTCAACATATTAGCTGTTTGTTATTTATTAACACGTGGAAATTCCAATTTCTTATGAATAAAAAACGGATTAAAGATCAATATGACATTTTTAATGCTTTACACACACACACACACACACACACACACACACATATATATATATATATATATATATATATATATATATATATATATATATATATATATATATATATATATATATATATATAAAGCTTTTTTATGGACCTACACCCACCCAAATAATACAAAAGCCGAATTAGATTATATCCTAATGATTTAAAAAAAAATTAACTGCGAAGCATACTCTTCTTTTGAAGGAGAATCCTCCATCACAGAATAGTCACAGCAAAATTACGACTAAGCCTACGTAGAAACAAAAGGCAAATCAGTAAATATCTACGATACGAATGGTCGTCACTTGCCAACAGCGATATATGCAATCGATACTCTGTAGCAGTAAGAAATAAATTCGATATCCCAGGAAACATCTGAAAGTTTAACTCCAAACAAGGAATACGAAAACTTTGTCAGTGCCCACTTAGAAGAAGCAGCTGAATGCGTACAGACCAAACTAAGAGCCAAACACTCTGTTCCCTGAGAGGCCGAAGCAGTTAGAGAAAAGAGAAACGACATAAAAAAAGCAACCCAACGTAATAAAACAAACCCAACTAACTGCAATATACACAACCTTAAGAAAGCCCAGATAGAACTAATCAAAACACAAAAAAAGAACAAATAGAATACATCCAAGAACAAATAAATAAAATCAGACAATCAGTGGAAGACAGTCAGTTGCGATTAGCATGGCAAACAGTAAATGAAATTTGTGGTAGGAAAAGTACCTCTAGATCAACAAGCCAAAAAGATAGACTTCAGAAGTGGAAAGACATCAAACTAGGAGATTTTACAACAGAAGAATCAACGAAATCTAAAGAAACTAAATGGTAGAAAGCAGGTCTTGACGAAATACCCCCGAGATATGGAAGATGAGAAAGTTCAATGACATACTGCCTAGGCTATGCAATGCAGTATATAGACAAAATAGAATAGATAAATGGGCGAAAGGCTTCATCCTCCCATTCCATAAAAAATCGGAATCGCTAAGAACTCTTACTGCTATTGCAGCTAAATATATAATGCCTTCTTAATCGCGTCCGTCCCGAAATAGAGAAAATCCTTAGGAAAAACTAAAATATATTCCGCAGAAAATCGATCTCTCAGATCCTGACTATTTGTCGGAAAAGGGGTTCGGACAAAGAATCTTGAGGCAACGCTGCTATTCGTAGATTTTTTTTCAATGCATTTGATTCCATACACAGAGGGAAAATGGAACAAATGCTACTAGCATACGGTCTCCCCAAAGAAACGGTTGCCGCTATAATGATGCTCTATAAAGCACTAAAGCAATGGTACGCTCACCTGACGATGACACAGATTTCTTTGACATAGCCGCTGGAGTCCTGCAATGATATACTTTAGCACCATATATATTTATGATATGCCATATATATTTACGATGTTCCGAACATCATTAGATACCATAAAAGAAAATGGTTTCACACTAAAAAAGGCAAGAAACAGGCGATATCCTGCACAGTCACAGATGCAGACTACGCTGATGACCTAGCATTTCTTGCAGATACACCGACACAGGCCGAGTCACTACTGCATAGCCTGGAGAAGGCAGCAAAGTACATCGGCCTCTATGTGAACTCCGATAAAACTGAGTTCATGTTTCAAAAAGAACGGAGACATCTCCACACTCAACGGTTAGCCTCTAAAGCCAATAGAACAATTCACATACCTAGGTAGTAATATCTCATCCACAGAAAGCGATGTTACTACACGAATAGGAAAGGCATGGTCGGCTATAAACAGATTATCAGTCATATGGAAATCCGATCTCACTGACAAGTTAAAACGACAATTCTTCCAAGATGTGCTATATGGCTGCACCACTTGGACCCTAACGAGGCGCCTTCAGAATAAGCTAGATGGGAGCTGCACAAGAATGCTGCGTGCGGTCTTGAAGAAGTCGTGGAAACAGTACCCCACAAGGAAGCAGCTGTACGGCCACATGTTCCCTATCTCACAAACTATCCGTGAGACGGAGAAGGCATGCTAGAAACTGCTGGAGGAGCAAGGACGAACTCATAAGCGATGTTCTCCTATGGAAGCTAACACATGGACATGCTAATGTGGGCCGCCCAACAAGGACCTACATTGACCAACTCTGTGCGGATACTGGATGCTGCGCAGAGGACCTCCCTGGGACAATGAATGATAGGGAAGGTTGGCGAGAGATTGTCATGGATATACATGCTAATTGCGCGACATGATGATGATGATGATGATGATGATGATACTAAATGAGTGAATCAAGGATTGTTTGCTAAAGGCATTTTTCCTATTTAGTTTAATGACAGAAAATTCATATCAAAATATTTCTTAATTCTAGTATTGAGCAATGTTCGGAAAAATCCATTTTGATTGGTTCTAATTAGTCGTAATTTGTAATTAAGTAAAAAAAAACTGATCCGTCTATTACTTCGCATTCTGCCTGTCACTTTTCCCTCTCTATATATATCTTGATTGCCTCCTCGTTATATATGTTAGTTTCTCTGAGAGAGTAAAAGGAGTGATTAGAGAATGTAAAATATATTTGTATGTTAAGTTTCAGAAGCAGCTAGTCGGTAGCTTAAACTAGGTCAAAGGTACCATTTCTTAGAAATCTTACAAAATGATGTTAATATTCTTTTTTTTTAATTCTCCGGGCGTATATTTTAAAATATTAATCCGCTTTGCAAACTCACTTCTCTCTAATCCCAATTATCAACCCAAAGCTCAATGATTGACCCAACGGATCATGTTTATATATATATATATATATATATATATATATATATATATATATATATATATATATATATGTGTATGTGTGTGTGAGTATATATAATATATATATATATATATATATATATATATATATATGGATGTTTACAAATGCATTGTCCTGATGATGCATAATATTCCATATATATATATATATATATAATATATCATATTATATATGTGATATATATATTATATATATATATATATATATATATATATATATATTATATATATATTGTACTATATTTTCACATCTAAGAACATTAACATTTAATATATAATATACTTACTAGTGATATTAAAAAGAAAGTATACACGAATGTGTCCTAACAGATAAAAATATACTCACATATTGTTCTATGAACAAGGAGTATATGGAAGGAGTACAAAAATGAAAAAAAGGCTTACTCTAATGAATAATATCTTCATGTAGCGGGACCAGAGACAAAGAAACTCTTTAATAAACAGAGACAAAAAAGATTTTTATTGAAATCCGACAACTAACACATATACTCCTATTTTTTGTTTTGAATTGTTACAGAATTATCAAGTATCTTTCTCATCCCCACCTCTGGTTTGGTTTTGTTTGGTTTGTTGGATTTTACGGCATGTCAACCCTTGTTGGGTTATTTTATGCCGAATATGTTTTGTTCTATTCATGCTTGATGGCTATTCAACATTTTTTAAACTCAGTTTTTAGCACATTTTTAAAACTCATTTTTCTATTTAACCTATAGATGGGATACTAACACGTACTACCTCTCCGGGCCAGAGTGGACCTGGGGGTAATAGCGATGAAGGGGTATTCCAAACTCCCTAAAGTTCCAGAATGTGAACCTCACCATTAAATGCAGTTTAACGTCATACCCAGGACACTCCACCCCCTTGCAAAATATCATTGGTAAATAAATATACAAGGTGTCCATAAAGTCCTGCAGCAGTTTGAAAATATATCAACAAAGATGGCGGTCATGTTGAAGTGCAATAATCAAATAGTACATCAATAATAAAAATTTCAAGAGTTGAACTTTTATATGTTGTTTTTTCTAAAAGATTTTATCATTCGTACAGTGTGAGTTATTAAATGTTCAATTTAAAAACTTTTTCAAGACTTTGTGGACCCTGTACAACAAAAGTTGTACAGATAATCTAACAGAAATGTATTGTCAGCATTAACTGCAAATAAAATCAAAACAAACGACAGATTTGCATGTACTACGGAAATTACAGGGAAAGTTAGAGGCCATTTTGCCATTTTATGAAAAAGACAGACACAGCCACCCACCCACTGCCCAATTCCATAAAAAAATCAATTTTTCAAATTTGACAAATTCTCTGGGAAGAGAAAGTTCTTCTAAATGAAAAGCAAACAAAATTATTTGAATTTTTTTTTTTACGAGCGGGACTATATTTACCAACCCCTCTATCATGAGAAATATGTGACACAGGGTCAAATTTTAAGCGGAATCTAACAGGTTTGAATTCAGAGTTTTCCTTCTCCAAGACTGGTTGCCATACCAAGGTTAAAAAGCCCAGTCTGTCCTACTATTTAACTATTGCTGGAGGGAGATGTGAAATGCTACCAGCCTCGACCAGGACTTGAACTCTTTTTTGAACATTTCCTACGACGATAACCATTACACGAGTGTCACCTCCACGAACGGGACTGCATGAGATAATTCTTGCCGACAATTTGATTCAAAATTGAATCTTTCTTTAACAGGACTAAGATTAAATTCACATTTTTTTAACATGACACACGAAACATGCTTTAATTTTTTTTTTAACTAACGAATTATACAAAAATAAAGTCATTAAAAAAAAAAAAAAAATGAATATCCATCCAGAATGATTAAAGCAAAATATCTTTGGGATAAAATAACCCAACAAGGGTTGACATGCCGTAAAATCCAACCAACAAACTTTTATAACATTCGTGTATAAAAAAAAATAACATATTTCAAAGCTTTAT
>CM042165.1:25534792-25602292 GCA_023376005.1 Doryteuthis pealeii
TGACCACCCCAAACAACATGATATGGATTGGGTGTTTGCTTTTCATCCCGATCAGTACATATCCCCGTCTTAGTTGGATCAAGAACGTTAACAGACATCTTAGGTTATTTATTATCTACCACACGCTAATAATTAGAAGATATTTATCAACTACGAATCAAACTATGAAATTTAATAATTTAGAATATGGAATGCTGAAAAAATCTATCTTTAAAATATTCCTTGCTTTCTGTGTACCACACACCCGTCCCATTACTTCAGAAATTAGTATTGTCCGATGATCGTGAAAACCTGAAACTATTAGTAGCAATATTTGGTTTTAATTTCTGTGTTATAGTTCCTATATATTCTCTATCCAATATATCGTGCTCTCTCTCTCTCTCTCTCTCTCTCTCTCTCTCTCTCTCTCTCTCTCTCTCCTCTCTCTCTCTCTGTGTTAACCACTCTGTCGATTGGGCATAGAATACGCTGGCAAAGGGGTAAGACTTTCCTATAAAAAGGGTGTCCTATGTGCGCCTAAAAAACTGCATCTGATGGTAAGGCTCCAGTTCTGGATATTCGGGGAATATGGAGTCATCTCTTTATTGCCATTACTTCATGGTCCACTCTGACCCGGAGTGGTAGTACTTGCTAGGGTCCCATCTATAGGTCAAATAGATCTATTTGGAAATTATTAGTATTACATCAGTAAACCTGATACCATATGACTGTGTACAAACAAATGATTATTATTGAATAGAAATAATTACTTGAAAACATAATTGTGTACAAATAGGAAAACTTGATTTCATACAACTATTAAAAAAACTCTTAGGAAACAACTTGAATGCGATTCTAAGCATTAAATGATTCTAGACGGGTTGACATACAGTTAAAGTGTGTGTGTGTGTGTGTGTGTGCGTGTGTGCGCGTTGTATGTATGTGAAAATCGACACATAAACGTTAGTAAATAAGGTTTATTTTTCAGTTATTAATCCCAACTGGTTTTGTCTGATGTTTTTAAAGACATTTCAGTCGATAATCAGAAGTTGGGTAATAGTCTGAAAATATTTTCCTAAAATTCATGGCGTCTGTTCTATCCTCCCCACAGCTATGGATAAATAGCATGTCAGACTAGTAAGGCAACCAGTCTAGGAGAAGTAACTCTTTTCAATTCAAACCTGAGATCCGCTTAACAAAATTGATCTTGTGTCACATCCTGTCCGTAGCGGAGGTATTGGGTAAATATATACTACTACTCCTACTATTATAACTACATCAACTACTAGTTGCGTAATGGTAATCGTCGTAGGAAATGGATACGGTGAGCCAAGTTCAAATCCTGGACAAGGCTGTTTGCATTTCACATAGCGGTAATACACTTGGGAAAGGCATGGTTTCAACTATTCTCCTTCCAGATTTAGGTAAAAGGCTCTTTAACTTTAGTATGGCAACCGGTATAGGAGAAGGAAAAATCTGAATTCAAACCTGTTAGACTCTATTGAAAAATTAACTTAGTGTCGCATCCTGCTCGTGCGGAAGGTTACATACTGCTACAACAACAACAACAACAACAACAACTACTACTACTACTACTACTAAGTAGTTTCTTTGTTCAGAATCCACGCCATTTAAATGCAGAAGAACAGAGTTGCTATAGTGTCGTGATAAAAAAAATATTCGGGGAATCCCCATGGCATAGTCACTAATGTGCTGAACTGCGACATCGTGGATGGATTTGGCATTAAATAACCCCCGAAGTTTAATATGCCATTAAACAAAGAAACCAAACCAAACCAAACGTTTTCTTTATCAATCTGTGTGGTGTAGAATGTATAATTAATCTCGAAATTCTAGCCATCTTAAAATCGAGTCCTTGAGGGGGGGGGGAACTTTTGTGGGGTCTGAGGGTAGCGAACCTGAAACTTTTCAATTAAACACCAAAGAAGAGTGATGAGTGATGAGGATTTATTGGTGCAGATGAGGAGGAAGGATGTAATGGATCTGGTCAAAGATGGGTGTGAAATTGGCCCAAGGGAACGGGGTGGTCAGTGACCTAGGTGAGCAGTGGGTTAGCTATAAAAGATAGGAAGGGAAACCTTTTTGATAAAGACATAGTTTATGGGGTAGGGTAGAGAAGAAGTAAGAGAAGAAGGAGAAAGTAACATAAAGAAAAAGGTTCAAAAGAAAGAAAAAAGAGCTTGAAAGAAAGAAGAAATATATAGGTTAGAAGAAGACAGAAAAAGAGTTCTTAAAAGAAAGAAAGAAAGAAAGAAAGAAAGAAAGAAAGAAAGAGATGTCTTGCTAGATAGAAAGACAGAAAAAAGAAAAAGGAAAAGAAATCTTCAAAGAAAGAAAGAAAGAAAGAAAGAAAGAAAGGGTTTATAGACAGGGTTTATAGAAAGAAAAAGTGTGAAGAAATAAAAAAAAAAGAAAATATCTAAAATAGATCTGGGTAGATAGAAAGATAGAAAAAGGAGTTCTTCAAAAAAAAGAAAGAAGAAGAAAGAAAGAAAGAAAGAAAGAATGAATGAATGAAAGAAAGGGTGTAAATACATCATGGAACGAAAGAAAGACAGAAAGAAAGCAGAAAGAAAGAAATAAGTACAGAGAGAAGAGACTGCTTAGCGCCGAGGGGGTCATCAGAAAAAGACTAAAGTCGTCACACCTTTCTTCTTTCTTCGGGGTTTTCTGTGTTCTCAGGCGCCAACCCATAAGGTTTTTGATAGAGACCTAAATAAAACACATCGGGTGCTGACAAATAAACATCTAATTATTCCTTTCACTTACCGTTCTGTCAAAGCAAAAGATGCCAGTGAACCATTTAGGGGCCCAGTGAACGGTGCCAGTGAACCATTTAGGGACCCAGTGAACGGAACCACATAAAACATTTTTAGTAGTAGTAGTAGTAGTAGTAGTAGTAGTAATAATAAAATAGTTGCAGTTGTAGTAACTGTTTATATTTTACTTCATGTTGGCGAGATTTTTTTGTATATACCCACCTCAAGACACAGTGAAAATGACTGAGGATCAATTTTTCTAGTGGGTCAATTTCGTACATCCACCACATATGTTACAGGACCCTAGGCGTTTTTTTTTTCAAGCTGATTATTAAAAAATGCTTAGTTTCCTTTCCTACCATGGGAAAGTGTTGATACATAAAGGTTAGTTAAAGGCAATTGGATAGCATAAAATAATTCTTATTCAATGAATGAATATGCTACAATACAAGAAAAATACAAGAAAACTTTTCTCTAGACGATGATCCAAGGTTGAAAGTAGTCGAGAGCTATCAAAAAATGAATAACACAAAAGAAATATTTCTATTTGTCTTATCATTTATATATATATATATATATATATATATATATATATATATATATATATAATATATATGTGTGTGTGTGTGTGTGTGTGTGTGTGATACACATGCAGCCCAGTTTCACGGATCACTAGTGCGATTAGACAAGGCAGGCTGCTTCAGTATATATATATATATATATATATATATATATATATATATATATATATATATATATACTAGAACCGATTTCAATAAGAGATCTACTGAAGCTCAAATGTATGTTTAATGTCCTCATGAAAAGAGGTAAAAGGGATGACTCAATATTTCTTAGAGAGGTTTTTCTGCTAAAAATTGTCAAAGTTTTGAAATTCATTATTTATCTGTAGTGGAATGTGAAATTCAAAGAAATTATTTTTGCTTTATTCCCTTACACTAATGGGCCAAAAACATAATTTTTAAATATTTTACCCCAGGGATTTAGTTTCCACCCCCAGCAATTTATTGTAGCATTTTTTGTGTTTGAACATCCCACTGACATTCCAAAGTTTTTTCAAACAATGTGCAATAGAATAGACGCAACAATATTCATTGATACTGATCAATTCATTGGCAATTTGAAACTGAAAAATCTAATCCACAAAAGTTCATCAGGTGAGAGAAGATGTGAGTTACATACTTTCCTCAAATGTGTTTACTCTGGAAAATGTGTTGAATAAAAAAGGGTCTCTTTAGCAGTGGAAAGAACTGAAGAGTGATATCCAATAGAATGTGTAAAGAGGGTTTTCATTTAACCATTTGAAAAGTAAACATCTGTTTTCGATATTTTGACTGAAAAGTTTTTGTTTCTGTCGATTTCTTTCTTTTGTTGAAGAATTGGCTAATTATTTAAAGGGGGCATAAAAAGATGGTGAATGGTTGGGAATGGTTATTATGTTGATAAAAGGTCATGTCCACAGGGGGGTGGGAGACAGAAAAAATAAGAATAAAAATAAAAGCAGCGGGTATCGTTAGAGGCGGAAGTAAATGCAGACACATCCGGTTTTCTGCAAGGAGCATTCTGAACACAAAGGTAGAACTGGTTTGCAGAACGGACAAATGGTGTTGAGAAAAGAAAGAAAGAAAGAAAGAAAGAAAAGATGTTAAAAAAGGAGATCAAAGAAAGAAAGAAAGAAAGAAAGAAAAAGAAGATCAAAAAAAGAAAGAAAGAAAGAAAGAAAAAGAAATATAGGTGTGTCAAAAAAGTATCGAGATTTTTTGTACTTTTTGACACACCTTATATTCTGAAAAAATTAATGTTCCATTCATTGTTCATTGGTAAATACAGCTTCAATCTCGATACTTTTATGACACACCTTGTATATATGTATGCATAAATTTGAAATAAATTTGCATCAAACACAAATAGACACAAATACTTTTTTTACACTCATCTACTACAGACAATTAGTTTTAAAAATTAAATTACCTAAATTTAATTATATAAATCTATAATACACATCTAAATTTTCAAATTTATTACACACATTTAATTTTACTAGAATAACTCAATTACACTCACCTCTTTTGTAATCTAAGTAAATATTTTATTAAGAACTTGGACATACTCTTTTTTAAGAAAAGAATTGCAAACAAAAACGTAAATTTTAACATTTCAAATCATGTTATTTCAAAAATGCCATTTATTGCTCTGAAGAAGATTAGAAACATATACTAAATACATATTTATTTCAAATATGTTTTAATACTATGGATCCATTAATTGAAACTGTCAGTGTCGGAATAGTTTACCAATAGTTTATCAATAAATTTACCCATTTTTCAACATACTGTCAGATTCATTTTAAAAAATTTTGAGGGATAAAGATAGTTTGAATTGCTTCCCTTGGAGCGCTTGGACCCCTGCTGCTGCTAATTGAGAGAAAAAGTATTTAAGGCCCGGTTAACCCTTCAACTACCTCTTTTTAGACGGACCAGCTGCAGTGTAGTTCGTACCCAGTTCGATTTTCCTCAGCCGTGTTCCAGTTCTTGGCCCCTCAAAGAGCCTGCCTTCGGAGAAAAGGGTTTTGTAGATTCCTTTCAAAGAAAGTATCATCTACCGAAGAACAGAGGTTTTGAGTCCCTGTGAGACTCAGTTTGGTTTCTCGTAAAAAGAATTAGTGAAAGAATTTGTCTACCGAGAAATTTCGACGGACTTTGCAGATTACTTTCCGAAAAGTCTCTTCTACTAAAGAGCAGAGGTTTGAGTCCCTGAGAGACTCAGTTGCTCGAACCCCTTCTATGATCCGTCGTACTGTCTGGATCTGAGAGTTTGTGGATCTATTTTTGCGGAATCCATTTTGGTTTTTCCTGAGGGTTTTCTCTATTTCGGGTCGGATTCGATTAAGAAGAAGGGCATTATATATCTTAGCTGCAATGGCAGTAAGAGTTATGCCTCTGTAGTTTTTAGCTATTCATAGGTCTACTTTTTTGGGGAATGGGAGGATGCATCCTTTTGTCCATTTATCTATTCTGTTTTGCCTATATACTGCATTGCATAACCTAAGAAGTATGTCATTGAACTTACCCATCTTCCATACATCGGGGGGTATTTCGTCAAGTCCTGCTGCTTTTCTACCTTTTAGTTTTTTTTTAACGCTTCGTTGAGTTCTTCTGTTGAAAAATTCCCTAGTTTGATATCTACTTGTCTATCTATGATCTTTTGGATGTCATTTTCTATGATTTTAGGTGGGTTCCCCAGAAGTTTCTGGAAGTGTTCTTTCCATTTCTGAAGTCTATCTTTTTGGCTGGTTGCCTTTAGTTTTGATCTAGAGGTACCTTTCCTATCGCTAAGTTCGTTTACTGTTTGCCATGCTAATCGCGATCGTCTGTCTTCCACTGATTGTCTGATATTATTTATTTGTGCTTCGATATATTCTATTTGTTCTTTTTTGTATGTTTTGGTTAGTTCTATCTGGGCTTTCTTAAGGTTGTGTAGATTGGTGTTGGTTGGTTTTATTTTATTGCGTTGGGCTGCTTTTTTTATATCGTTTCTCCTTTGTCTAACTGCTTCAGACTCCCAAGTCTCCTTTGGATGGTACGCACTCGGCTGCAGTTTCTAGGTGCGCACTAACAAAGTTTTCGTATTCCTCGTTGGGTGTGAAGCTTTCAGATAACTCCTGGAGGATATTGAATTTATTTCTTACTGCTACAGCGTAGCGATTGCCTATATCGCTGTTGGCAAGTGACGACCATTCGTATCGTAGATATTTACTGATTTGCCTTTTGTTTCTACGTAGGCTTAGTCGTAATTTTGCTGTGATTATTCTGTGATCGGAGGATACTCCTTCAAAGGAGGAATACGCTTCGCAGTTCATTGCACTGTTTATCCATTTTTTGTTTATTAGGATGTAGTCTAGTTGTGGTTTTGTGCTATTTGGGTACGTGTGTGTCCATAGTTTGCCTTTCCGTTTTTGGAATTTGGTGTTTAGACAAACAAGCCTGTTCTCAATGGAGAACTCCGCTAGGAGACCACCGTTCCTGTTTGGGGTGTTGTGTAAGCTGAATCTATTGTTTTCGTTTCTTCCTACCTGTGCATTCATGTCTCCCCCAATGATCAGTACATTATGTTTGGGGGGGGTCTGCATAGGGATGATAGCCCATTGTAAAATGTTTCAATGTCTGTTTCATCGCTAACATTTGTGGGGCTGTAACATGAGACTATAGTCATGCAGGGATTGCCATTAAATGTAGCACTCATGATTCTAGGTTGGATTTTTTCTATGCTGTTAAGTGATTTTAGTGCTCGAGGGCTGAGAAACATTCCTACACCTCCTATAGTGGCATTGACAGAGTTTTTCCATGCAGATATATATAATTATTTTTTCTTTTTCTTTCTGATTTGTAGCATGTTCTTTTTCTTCCCTTTCTTTTTTCCCAATCAAAACGGAATAGTCCATTATTTATCTGAGGTGACGACAGGGTGTAACATTTGGAGACATGTTACACTCTTCCTTCTTTTTTCCTTTCTTCCTTCCATTCGACTCCATTGAAACAGGCGATACGATGGAGTAGCGTTATTCTTCCAATCTCTCTTATTCTCTCTCCTTCAGAATCAAAACGGAATGGTCCATTATTTATCTGATGTGACGACAGGGCGTGACACACGGAGGTACAAGTGCATCAATATTTAGATCCTTTGTAAACAACTATAGCTTCAACTAACTATTCTTAATACTAATAAATGTATACATAATTAGATGATTTAAAATGTTGTAATCCAAATTGTTAGGATCAACAAATAATAATAGAAAACAGTAAAACCAATATCTAGTCTAGCTCTCCCCTCCCGATAAAACTATTTTTTCTTAAATAAAGATATAAGAACAGAGAGAATTTGTTTATTTTTCAGATTTAATGGGGCTCATTTGAACTAATCTTAAACAATTTAGAGTATTTTGACACCTCAAGTTGGAGTGGGTCTTTTAAATTCGATGGGACCCTTTGAATGGAAAACAATTTATATTTTGATGCATATTTTTTAGTTCTGCAATTTTTTTCTACTTTCGTCAATTTTACTCTTCAAGTGTAAATATTTTACAAATTAGACAAAATAAAAGATGGGGATGCGAACATACGTAATGAAAGGGTTCCAAATTCTATAATCCCAGTGACCTCTTATGGCCGAAATCCGGCCCTATGTATATGGGCAATGTCGCAGAATAGTAGGTTAATCAGTATCGTAGGTTAGATAGTATAACTTTTCGATTTAGTTTGCATTTGATTCGGGTGGACATGTGATTTAGTCTGGTAGATAAGAAGGTGGACTGGGAAAAATTGTTACCAAGCTAAATTTTTTTAAGCTTAGGGTATCCTCTTTTGGAATTTAAAAACTCCTCTTTTTGACCCCTCCACGAGAAAACTTTTTATTTAGGGGGTGGGGTAGTATGAAAACCAGATCTAGTCTGTTACCAAGCTAAATTTGGTATTTTTTGAAAGCTTAGGGTATCCTCTTTTGAAATTTAAAAACTCCTCTTTTTGACTTCCTGGGGTTTTCTTTTTTGGTGTGTGTGTGGGTGGGGGGTAGTATTCAAACCAGATTTAAAATGAATGTAGAGTAAAAACAAGTCCTATTTCACCTTTGCTATTTGGTATTACAATCATATTCACAGATACAGAACTGAAACAGATACATCACGTGAAAATAATCACTCAGAAGTAGAATTGTGGTTTTAATTGCCTCTTTTGATAAAGCAATCACAACCAATAAGATCATTCACATAATGTTTTCTGCTTTCAAAACAAATAAGGTAACTTCAACTTTGCATTCCTCTTCTACTTTTTGTGCAGTCTGATTGATGTTGCTGCAATCAGTACCTCGACAAGCACTGCAGCACATAATCCCATATTTCCGGCATGAGCACAGTTTTGTACTGTAAGGACACTTTGTGGAATTCTTGCACTTCACCGTACAAACTTAAGTAGTTTTTCGGGAGCTGAATCAAGATCTGTCATGATGAACCAACGAGAGACGGCCTTTCCAGAAAGAATATGTGCAAGAGATAGTAGTTAGCAACTCAGACAACCCAGCACCATTCATAAGACTACGAAAAGTCCCCAAGAAACTTATCTGCAAACAATCTGCCCATAGAATTGACATCAATAATTTTATCAGCTTTCCACCACAAAGGTTGATCAAAGGTGAGGCAAGAGGTAGGAATTTGTAATTACTCAGCTTGACTCTTCACAAATAACAGTGTTGAATAAATACAACTGTCATCTGAAGGCATCAAGTTAATGATGGACAGCATTGTAATATGAACGGATGGCAAGTGCGTTACACCTGATACGTCTTGAATGAAGCCGGTCTAGTCACTTTGATGGTGATTTTAGTTGATAATTTGCAAGCTGAATGCCAGAGCAAATTACAGTTCGTTGAAATAGGTAAAACATAGGGAAATTGCAGCTCCATGAATGGTTTAAATTTTTCTGATGAGAGTCCCGGCTTTGAAGATTGTTCATACCCCTGAATAGGACTATCTTTGTATGCCACAGCTGCTCCAACGTTCTGGGCCTTATGGCATTGGACTTGTGGATTCAAACTGCTGGGTTGCTGCTGTCTTAATGGTGTAAATACAGAAATTACACCCATACCATGGAAGGTGTTCTTACCATCTAATGTAAAAACATTGTGGTCTACGTTGTCGGCCACCCACTGTGTTATACAATCCGGGTACTTGGGGATAATATTCTCGAATTTCGAGGAGACAATAGAATTCTGCTTGCACCTAATGATTTCCTCATAGGACACAGAGTATCCCAGTCTGAAAAGTTCATTGATCAACCAATTTGACCCAAATATATAATCAAATTCAACACCAAGCCCAAAAGGCAAAGATAGTATCACTGATGGAGGTCTTGCAGTATGCACTAAACACTTTACAACAGTCGCTCTTTGAATGTCTGATTTGACGATGTCTGTAGAAACATACGCACAATTGAAAGCAACCATATCTTCAGTTCTGTTTCTAGCCATTTCTACAATTCGTTCGTGTAACTCCCCGAGTCTGTATAGTCCAACCTCTTCTTCAAGCCAGGCACATACTTTATTAAAAATCAACAACATGGAAAACTTCTCTGGACGACCAAGGCTTTTGCGTTTCCCAGATGGAGAATCTAAGTTCTTACTGGAACAAAAGCGGGTATGGCATGATTTGTGGAAGACTGCTTTTGATTCAACAAGATATATGCAGCTTTCCAAACGGAATTGTGTTTGTTTTCACCACGAGTCCCGGGGCTCGTGACATCTTGAACGCACGTCATCACGAAACAGAATGGTTTGAGCAACACGTGAATCTTTACTTCGGTCAGAATGTCTTTCATCGAATGAAACAAGGTTTGTGCAGAAAAAAACCCCAACTCTCTTTCTAATGTACAACTTGCAGAATGTCTTTCTTGCTTCTTAGGACTAGAAAATTCCGGTTGTTTATTTGAATTTCATAAGCGATCAACATAAATACTATGACAGTCATTATGAACAAGACCTTAGCCAGGAGGAACAGAATATATTGCTGAATAAGGTATGCATCGACTTCATGTCTATTGTAAGATTCACTGAACCTGATAATGTTAGAGTCCTTGTATAAATTTCACCTGATCAGTAGCCATTTCAAAACCATTACTACATATCATGCACAAGTTTTTATTAAAGTTCGCTGTCTGTCTTTCTCTAATCATGACAAATACAGGGGGAAAGTGGTAGAAAATAGGTTCAAATTTGGTAAAAAGCAGTAAAACACAATAACACAGAAGTTGATCAATTTTCTTTAACTTCAATAACTGGGTCATGTTAGTGGTCACGTCAAGTCTTTGCTGTTCTCTTTCCCACTACTGGCCAGACCTTTTTGTGTCCTTATTTATTTAGTATCTGACCATCTTACAATTCATTAAGAATCGGGGAGGTTCTGTATATTCTATTCACTTGACCTGTCTAAATTGGGGTATTCAACTAAGAGTAGTGTTGATTTTTATCATACCCTTATCACAGTCGGTTAATTAGACAAATAAAAGATCCCTTGAACTTTCAGATTTAGAATTTGCCCTACAATTATTCTCTTTTTTCATTTGACTTGTCTCGTCTGGTGAACTCAAATTCAACAAAGGTTGGTGTTGATTCTTTTTACTATACTCCCAATTACAACCGACTAATTAAATAAGTAAAAGATTCCTTGATCTTCCAGACTTAGTCTGGTCAGAAGGGATTGTTTCCTTTTCTTCTCTTGCCTCCACCAATTTTTCTTTTAAAAAAGTTATAATCCAACTCATCCTGACACAGAGATGAATGGCTATAAACAAAGGTTTCCCCATTGCGTATAAGAGAAGAGTTTTCATTTTTTTAGAGCATAAAATTACGCTTTCAATGATACCAAATATGCCTTGATATCCCCCGGTACACCTCTTTTTGGAGCTAAATCGACCAGACTAATTCTTCTATAGCTTTTCCTGGAGTTTAATGGTAAATTGGAGTGTGGAATCTAATGTCGATAGTCTGCTTCTTCCATTGGACCAGAATATACGTTTCTTTAAGACTATCAGTATTGTAATCAGATGGTAAATTGGTTTAGTTTTAGGTCCACTACCAATAATGAAGTCATATGCTCTTGTTTAGGAGAAGGAAGACAAACGACATTAGGCTTAAAGCTCCATCATCTGATATCCTCATAGATAAAGAAATGATTGGTTAAGCGTATATAGTTACCGGGTGGTCGTGAGTTCAGTCTCTGTGTCGTGCAGTGCACAAATAAACACATTTCAAGTCACTATTCTTACTAATCATTAATTACTATTTCACTATCATTAATTTCAAGTATTCCTATGTAACACTAATAAGTTGAAGGCAGTTAAATGGTTTCAAGTAATTATTCCTATTTAATAATGATATTATTTCCTTGTCCGGTTTAATATTGTTAGAGGCGGTACTATAAAGGTAGGTGAAGTTCTATGGCCGTTTTCGGCACACGTTGTTGTTGGTCCCAATCTCTAGAAGTTGGCTGATTGTATTGGTGCTTTTCACAGGTTGACAGAGACTCTTTAACTTTTCTTTAATATTGATTTTCAAACTGAATTGTGTAGAGTGAATTGTGCTACTTGTTCGAAATGCATTAGTCTCTGCGTATCTTGTGTACTGGGTGTTACGAGTGGGCTGTCGTCTGCCAACAGTAATTCTCAAACTATCAACTGTGATAGTATTTTTTATTTTTTTTTAGGAAATGAGCAACACTGAACAGATCAACATCGTGGCGGGCTTGCGTGTTTCATTTAATTTAATTATGCATAGAACTGCTAAAATGACTTTTAGGTATGCAAGTCGAACGCGTCTGATATTGATTAAAAGATATTTCCCAGCATATTAAGACGCACTGAAATAAAATAGAAAATAAAATAAAAAGAAGCCATTTTGTTTTTGAGCGTTTTTTGTTTTGTTTTGTTTTTTGTGATCGATTAAATAGTTTGAACGTGCATAAAAAGACAAACTTTAAATCCCCAACAATTATTACGATAATAGTGCAAAATTTATCTCACTCTCTTTAAATCTATCTATCTATCTATCTCTATATATATTTATATTTGATATGTACTCACTGCATGTAGTATCATTGTTGGGCAAAAAGTCTAATTAATAGCTCTCCCTAGGAGCTAGCTTAATTACCATCGGATAGGTTTTACACAGGAGCTAGCTTAAAAGCCACCCTATCGAGCGGCAATTAGGCTAGCTTCTATGACAAACCATTAATTAGGCTTTCAGCCCACCAATGACACTTCATGCATTGAGTATATATCAAATTTTAATAAACTACAGAAGCACTTGAAATTCAACATTACATTTAAGTATTGCATTAATACTCAGGCTTACCTTTAAAAGTTCAACGATAATTCTTCTGCTGCCGTTTAATCTAAAGACACATTGATGTATGTAGTCCTTACTTTCTGTACCAAAATAATATTTTCATTTAATGGGTTAATTTCGTTGGATTTCGCAATTAATTTCGATTATTCCCAAATTTATATCCAAATTGAAAAAAATTATCGTACAAAAAAAAATCGTTGCAAACAATCGCAGTAATTAAAAATTGGGAATCCAAAATTTCAGAATTGCGGGTTCAGATTCGGCCTGGAATGTTTTTAATTTGCTCACGGAATCGACCTGATTCCAAATGGTATGCTATGTTGGATTACAACCTCTGAGAGAAAAATTGAAATTTTGACACACACACACACATATATATATATGTCTTTAACACAGAATACACATAAAAAAAAATTCCAGCATCGAAAACCAGCGTTCGTTTGTACCCCTCCTTCTAACGGTTATTTTTTCCGTCTTTCCTTCATATCTTGCTCTTGATGAAGACCGCTCTATTAAAAAGGTCGAAACAGATTCTGCCAGCAAACTATTAACATCATTTGTTTTTTCTAAAAATGTTAAATTCATACTGTCGGATTAACTTCCATTTACTTTATATATATATATATATATATATATATAATGTTGTGTATTTTGGCAGCAAGTTACTGTTTAAGCAGATATTGTCGAAGACCACGGAATATTTCTTCTTTATGATCTTTATCTGTATTCTTTCTAGTTTTCTGGTGGTTTTTCGTAAATTGAGATCTAGATCGTGGAGAAGCTGTCCAATACTTTATACCTAAGCGCTTTCGACTATTTCACCGGTCGTCGTCGGGGGGTTGTTGTGTGTTAGTTTTTTTTCTCATTTAAATTTATCTATTCATTTATAAAAATAGCAATAAAAATGTCTACAAATTCTCGAGGCTATTTGTATAACAAAGTTAACTTTAATAAGATAGCATTTAACACTGGAAATAATATACTAAACATTTTCAACCACTAACACACTAATCTTAGCTCCAAAAATATAATAGACTATCCTGATTTGAATGAACAATAAATAAATGATTTAAAAAATCCAAATGAGAAAAAAACTGAACATGAAGTTATATTCGAATAACGGGAAATGACAAAGCCGATTCAGCTGCAAAATATGTCATGAATAAAGGAATTGACGAAAACTTCATGTTCCTATATACACATCTTAAGGACCGGATTAGCTCAGTTGGTAGAGCGTTCGGCTAGAAACCACATGGTTCCTAGTTCGATTCCGGTCCTCGCCAACTCAGCGTATGAGTAGCACAGATCTGTGCGGTAAAGTAAGAGCTGATGGTAGGTGTGGCGCTCCACCTCAGATGCCAAAACAATCTCCTTGGTCTAGCGCTAGTGAAAAGGGGATAGACTCCCTCGCTGATTGGCTGATGCCGACTTTAGGCCCGACGACTTTACTACTACTACTATATACACATCTAAAGAACCAAATAAAAAGAGTTATCTAGCAAAAATGGCAACAATGTTAGAATCATAGCGCACCGAACAAATCATTATAAATTAAGCCAACAGTAGGAGGATGGAAGCCGGGATATAGAAAATCCCGAGAGTAAGAAGCAATACTGGCTCGGCTGCGCATAGGCTAGACAAGACGTACGCACTCTTTTATACACAAAGAAGAGCATCAAGCACGGTGTGAAACATGTCAAACATTCTGCACTGTCAAACATTTCCTCATAAAGTGTGGAGCTTTCGCTCCCATCAAAAAGAAATATTGAGGGACCAGAAAGAAATATGAGGGACCTGTTTGAGAATACTAACATGGATGGCATGTTGTCCTTCTTGAGAGAAATAGAAATATACCGAAAATTATTAATCAGATATAAAATACATCCACGGTACTATCAACAAAAATACACCTGCAAAGGAAACTTGAGTACCAACTTTTGTTTCACACTCTAACAGTTTTGGCATTAAATAACCCACAGGGTTTATATGCCATTAAACATACTAAACAAACTAAATAACCTGCCGTTGATTATACAACATCAATAAGAAAAACTACTTTTACAAAGTTTAACAACTATACATTTTGTATTATGCTGACAAAAAAAGCAAAAAGGTCTCGTGAAAGAGAGATACACTCTATAACATTCGACCTTTTCAGCATTGGCGCTTACCCGGCCGTTTTTTTTAAAGCAAAAGGCCCCACCCTTAACAAACTGTGCCAGGACACTTGATTCAACAATTCATCTTTTCTCCCTGCCTCTGTTCGAATACCCTGTCCTATCAGTAAAGGTATGTCGTTCACCTTTGCAATAAGATGGAGCTATTTTATTTTGTACAATGACGTTAATGAATAAATAGGAAACCCAATGACCCATTCAGCTTAAGGCTTTTCTTACATTGTCCGAGCAAAATAACCTTTTATCAATTGAGATCGAATTGTTAATTTATTTTATTTTAAGCAACAAATCTCGTGCCTGCTCAAAAAAATGTTGGCACAATAGCGCCGAAAGATTTTTCTACATTTAGATCCTACGAGTCCAATCATTTATTTGTATACCTGTTTTAAAACGACTTCTTCAGTCGGTGTGAGCGTGCGTGTGCGTGTGTGGGGGAGGGGGTCATGTTGATAGGGTTAACAAGTCTGTGTTATGGACTAATTCCTTAGTTTGATAAGTTCGATTCTTTTGGAAGCTCCTCAGTTGAAGCCTTGTGCCAGTCTAACCAGAATTTAGTAAATAGTCGTATATTCCAGAAACATCAGACAATTTAACCTCTTATTCGTATTGTTAATATTGCTAAAAGAACGTTTCGACCAATCTCTTCTTCAGCCCTGGCGACCCTACCCAGCATACGCCCGCTTTTCATCAACTCACTGACTTCTGTCACGTAAAGTTTACTTTACTTAACTCTTAACATCCTGTTAAGAATTTTCTAAGTCCAAAGCATTCCTATAAGGATATATGAAAAAATGGCTAAAAATGACCTTTGCATCTAAAATTACCAGTTATTTCCCTTAAATCAAAGACATCTAAATATATGATTAATATTACATTTAAACAAAGGCTATCGTTTGGAGTGGATTAGGAAAATGAATGAGACTTCTGGCAAGGTGGAATAGGACTTTAATAAAGAAGATGGCTCATCAATGCTGGTTGAAACGTCAAGGGCACGAAGGAGTTCCATCAAGGGAGAAGGCGAAGAAAGTGAGCAGATTGTCATGACTGCAACAAATAAATGAAAATGTCCGTCTTAAATGTTTTTACTTACATTTGCTCCCAGATTGGATCAGACATTGACGCTAACAGTTTCTCGGGAGATTTATGACACTTAGGTTCTCTCAGTTCTTTTCTTTTTGATTACACAAGAAAAGTCTCCTCCCATCCCACATAACAAGCCACGATTCCTAAGAAATCACTAATTGATTGGACTACTTCCGTAAATTTTATTGCCTATTTATTAGCCCGTCCCCCGACGGCGTAAAAGCATATAGCTATATACTTTGTCCGAAAGCATTTCCTACCACTGATCAGGAAGACCCTGTGGCTAAGTGACTAACGTTTTGGACTTCGATCGCAGTGAGTTTGAACTCCAGTGGCTCTATTACGTTCACTTAGAACTAATACCATTGGGAAAGGTATGAATCACTCATCAACAAGCTATGGGTTAAATAGTGCCACTACTTTTGTTCTAGAAGGATGGCTTTGACATTAAATAACCCACAAAGGTTTATATGCCATTAAACAAAGAAACCAAACCTAACCTTTCCTTGGTCAAATGTCTGCCTTTAGGCATATCGCTCAAGACTCTGTAGCGTCACACTTTCATTGGGTGTATAATTCGTAAGAGCTGTGGAAAAAAAGGAATTCCTTTCTTTCATTAGTATTAGATCGGAATACTTGAAATTATATACCTATTTACAAATTATTAGAATTGGATAAGAATACCTGAAACTATATAAATGATGTGCAAACAAATTATTATTATAGACAAATAAAAAAGTGCAATAAAAACAGCAATGAAACATTGAAAATATAGTTATGATTAATTTGTAGATGTTTGTTATGATTTCACAAAGATATTAACATAAAATGAAATGCAAATAGTCTCATCCAGAATTTGAACTCGAGTCACCGATTTCATTTCCTATGCCGATAACTGATACGGAAGCACCTAAAGAATATTGTAAAAAATGAATAGGAAGCATTACAAAAATAAGTAAATAAACTCTTTATATATATATATATATATATATATATATATAGTATATTTTTACTATCAAACTACTTGCCGGGTTTTTTCTTACCGCAAGGATTTACCAATAGGTTATATATATATATATATATAGTTAGGGTAGCGTAGACATTTAGCCGTTAAACTGTCCGTTATTGACTCCATGTCCACGCTATGATAATAAACACTCTTTACTTATGAATATAGCATACTATATATATATATATATATATATATATATATATATATATTATGCATTTTAATTTCAGTTACTGAGTTTGCTATTTTATTTTTGTTTTAATGCTGTAGAGTTTGGTAATAGATAATACTTAATAGCATCTGTTTTGATGTTCCATTTGAAATAATAAAATCATGGTATCTTTGATTTAGAAGAAAGTTAAATTCTAAAAATAATTAGCTGAGGTATATTTATTTATGGTCGTACTGTAATTCATCGTCTTTTTTAGAAATGTTTTTTTATTCAATCCATAAAATAACATTATAAAGGTTATATAGTATGGAATACGCATTTCGAGAGGTCTACAAAATGCCCATATATCCAGTGGACTGGCAAGCAACCGAAAGAGATGGAGTTCTCTTTTCTTTTCTTTCTTTTTTTTTTGTGTCGAATGTTAAACTTTTGGTGGAAGTAGAATTATGAGATATATTTTTATTTTATTTTCATAATTTTTTAATTCATTTTAAAGTTTATTAATTCATTAATTCCCACAAATGATTGATTTACTTGACCGGATCAATATCTGACACTAGGTTAACTTTTTTGAAGCGTCAAATAATAATCGATTTCATTACAGGTATTAAACCATTTGTCCGGCTTCCAGAAATCCAGAAAATCGACTATTTTGAATTTGACGCGCTATTGAATTGAATTACAACTGCAGTTTGTGGTGCAACTATTTTGTTTAAAAATGTACTCATATTAAGTTGTCTCTGTTTAATATCTTTGCACAACATTGTAAAATATATTTAATTTCCTGTTCAGGTGGATTGATCATCTGTTAAATAGGTTTATGCTCTTTACTATATTTTGTGTGTATTGCAGATATTTTAAGAATTCTAAATCTCTAATAATAAATGCAAATTTCAGTATGTTACATTTTTTCAACTTTACTCTTAGAGACCGTAGCCCAACATATCATACCATCTTGCAATCATGCTGACTATGGAAAAAGTTAAAAACATTCTGGGTCGAATCCGGAATCGCATTCCTAAAATTTTGGATTCCCAATATTATTGCGAATGTTTTTGGCGATTTTTTTCGTGATTTTTTGCGACAAATTATTTTGTACAATAACAATTTTTATAAATTGGAAATGAATGTGAGATTAATCGAAATTAATTGTAAAATCCAGCGAAAGTCACTCATGAAATAGAAATATTTTTTAGTACAGAAAGTAAGGAACTACGTACATGGAATTGTCTTTAAATTAAGTGGCAGCAGAAGAATTATCGTTGAACTATTAAAAGATAAGCTTAGATATTAATGCAATACTTAAATGCAGAGATAAATTTTGAATTCTTTTGTTGTTTATTGTTGTCTATCGTATACGGCAGGTGTATGCATCGCAAAAGGAGAAGGATCAGATTGCAATCAAAAGGTTGCAGCTTTGCAATAAGTTCCAAATAGACAAATTATATCATTGTTTTGATGAAAATTGTTGCTTGAAATATACTGTTCATTAACATTTAGTATGTACTCAATGCATAAAGTGTCATTGTTTGGCTGAAGGCCTAATCGAGAGCACTCCACAAGAGCTAGCTTAATTGCCACCTGGGGGCAGTTTTTAAGCTAATTGATTGACACAAATGCCGATTTAGAAGGATGATAATTTGTATCTGTTAAATATAAGGTCATTCTTTACTTTTCATTATTTTATGTTTTAAGTTCACACACACACACACACACACACATAAAAGAAAGTAAAGTTGCGGTGTGGCCTAGTCAGTATCAGCCAGACAGCGAGGGAGTCTATTCCCTTTTTGCTAGCGCTAGACCAGGGAGATTGTTTCTGCTGAGTCACTTCCCCACTTGACTGCACAGATCAGATTATCCAATCTAGGCTACACATGCGCTAATTTGGTAGGGACTGGTATCAAACTAGAACCTTGCGATTCCTAGGTGGGTGCTATACAAACTGAGCTAACCAACACACACATACACATGCATATATATATATATATATATATATATATAATATATATATATATATATATATATATATGCATGCTACAAAAGTAATGCATCTAATTTATTTCCACAGAAAAAATGCAGGAAGCATAATAAAACTATTGGATACATCATGTTTTCAAATGCAAAACTGTTTTCATATAATCACTAGCATTGGTTGGAATCTGTGAAAATAAATAAAAGGCATTACTTTCAGATCGTCCCTCATAGCTACTTGTTGAAAATTTACCACAGATTTTAATCTCGTTACAATTGACAGTGTTTTTTTTTTTGTTTTTTTTTAGATTAAAAAAAATAAACATCATTAAGTGGTTAATGTTCATGATGTCCCATTGCCTTTACAATGTTCATGTTGCCCATTTTTTATACAATAAATGTAAGAAACAACCTATGTCATGGAACATGGTCATAATTTTGATTTCTGCTTCAATGATGTTCTACTTTATACGTTTAAACAAAGAGATAAAGATTCATTTTAACATACTTGATAGACAACGTAAATGTCATTATACAGGTACCAGCTGAATGATCTCCTGAAGTTAAAATTGTTTGTTTTTTACTTTGTTTTCTTCCTATATATATATATATATATATATATATATATATATATATATATTACCCTTGGTATTCTGTACAAGTATTTTAAGAATTTTAAATGAATTTGTACCTGTATTTTTAAATAGAATTGTTCTTTACTTTATTTAATTTTCATCATATCTGGTACAAATATTCTATACAAGTATTTTAAAATGAATTTATAAAAATCAGACTCTGTTTTAGAAGTGCATTCATTTGTATCTGTTAAATAGTTTTGTTCTTTACATTTATTGTTTATATTTTTTGTATCCAGAAATCCTGACCACCAAAGCTTAGCAAATAAATTGTTAAGTATCTTGACCAATGATTTGGAATTCTTCTGCACTATGACAAATCATTGGTCTTTGAGACATCAATATAACAAAAAACAGATTCTTAAATTTAAACAAAATTCAACATTAAAAAAAATCAATTAAATAATGAGGAGATTTATTGGCCAGTAATAGAAGTTAAGTCAGATTTTTGCATTTTTTTTTTTCAATTTTTTATTAAAAAAATTTAGTTAAAAAATGTTTTTAGATTGAAAATGGGATGAAAGAAAACATTTTAGCAGCAAAATGTAGACAAAGTTTTCATTTACTGATTACAGCTGCGATAAAACGGGAACGAAAATGGAATTCTTTAATAATAATAATAATAATAATACATTTTTTTTAAAACTAAAAACAGAAATAGAAAAAAATCAACAGAAAAAACCAACAAAATAAATGAATGTCCAAAAATCTGGACAGACGCCTGCGTCATAGAAACAGGTTGGATAATTTGGTACGGGTTTGTTTTTTTTTTATTTTTTATTATTATTTATATTCTCTGTATGTACAAATAATAATAAGCAAGCAAAGCTCCGATAAGTATAACTGAAAAATAGATGAGAGATGTAAAATCTTGGAGAGAGAGAGAGAGAGAGAGAGTTTAATAAATGAGAAAAAGAGATAAATAAGAATTGGGAGAGAGAGCGGGGGGGGAGAGATTTTAATAAATGAGAAAAAGAGATAAATAAGAATTGAGAGAGAGAGCGGGGGGGGGGAGAGATTTTAATAAATGAGAAAAAGAGATAAATAAGAATTGAGAGAGAGAGCGGGGGGGGGGAGAGATTTTAATAAATGAGAAAAGAGATAAATAAGAATTGAGAGAGAGAGCGGGGGGGGAGAGATTTTAATAAATGAGAAAAAGAGATAAATAAGAATTGAGAGAGAGAGCGGGGGGGGAGAGATTTTAATAAATGAGAAAAAGAGATAAATAAGAATTGAGAGAGAGAGCGGGGGGGGGGAGAGATTTTAATAAATGAGAAAAAGAGATAAATAAGAATTGAGAGAGAGAGCGGGGGGGGGAGATTTTAATAAATGAGAAAAAAGAGATAAATAAGAATTGAGAGAGAGAGCGGGGGGGGGGAGAGATTTTAATAAATGAGAAAAAGAGATAAATAAGAATTAAGAGAGAGAGAGAGAGAGAGAGAGAGAGAGAGAGAGAGAGATTTTGAAAAGAAACAAAAGATTTAACAAACAAAAACAAAAAATGGCCGAACACACATGCATACTCCATTATCTTTATCTAAAACTTTTATTTTTTAATCAGATGTTTCGAGATTTTCCATTTTTATATCTGAAGATTTGGAATTGAAACATGATGTAAAATAAAGTTCTAAACAAAGAAAATAGTTTTTTGTTTTTGCTCTTTTTTGGTTATTTTTAAGAAATGCGCCTCGGGCATCTGTATCTGTCGTAGATGAAAAAGTACCAAACAATGTCTATTACACAAGGGGCCTAAAAATAACAGACAAAAATTAACAAAGTTTCTAATAAAGATTATTTCAAAGGCTCAACACAATGTTGTTTTTTTTTAGATCTATAAAGACTGAAAATTCCGGCAGAGAGAAAAAGAGAGAGGGGGAGTTCTTGTAATTTAGTAATCAGGAAGAGAGAGGGAGAGTAAGAGGAACAAGAGGAGGAGAGGGAGAGTAAGAGGAACAAGAGGAAGAGAGGGAGAGTAAGAGGAACAAGAGGAGGAGAAAGATAGAATTGGAGGAAGGCTTGGAGAGGAAGAAGAAGAGGCTTTTGAGATTTAAAAAAAAAACAAAAACAAAAATGGACAAATTGAATGGAATAAAAGACTGCAAACCTAAATATTTTTTTGCTTAAAGTTATTTGAATATTGGACTCCCTTCAAAATGTACACAAATAATGCGTGATGTCACCTGTAATGGGGGAGTCAGCTTTCCTTAACTTAATGTTTCTTCAATGGCGGTATATCATAAATCATAATTATCTCCCTTAGGTGTGTAAGTTGGGTGCATCGTGATGTATCAGGCAGTCAGAAACACATTATCTACTTTGTTTGCCTTTGTTCTTTGAACAGTATAGATGTCTCTTGCCCCCTGCTATGTAACAGTAAAGACACATGGCTATGGTCATTTTATTTTTATCAGCATCAAGTAAGTTCTTTTTTTATGTTTGTACCCCTTCCACATACTGCTTGTTCATAGAACAATATGTGTATATTTCTAGGTGTTGGGATATGTATTCTTTTCAATACTACTTGTATGTATATCATGGATATATTAATTGTTTCTGTGTGTGTAAATGAGTTTATCTTGTCTTTCCTTTCTTTTTATTCAGTATTAGTATATCATGGATATAATGCTAATATTCACCCTTGGAGTGTGTGAACTCAACTAAATATCTTCACTACCTCCAATACATATTTGAAACTCTTGAATTATTCTAACCTGTTGTTGGTTTATTATACTTATTTTTCAAATATCCTGCCACTGAAGAAACGTTGACTTCAGTGGTGACATTATACATCATTGGTGATCATTCTTCACATCCCAAAGAGAGTCCACTATTCAGATAGATGCTTTTTTGTAAACACACAAGAGTAAAGGCATTATTGTGCGAGCATAGGCGCATTAAAACAATTACTCCAAATGAATGTTCAAGAAAGTTAATGTTCATTTTCATACTCTCAACACACAGACAATACAAACATTTTACCCCTAAAAATTAAGAAAAAAAAAAAAAAAAAAAAAAAAAAAAAAAAGAAAAAACTTTTCTATAAATAATTTTTTTTTTTTTTTTTTTTTTTAGTTGCTGTTCATCACGCTAAAAAAAGATAGCAACAATGTTGCTGCGAACAATGGCTCATGAGATATGCAGCAATTCTACATCTTCACAAAATCCGTTCCTTAGGCTTGAAACTATTACCTTTGTTTTTGAGTAGTGGTGTGCAAGTTGATAACTCCTGAATTTGTGACAGCTTCCAATACCATGACAAACCTGTCTATTAGAGATGCAGATTTGACCAGTTAAATTAAAGTTTAAATCAATTGGATCAAATCCTATTATCCACTGAATCCATAATTGTTTTCAAAGATATATTTTCACCATACATCATCTGACGTCATGATAACTTAGTATTTAGATATTGTTTTTGCGAGTGTAGAAATTCAATTTCTGAATTGATCCAAGCCAGTCTGACTGTATATAAGAATGCCTGATTTGATCTAGTAGTCAGAAGGAAATGGACTCTAGTAGCAGTTACTTCAAAGAGATACTAAACGATCAGAAACCAGCAGTAGCCTTCAAACAGATGTTAAACAATCACTAAGCATGATACGACCACCACTATGATATGCAATAATAACCAAATTACATTATGCGATGACAGCTAATCTATACACCAACCAAGAATAAAATCTTTATTTTGATTATCTCAAATATTTTTTGTCTTCCTTGTGTTACTTCTTACTCTTTTTCAGTTAACTTGAGTTACGGTACTCAAAGATGACGACAAACATACAAGGTCTATCCTCACTCGTCAGTACTATACCTCCCACAAAAATATTCTTATTGTTTTCAAATTAATTTGTTTTTAAACTTTTTTCAATTCCCAAATTTTCATCATATTAAAAAATAAGTATTAAAAAATGTATATATTTTTTGTTTGTTTAAAAATGTTTAAATATCAAATCCCTGACATAAAACACTGCATATTGTGAAAATCTATCCTTTAAGATTAATCAATTCTGGGTCCAATAGATTAAGAACCTTAATCCTGAATTTATCAGACAAACAAGAAGGAACTTTTTAAAATTGTCTCTCAGCAAGTTAAAACATTATCAAACTAGCCAATGTATCAGTCTACTTAAACTCTTAACATCCTATACCGCCTCATTCCACCCAGCTGGAAGTCACATTCATTTTCCTAATCTACCCCAAATGATATCCTTTGTTTAAATGTAATATTAAACATATTTAAAAGTCTTTGATTTTTAGGGAAATAACAGGTAACTTTAAATGAAAAGGCCATTTTAAACCATTTTTTGATAAATCCTTATAGGAATGGGGCTCTGGACTTAAAAAATTCTCAATAGGATGTTAAGAGTTAAAACCTGAATTGTAGTTATTGTTCTATAAAATAATTTCTAAATTTTGTAGAGAAATATACTTTTTTTTATGAATTTGAGTTACACTTAGAATATTTATCAATTTAAACATATTTGTATTTTGTCAGATTAGTAGGCAATGACCTATTTAATTATTTCGTATTTTCAGGCGATTGAAAAATGATTAATAAATCTAATTAGTAATATTTGAGTAATCATAACTAATTAGTTTAGTAAAAAAATTTTTTTTTTCTTTGAAGTTTAGACATTTAAATTCTGTATGATAGATCATGCCTTGAAGCAACATGGCTTCTATTGTTTATTGTTATAGGTTCTCTCTCAATGTGATCCCCACCTTTCCCAATGAGGAACAAAAGAGATTTACAGGGTTCAATGAGTATACATACTTAATCAGGTAAACTCTATATCAAACTATTTTCTCATCTATACAAAGCAAATAATCACTTCCCCATTATTATCATAGCAACAATAATGACTTGAATAAACAAAAACAATACATACAAATTCAATATGTCTTCAATATAATTTATGGAATGTCAAATTTTTGTGTAAATTTCACTTATTTTGACACAAGGCATGATAGGAAAATATCCAAGGAACCTAATTCCCTACCAAAAGTCTTTGAGTTTAACTTACCATTTATTGGTCTACAGCAGGAACTATTCTTTGGGATAGATATTTACTGAGAATTTGGTACAAGGCCATCATAGAAGAGTACTGTATAAAATAACTCTCACTACCAATGGTCAGTGAGATGAACCTGTCCAGTATTTTTTAACAGCAAGTCTTGTCCTTTAGGATTCATGCTTTAAAAATACAAAAATGTTTTTAAACACAAAAACTAGGGACAGATTCTACACTCTGATCCCAAACAGAAGTGCTCATTCATATGTAAATCATTTTGATTAACGATATTACTCGTTAATAGGGAATTCTCTCAGTGGTTTTGCCTAGTACAATTCTCTGAAAGATTTCTAACCTGAGAATGACATTGATTTATTGGTGGTTGGTTGATTTTATGGCATGACAAACCTTATTGGGTTATCTAATGCTAAAGTCAGCACACATATATATATATATTATATATATATATATATAGTAAAGTCTGTGGAGTGGCCTATTGTCAGTATCAGCCAAACAGCAAGGAGTCTTTCCCCTTTTCATTAGTACTAGACCATGGAGATTATTTTTGCTGAGTTGGAGTGCCACACCTACCGTCAGCCCCAAGATGCTTTAGCACACAAATTTCACATGTTCCTATCTAATAGTAATAATTTTTATACAGATTTATTTAAGCCATAGATAGGACCCAGGGTCAGATTCAAACTGGGAGTAATGGTAATGGAGGGGTACTCCACACAGCTCATCAATAGAGAATTCTGTCAGTTATCTTGCCTAGTACAATTCTTTGAAAGACTTAAAACATGAGAATGACATGATTTATTGGTTGGTTGGTTGGTTTTCTGGCATGTCAACTCTTATTGGGTTATTTAATGCTGAAGTTATTTTTTGCAAGCAATTATATGGTTTTAAGTAAAGTAAAGTCGTTGGGGCAGCCTAAAGTCGGTATCAGCCAGTCAGCGAGGGAGTCTATCCCCTTTTCAATAGCGCTAGACCAAGGAGATTGTTTTTGGCGTCTGAGGTGGAGCGCCACACCTACCATCAGCTCCTTACTTTACCGCACAGATCCCTGTGCTACTCATATGCTGAGTTGGCGAGGACCGGTATCGAACTAGGAACCTTGTGGTTTCTAGCCGAACGCTCTACCGACTGAGCTAACCCGGCCCCTAAGTTTTTGGTTTTAAGTAACCAATGGGAATTATTTGTCAACAATTATATCTTCAAGAAACTATTTATTCTTTATACATTTTGCATAATTTACACACAGTTATATAGTTTCATGTATTCTTATCTAATACAAATAATTTGAAAGCGGATATATGATATGAAGTATGTATTTGCCCAACCCCTTGGCAACAGGCAGGATAAAACACAAGGTCAATTTTTCAGTGGAGTGGTTTGAATTCAGAATTTTCCTTCTCTTAGATTGGTTGCCTAACCTAAAAGCTCAGTCTGCCTTACTATTTACCCATAGATTATGGAGAAGAGATGAATGTATGCTTTTTTCCCAAGGGTATTAGGGTTAAGTAAAATGCAAACGGCTTTATCCAGAATTTGAACTCAGGTCATTGTGTCCATTTCCTAAGATGATAACCATTACATCACAATCACCTCCCTATATGGTTTCAAGTAACTATTCCTATTCTATAACGATAATTTGTTTGCACAGTTATGGTTTCAAGTATTCCTAACTAATACTAATAATTTTCAAACAGAACTATTTGACAATAGACAGGACCCTAACAGGTATTACCACTTTGGGCCAGAGTGGACTTGGGTGTAATGGCAATGAAGGGGTTACTCCATACTTACCAGAACTTGAGCCTCACCAAGTTTAGTGTTATCCTTGGGGGATGGTTTTACTAATACTAACAATTTAAGAAATTATATTGTCTCAAGTAACTCTTCTGATTTAATAATAATCATTTGTTTGCAAATAATCATAAAGTTTCAAGCCTTCTTATCCAATACTAATAATTTTATAATAGATCTCTTTGACTCTTTCTTTTCCAAGTCCATCACAGACGATGATAACATCATTCCATGTTGTTCATCAGTTGTGGACCCTCTGGTGGCTAATTAGTCCAATTCTGGACTTGCAGATGAGGTCACACACATTGCAAGGGGAATTTTCATCTGTATTTTGGGTGCGTGACAACGAAGACATCGCCACTCTGTAGCCTTATTAATCTTGATATTGAGCCACTCAATTAGATTGTTTAAAGTAACTTTACTCTTTGTAAACAATAATAGTTTCAAGTAATTATTCTTAATATAAATCATCATCATGGATACCTATAACTCCCTCTCATAACTGTCCCTATTAGTCATCACCCCAGGCAGATCCTACATGAAGAGTGATGTAGGTTTTGTTCTTGTTGGTCTACACAGGTGTGTAGGTATCCACAGGAGAATGTCACTTGCTTCTCCAGTAGTGTGTATTGTTTGTTTGATTCAGATTGTGCTAGTTGTATGGTTTCAAGTATGCCTATATAATTCTAATCATTTGTACACAGTTATACGGTTTCAAGTATTTTTATTTAATACTAATAATTTTCAAACAGATCTACTACCACTTTGGGTCAGAGTAGACATGGAAGTAATGGCACTGAAGAGGTGACTCAACACTTCCAGAACAGGATGCAGGATACCTGGAAACCCAAACTAAAACTAGAAATTTTCTTTTTTTTTTAATTTTTAAAAAAAAAAATTATGTTGGAAATTCTGAGATGAAACATTTTCATATTCTAAAAATTTAAGTTGAATTAGTTAAGATATCCATTAGCTTTACTTGGATTATTATTTCAATCAGATCCAAGCATAAAAAAAAGGGAATTAGGGGAATTCTTGGGACAGAATGAAAGAACAGAAGGTATCTTGACTAACAAGTTTAATTCATTCAGTTTATAACTCAATTCCCTCATATATCAAATAAATATTCCCCATTGAAATAAACAGATGCTATTAATCCTTTGTAGCCCCCCACCTCAAACACTATTTTTTTGTTACATTTTTAAATAAGAAAAATAGAACTGTATTGTAAAAAAATTAAAAATAAAATAGAATGTAATGAATTATGTTCTGTAATATGTTTTAATGTTTATTTTTTTATAAATAATATTTTCCTTTAGCATAATAAATTTGGAAACTGAAATGTTTTTAGTGAACTTATTAACATAAGCATATCTGAAGCTCACTCGTAGCTCCTATTTTAGCTCTCAACACAAAGTAAAAAATCAACAGAGTGACTGTTCCTAACTCAAAAAAACTCAGTAGTTTGGGGCACTTGTACATCAAGGTAACACTGCAGACTAAAATTTTGCACAGAAATTAAATGAATTGGTCATTCAATTTAAAAAAAAAAAAAGATTCCACTATTTCCTTATAGAATCTTTTGACAAAGGAATATATAAAAAAGATAGGATAAACACAGAAGCAATGTTGCTTGGTGACTGACAGATTCTCTCTTAGGCAATCATTGGATCAATTTGTTCTCATGCAGTGGGTATCCTTTTATATACTCTTGTGTGGGACACGATGGGAAGGGTGATCTCTTATCCTTTACATGGTTACATTGTATTAATTTTGTCATTTTTTAAATTTGTATCCTCTGTTCTTGTTCGATAAAATTAAAATTAGAATTAAATAAATAAAAAAAATGAGATAAAATTAAAAAAAATTAGAGCTGTGTCAGATGACCCCCTTCCCCTCCCCCTCTCTCTCATTTCATAATGTGTTTGATAGTTATTTACTAAGTTTAGCTTAGATGTGGCACAAGACCGGAAGTATTGGGCACCTAGTGAGACTTAAACTCACTAGTAATCCTCTGCCAATCTAGCTTGCTAATCATTACACTACCTGAAGGCGCCTTAATGTGTGTTGATAAGAGTAAAACATTATTGTCTCGAGAAATATCCAAAAGGTCCAAGGGAGATAATCCATGAATTCATTACCATGGTTTTTTTTAACGTCTTATTCAATATAATTGTTTAATTATCATATTTGTGTTAGTCGTATGTTCGGCCTTTTAAACTACCAAGTATGGTTACATACAGCTTTCCACAGCCTTTTTGAAAGACCAATTAAAATTGTTTACTTCCACTTTAGAAACTGATATACAAATGCTTTCAGAAAAAAAAAAAAAGAGAAAAAAAAAAAGGTCATTAACATTTTTCATAAGCAGTATATATTATTTAAATTTTGATGAAGTCATTAACTAAAGGTTTAAAATTTACATTTCATTCTAAACAACAAAAATTTATTGAGTTTGGCCTTAAAAGACAAGAAATTTCAATATGGCCTTAATCATGAAACAGTTTAACCCCCTCATCACACGTACCCAGTGGTCTATTTTACCAACTGTTTGTTACTTGATTTTTAAATATACAAACAATATTTGAACTGTCCCAAAAACCTAAATATCTGTTTTTTCCTAGCCACATATACCTATCAATAAAGTTGTATTTAGAAATAATTTATAAATACAACTTTATTGATAGGTATATGTGGCTAGGAAAAAATATAGACAATAAGAGATTAATAATAATTATAACAGGTTAATAATAAGTTATAATAAAATAGTATAATCATAACTGAATAAAAATTACCTGACAAATGTGTTCTTTTGGTACAGAATGGTTTGAATGTCTTATCACACTCACACACACACATTATATATATATATATATATATATATATATATATATGAAGGAAGGGTGGATAGGTTTAGGATCCGACGATATGCTGTAGATAGAAGGAAAGTGGTCAAGAAATGAACAACTCAAAACAAGTCACAGGGTGAAACAGTTTCGTCCGTGTTCACAGACGTCTTCAGTCATTGTAGACTGAAGACGTCTGTGAACACGGACGAAACTGTTTCACCCTGTGACTTGTTTTGAGTTGTTCATTTCTTGACCACTTTCCTTCTATCTACAGCATATATATATATATATATATATATATATATATATTAGATAAAATAATTACATAAAGTAATACCTGAAATTCTAGAAAATAATTACATTTTTAAAGATTTTTTTAAGAGGTAAAATAATTGCATAATTTATATATTATATTATAAAAAAAAAAAAATTAAGTTAAAACAATATGTAGGTGTGACAAAATTTTCAACCACTCTGTAGATCTTAGCATCCTCAATGTATGAATTTTTTTTTCTTATTAAGTTGAGAACTTTCAACTTTTTCTGTCTCTCTTTGATATATCTTAATAGACAGCATAACTAGCTTTTCACATTGTGATTGTTAAGCTTATAAAGTATATAATTTCCGAGGTTAACCGAAGGTAACTGAAGCCTCAGTTACAAGCTGGTACCAACCACAGAATCATCTATTTACCAACAGAATTGTAATGAAATAAGTTTAATATTTGTTATTGTAAAATTTGGGCTTTCATCAAAATAACTGTAATAACTGATATGGAAAGGATTTGGCCATTTTTGTTATTAGTCAAAGTGGGAAGGCAAATTATATGGAAGAACATAAGATGAAAAAATGAAACAAAAATAGGAAATTTCTTGGTTTCTGTAGATTTGAAAATCTATTAAATACATCTTATAAATAAATAAATAGTTATTAGAATTTTATCAGAACAGAATGAGAATTGTTTTATTACTAATCTTGAATTGTATCATCCATCTTCTTAAGAAATGGAATGATAATAAAAAGTTCAAATTAGAAATAATATGGATTTTCAAAATTTACTCTAAAATAAATAAATATAATACAATAATTGTTTTTATCCTTATATCTTATAGTTTAAAAAAAAAAAATAACCATGTGTACAGATACTACACTCTGATCCTACCTATAAACATACTACTTCTGTCCCATACTATAACATTCACATATGAATGATATACACTAAATGTAACAAGTATCATAGGACAGAGAAGGTACCTTTAAAAAAAAGTTTTCATTTTTACTAGGTCAGTCCCATAAAAGCAAAAAAAAAAAAAAATAATAATAAAAAAAAAAAACAAACATAAAAAAACGTATACCATTGAATAATTAAAATAATTTCTATTTGTATTTAAGAACTCAGCTTAATTTAGTTTAGCAGAAGTATGGGGGCATTCAGTGAGAATTAAACTTAGTAACAAGTCAGCCTAGTTTGCTAACCATTACACAATGTTAGTAATCCTTTCTGTCCCATAAAACTAGTTACATTTGTATATCAATTCCACACACAAGTCTTATGGGACAAGGGTAGTAAAAATCCCACACTTTAAATAAAACTTGTGTTTACATGTTTTCTAAAGTTCTGAGATTTTTCTTATTATTATTTTGTACATCTTGACAGATTTACCTTTAGTTAATACGTTTTTTGGCCAATCAGATTTTTCATGTGTAGATTATGCTCAGGTGTCTTTTGATGCCATTTTGGATTCATTTTTCCTTTATTTTTTTTTCATCTGAATTTTGATACACAATGAATAAAAATGACTTTCAAAAATCATCTGGTTCAACATACACTTGAACAAAGAACATATTTATCAAAGACTCAAACAAAATGACAATCCTTGTTAGAAGAAACTTAAATCAATTTTGGAATTTCTTCCACAAAGTTGTTGTCATTTACTAATTTTTCAACTAGCATTTAATTCAGTCACTTTTATTTTTATTACAATAGAGATTGAGAATTAAAAATAAACCTCAAAAGGTTTATTCTTTTTTTCCAAACTATATCACCCATTAACAGCCACAGAAAGTTAGTTATAAAAAGTAACCGAAATTAAGACAAAGTAAATATTAAAAGATAAATTAATCAGAAAAGCCAATTCAGTTACAATCAAAAGACTAAATTTTGTCTAATAATATTTTTGGAAATTAAAAAAAAAGTTACATCTTTTTGCTTTTAATGGGATTTGATCCTATTTTCAGACTAGAAAATTTAGTCAACACAATTATTAAGTAACAAAATGATCAAATGAATATTTGGTAATGTAATATTTTCAAAATCTTGCATTAACTGGTTGAGACTTTTATGTGGATTAAAATACTAACTTTTGTTATCAGATCAACTTTTACTCTGTTCCAAAATAACATGGATAATGTCTTATACATTTTACAAGAAGGGTAGGGCAATGAGATATGTTTTCTGATCTAATACAGAGAATCACCAAGTTCCATTTATATAGATCTTTAATAGCCTAATCAATAAACTTTTCTTTAATGATAATAATAATAACCTAAGTAAAATAAAATAATAAAGAAACCCAAAATTTGTAGCTATTGTCATATATTTTAGCAGTTAAGTTTTTGTTTAGAACATTTGGGAGAGTATATATATTAAACTGACCTTGTGTCACATTTGCCATGTGACAGAAATATCAGGGGGTCAAAAATCTTTTCACTTATTATATATCTTAAATAACAATCATTATATCTGTCTTTCACATCTTAAATTGGGTCTATATTTTTGTTTTGCATAAATTATGTATATCATAAACTCCAAATTTCTATTTGCAGAGGGGGGTGGGGTGGGGGGTCACATTGTTCTCCACTCTGTGATAAATCTAGAAAACATTAGAATGAACAATTTGTTTGGATAAACAAATGATATAAATTAATATTTATTATCGATTTAACATATAAGTAAGAAATATTTGTGTTCACAACTATTAACTTCTGAGTATAACTTAAAATAAAAATTTAATAAAAACCTACACCATTTCTATTTCTCTGAATGTTTGAGATGAGGCTTGAAGATTAGTATAATCTGCATTATTCGGACTATTGTCCCCATCTTCATTGTTATTTGTACAACGTTTCGGTCGATATACCCTCCGGCCTTCTTCAGGTATTTCTTGTCGGACAAGAAAGTTCCCGAGTTCGAAAAGAAGGTTCCCGAGTCCGACAAGAAATACCTGAAGAAGGACGGAGGGTATATCGGCCGAAACATTGTACAAATAACAATGAAGATGGGAACAATAGTCCGAATAACGCAGATAATACTTAAACCATTTCTATTTGGATTCTTGAATTATTTAGGTTAATATCATCAAAAATTATGATAAGAAAATAAAGAATTCAACTGAAACAAAAATAAAATTTTTTTACTACAAGCAAAAAATTAAAATATACTATGCACATTTGCTCACTTTCTTTTTACCAAATCAGTACCAGCTGAATGCGGTTTGGTTGGCTGACTATAGTCTTTACCCAAATTTACTCCACATTTCATTGGGAAATTTCCTATAATTTTCTTATAGATAGACATTACTGCAAATTGAAATTTTGTATCATATCAGAGGTTGAGATTTTCAAAAAGGTGATTGTCTGTTTACAAGTTTCAAACATTTATTACAAGAGGTAGAAATTCCTCTACTTAAAATTCACCATAGGTAGGATGATATGACACAAGGTCGCTAGTATGAGGCATCCATCAAGGGTCAAATTGTTCAATGGATCTGTGAGACTAGCTAGCTAACCATTACACCATGATAGGAAATGAATACATTAAACTTAATAAATGAAAATATTTAAAATTTTGTAATGAATAATTTTTATAGGGAAAGCAATGCATACCTTGCTTAAGAATACACACAACTGGTTTAATTTTTAAAGAGGTTACTTTGAACACAGCAAGTTAAATTTAAGTTGATATATATCCACATTAGACAAAAAATAATCTACAAGACACTGAATTACAGCTTTAAAAGTTGTCATTTTTTTTTATAAGTAGGAACACAAGTAATCGAAATGAGACAAAGTTGAGTTGTGAGAAGTGGAAGAACAAAAAGAAAAAAAGAAGAAAAAAAGGAGGAATAAAAAAAGAAATGAAGATGGAAAATACATTTAATTCTTTTTATAACAAAAATTAAAAAAAACAAAAAAACAATTATAATTAGTCATGCATCCGCACAATTCACACCAATACCGTCTTTTTGTTTTCCGCAGGAAAATTTTAATATCCTCTTTGTCCTCCTCTCCACATATCTGGGAGTTCTGCTAGATAAATCTGGGAAATCTATTTAGAAATTAGAATTAAAAATATCTTTTTAAAAAATCATCTACTAATAACCTGCTCTGTAAACTGAAGTTTAAAATAAAATTACTTCATTTATTTTTTTTTTATTTCCATAAATTTTTTTAAAAAATATCCTGGATTGTTCAGACTACAATATTCATATATCATGTTATATTACAAAACCTTATGAAATATGGTGTTATATGTCATATCAATATAGAAAATGGGTGGGTTTTTTTATACAATAATGTTTACAGGATTTAACTTTTTTTTTTTTTTTTTTTCATTTTTTTCTCTCTAAATATTTTTTCTTCAAGGCTTTTTTATATATACATGTATATATATATATATATATATATATATATATATATATGTATTTTTTTTCAACTTTATCTGGTCTTTTTTTTAATTTTTGGGAGAAAGCTATATTTTTTGTTTTTTCTGTAAAATGATTTTTTTATACACATATATTCAGAAAAAGATCTTTTTTTTTTAATTCATTTTTAGTAAAAAATCTTTTTAGAATTATTATTCACATTTTTTTTTTTTTTGACTTTTCTTTTACATCAAATAAAAAAATAATTTTTCTCCCAGTCAAATTTAAAAAGTTTTTTTTTCACACAAATTGTTGAAAAACAAGATTATTCCCCCCCACAAAAAAGAATTTAATTTTTTATTTTTATTTCAACAATAGTATATGTACTTCCATCCGTCTCAAGACAGGGGCAGTGTACATGAATAATATTTATAAATTTGGGTTGTAAGGTCAAGAAAAACTACAAAGGAGAGAGTGAAAGAGATGGTAAAAATCAAAGAAGGATACAATATTTGGCTGATGGAGAAATATACAAGTTTAGAAAGAGAAATTGTTTAATATTTTGGTAACAAATCTTTTGTTGATATACATTTTCTCGGAAATGAGATTAAAAAATAGATAAAAAGAAAATCATTTCTTTATATTTATCATAGATATACATGTTTGTTTTTAGACACAACCAATGGTGTCTTTTTGCCACCAAAAATGAACAAAAATATATCAAAATAATAATAATGTTTTAAGAGTTGAAGAAAATTAAAATTTAAAAGAAATTTTTATGGGAGAGGAAAATCTTTTCTTTTTTAGAATAAAAGATTAAATTTTTTTTTGCTCTGAAAATTTCCAGTACAAAAAAATGTTTTAAATTTGAACTAAAATAAATGAATAAATAAACATCTTGTAAATTAAAGTAATAAGAAATAATTCAACAATTACTACCTGTCCCATAAAGGTTATTACATTTACATTATTAAATTTATATGCAAATGTAACAACTATTATGGGAGAGACAGAGAAAATAAAATTTTCTTTAAAATGAAAAAATGAAATAAAATAAAATAAAAGATAAAAAATGCAAAAAAAAAATAAATAAATTAAAAAAAAAATAAAAAAATTTTTTGCCTATCGACTATTTTGTTTTCGTTTCATTTTGGACATTTAATCCTTTTGACTATGAAACTTGACAAAATTAGAAGAGAAATAAATCTCAAAGTTTTATTTACACCAAAGATTTTTATATAATGTCATCATTAAATCAACACAAACAAGACTGAGAAAAAAAGAAAAAAAGAAGCTGTATATCTAGACAGATAATCAAATATTACCTCCACCCCATAATAGTCATCATTTACTTAAACTAAGTTGTTGCACAAGACCAAAAATATGAAGCACCCAGTGAGAATTAAACTCACTATGAATGGTCTGCTAGTCTACCTCACTACCCATTACATCTGTATCCTTTAAAACTAATTAGAGCTTAAATCTGGTACAAGTATGGTGCACCTAGTGAGGATTGAACTCAGTAATAATTTGACTGAAACAAGTTTGTTTACCATTATACTACATTGAGATGTTCTTATGTCCCATAATAGATGTTGCATTTCATGTATGATATCTATATATAAATGTAACAACTATTATGGGACAAAAGTAGCACATATTTCTATATAGACTATAATTAACTACTTATTTTAGTTAAAACAGATTTTTTAAAGATTTTTTTAAATTCAATATTTAAATAATTAAAAAAGGAAAAAAAAGTTTTTTAGAGATGATTTTTCAATTCCACCTTTCAAAAAAAAAAAATTAAATGAATCAACCAAAAAAAAAAATTAAAAAATAAATAAATAAATACAACTTTTGTTCTAGAATAGTTGTTACATTTTGAGTATGAAATATATTTACAAATGCAACAATCATAATGGGACAGAAGTATTAGTAAAAATTAATAGTACTACCTGTTCCATAATAGTTGTTACATTTGCTTATAAATTTCATATAGAAATTTGACCCGAACTTGACCACTGGGAAAAGTAGAAAATAGTACCCACTGACCAAATCAAAAACTTATTACGAATTGCACATCTCTAATTCACAAAGATACATTTTGGATCCGTTGGGATTTGTATACAGATCCGTCATGCAAATTTTTCAATTTAGTTTCAAATCAGAGTTCAAACTGTAAGTTAGCTGTTGATAATAAACAGACTCATTAAATTGAGAATGGAAAAATTGAACAACAATTTGAAACTAAATTCAACCACTTTAAACTTGACAACATTTGACATTTATTTTAGCATAAAAATTAAAGACATTAATTTTTTTAAATGTATAAAATTATTTTTAATACAACCAATTACATAAAAACACAAAGAAATTATTATCTATATTATATTAAAAAATATATTGTTTTGTTTTCTGAAGTGAGAAACATGTTCTACTTTCCAGCATTTCTGTGGTCAGCAATGATCAACTTCAAAGATAAACTCCTCTGTTTCTTGCAGCCCAATAATACACAGGTCTCAAGATATTATCATTTATTATAACATTTGATATAATTATAAAAATCATTAACCCCACTGGATCATAGAGATAAAAATGTGTTAATGTAACTAACCTTCCTCCAAACTACCACTATCCTGTGGAGGGGTGGAAGTGTTTATTAGGGGTCTAATCACATACCTACCCTTTGATTCGCAGCCATTAAGGTCCTAACATTCAAACCCTTTGGCTTCCTGATTTATTTTGGAGTGTGGTGGAGAAAATACCTATTTGCACCCCCCCAACTCTCTTGGGTATTCATTGTAATTAATACAATAAGTTTTTATATTTCATAAGAACTGAATTAATCTATTTCTGCTTTGTTCTAACCGTTATCCCCATCTTTGTAGTGTTGTCTTATAAAAACGTAAACATATAGATTACATTTCTAGTTAAAGAGGGGGAGAGTCACCTCATTCCATGAATAAAGGGACTGTTAAAAATAATCTGCAACAGGTCAACTAACAATGGTTAGAGAATGTGCCAGTCGAAAAATAATCGAAACCAAAGATGAGGTTAATAGTCAGGAATTAACTTTTGCAAATACTACTTGTCCCGTAATAGTCATTTCATTTGCATATGAATTTCATATATTAAATGTACCAACTATTATGGGACAAAAGTAGTACTTCTTTAGATAGAATTTAAATATTAAAATTTTCACTGAAAAGAAAAGGATTTTAAAAATCAAAACATTTTTAAAATAACATTTGAAAAATTCATTTGTAATGGAATTATAAAAAAATTGAATAAAAATATTTAATTGATTCTTAATGGAGTTTTAAAACTGAATAAAAAAATTAAAAATAAAGAATGTGTAAACTCAAATTTCTTGATTAGAAACATTTAAAAAAAAAAAAAAAAAAAAAAAAAACAGAAAAAAATGGAAAACTTATCAAATAAAACTTATTGGAGACTTTGTCAAGGAATTTATGTTTTAAGATTTTAACAAATTATTTGAAAAAAATAAAAACCGGGGCCAACAGTCATGGATACATTTAGGGTTTGAAATTCAAAAAGGAATAGATGATGCCTTAAAAAATCAAGAAAGGGGGTGGAGGGGAAAAAAGCAAGAAGAAAAGAAGAAAAGAAAAATAGGAAGCAAAAAGAAAGAGAAGGAAAAATAAAGAAAGAGAGAAGGAAAAATAAAGATGAGATACTAAATTAAAAGAAAAAAAAAATCTTTAGAGTTGAATTTCAAAACTTATTTTGACAATAAAGACAAAATTATATCGGTTAACCTTCAAACCCAACTAACCTTTGAACCCTAAATGACTAATATTGGTGCTGTTATCTTAGAAGTAAAGATTCCCAGGTAGAATGAATTCCAACCAGAGAATCCCCATTTCTACATCACTATTGCCTAGAAAATGTTATTTTGTTATTTAGCGCTTTGGTAAATAACATAATAGATTTTTAGTCAAAAGCCCGAGGGTGGGGACATGAACATGAGTTTTGTTGAGGGAAAACATTTAATACTAACGCAGCCAGTAACGCATGGAATTAAAGTATTTATTTGTTTTTACCTACATTATCTACCATTACAAAACTATTTTATACTAAATTAATTCTTAGTGTAATATGAAAAGATGATCCACAAATACCTGGATTTCTAATAGGTGAGATTAATTCACTTTTGTTTTTGTTTCTTTATTGAAAATGGGAAAATAAAAGACAAGAGAAAAAATAGTCAAAATCTTCAAATAGAATTGTTTTAAACTCTGAAAATTATTCTATATCGTTGAACTTTAGATTAATAAATATCTAATGGCATCTGGAGTTCTACAAAAGATTTGAAATATTAAGATTGTTATAATACACAAACTAGCATCCTCATCTTGGTTGTTATAGTCACAATGTTTCAGTCAATGTTGCTTCTGGTTTTCTTCAGGTATCTTTCATAATCTATAACCTTATTGAGATTATGACAATCACCTGAAGAAGGATGGAGACTAATGATCAAAATGTTATTATAATAACAAACAAAATGCAGAAATTAGTCTGAATACATCAGTATAATAATAATAATAATAATGAAATTTATTGTGTACAGTGCTCAGGTGCACCACAACTCATCAAATTCTCATGTCAAGTACACAGAATAATGTATTAGTGTCAGGAACATGAACAGTTTATAGTAGTAATATGCATGTATGTGTGCACGTAATGAGAATTCCTCATCTCAGAAAATTAGGCCAAAAATTTAGGATAAGAAAAATAAAATAAAATTTGTGGTAATTCAGAGTCCAACAAAAAACTTGAATGATTAAAAGCAAATAAAACATGAGAGACACTAATTTTTTTTTCTTGTCTGTTGAGAAAATACTACTGTGAATCACTTGTAAGATTTGAACCAGCAAACTAGGCCTTAAGATAAACTTGCAAACCATCATAGCCTTCATTGTCTATAATAGTTATTGTTTAACTAAATGAACTCAACAAGCCAAATTCCAATTCTGAATGAGGCTGTTAGCATTTCACTTGACTCTAATGCTCTTATGTCAGCTGGGGCTGCAGAATACACCAACTGCATCTCTCCAGAGGAGTAAGCTTCTCCGACTCCAATGGGGTGACCTATTGACTATGGCTAGTGACCCATGGTGGCTGAGCGGTCTGTAAACCAGGTACTAATTGATCCTGTGACATGTAACACTCTACTTGGGCTAGATGGAGAGTCAGAGTCACCATCCAAGCAACCAGCTGATCATGTCAAGCCCTAGCACCTATATGATTGGCCCGATCTTATTCTTAAATTGCTCTTATAGAAAACACCCAACCCTTTTTATCATATGTGCTAGATGGCAGTGGTTGAGGGGAAAACAACCAGTTTATTAATGCATACTCATTTGTTGATACAAAACTATATAAAAACAAATTAATATCTGCAAATTACTGAATAAAACAAACTGCAAAGAAATGTACACCATGAATAAATATTTGAAGGTATTAAGAACTTGAAACAAAAAGGGTTGATATGCCATAAAACAAAATAACTAATTCTTGTCTGTGAGGAAAGGCATGAATCCATCGCTTCTACACCCAAGTTTGGATAAAATATTTGGGCCGACTGGGCACTCTAGCCTTGCCATGGCAAACAGTCTAGGAGAAGAAGAAAAAACAAACTGAATTCAAACCCCATTGTAGATAGGAGGATGTTGGTTCACTGTTCTTCTGTTATCAACTCATCCAAAAAATATGGCTGATCTTCCATCAACCTTTACCACAATAAACAAATCACCCATGGATAGAGTCCAACAGTTTGAATTTCTAATTGAACTATTCGACTCTCATACATTATGATCAATGGCAGAGTCCATCCACCCAGTGGCCTATTGTCAGTATCAGCTGGAGAGCAAGGGAGTCTATCCCCTTTTTGCTAGCACTAGATCAGGGAGTCTTTTTTGCTGAGGTGGAGCCACACACTTACCGTCAGCTTCCCACTGTACTACACAGATCACATTACCCAATCAGTGCTACTCATGCATTAAGTTGGAGGAGACCGGTATCAAACAAGAAACCTTGCGATTCCTAGGCAGGTGCTCTACCAACTGAGATTATATATATATATATATATATATATATATATATATATATTAAAATATTGATATTAAAATTCAAACATTATATATCATGGTATCTATTATAGGCTCCCCATTTTGTGAAGTGAATACAAGATGGAGGAGGTAATAGATACAGTGATTTCTAGATGGAAAAGTTGTCATTATCGCCTGATGATCATAAAAATGTGAAACTGATAGTTGCGGTTAATGTTGGAATTTTAATATTTAATGTACAAATAGCTCAACCTTGGATATTTAGCATGATAAAGACAGTCAGACAACTGCAAGTTGTTCTTTTCAGTTTCCAATATTATATATATATATATTATATTAGTGAATGTAATAATTATTTCTTTTACTAATAATGCATCATAATATAAAGAATAATTCCTATTTAAACATTTAAAAAAAAAAATGTATTCAAAATACTTTAATGGAATTGAATTTTGAGAAGCAAGAAGTTTTCTTAGGTGTTACAACTTGACAAGATGTAATGGATAACAAGCTAATCCCACAGATCCATAAAGAGTTTAATCCTTCATAGATTCCTCAGATTAAGTGTAATATGTTCAATTTACTGAGGGTGGTCCATTAGCAGGGTCAAAAATACCCCCGTCTTTTTAAAAGTGTCCAATGTCCAGGCAAAGAGTGGCCTAAAAAGAACCCAGCTAAACCTAATACAGACCAAGTCCCTTTTATAAATAATTATTTACAATAATATCATTATTGTTTTGTTTTTAATGGTTTCACAGTGGTGCCTGCATTCAAGGTTCAAGCCCCAGTAACAGCTATGATATTGAATTCTGATTTTCAAAATGGAGAGATCTCTTTGATTATCAGCTCAATGACAGATGCTGGTTATTGAAAAATTAGGATTATTAGTAAATTACAATATTAAACATATTCAACAGATATAACTTTAAAAAAAAAATATTTGAAAACTTTGATAAAATCAGCAAATTCTTTATATATATATATATATATATATATATATATGACAGAGTTCAAGGTAAAAGTCAGGAATTTTGATTTTCAAAGTAGGCATGAATTTCCAATTTGGTAGACAGAAATGAATAATGTCTATCAATACAAGATGTTACTCAAGACATTAGCTGAGTTTTGAATTTGAATTTAATAAAGTTTTCTTTTTGTGATACTTATATACAAAAAAATATTATAGAAAACAATAGATGAAATAAAAAGGTTTTTAAATTATTCATTTGTTAAAGAATTAATACTGGCCATTTTATGAAAATTAAATAATTGTCTTTTTGAAAACTTTCTTATTATTCATGAAATATCAGGTTTTTTCAATTTTTCTTTTTTATATAAAATTTGCTTAAATATGAAATTTCAGATAAATTAGCTTTAGATAAGAACCAAATATTATTCTCTTTGGTTGTTACACTCTTTGGCCTTTATATATATATATATATATATATATATATACACACACAGAGGGCAAGACAAGCAGAAATGCAGTTTCATATTACATATTACTGATTGCCCTGTTAATTCTGCTCTACAAAGAAAGTTATGTTCCCATTTATCCTTGTATTTTTATCTTATAGACAATTATCTTGACAAAGGTCTCATCACTGATATGTCACAATTTATGAAGAGTGTGCATGCATGAGCATTTAGTTGAACTACTCTTCTATTGTCACCTTAACTGCTAACACAATAGCAGCAGCAACAGTAGTAGAGAGCTTTTACCCCCCACCCCCCAGTCAACATTTGCAGAGGATAGCTATTAGAAACAACAAAGATTCCTTAAAACAATTTGTAGAAGCAAAAATGTGAAATTTTTTTTTTTAGATAGATATGTAAGTAACTATACTAAGTTTAGTAAGGCAAAAAGGTCAGTAGAATCAACAAGAAGACTGTGTTGTGCCAATCTTTCAGGTGGAAAGATTTGCCTGCCTAGAAAATCAGCATCTATTTTATCTAGGCTCAAATACAGACTTATGGGATAAGTAGGATATGTTTATCTTAGTAACAGAATGGATTAATGCAGGTTGGGACATGAAGTAAAAGTAAGTAAAGTTGGCAGAGTGGCCTATTGTCAGTATCAGCCGGACATCAAGGGAGTCTAACTCCTTTTCACTAACACTAGATCAGGGAGATTACTTTTGCTGAGGTGGAGCACCATACCTACTGTCACCTCCCCACTTTACCACACAGATCAGATTACCCAATCTGAGTTGGTGCGGACCAGTATCAAATCAGGAACCTTGCGATTCCTAGACAGTTGGTTTACCGACGGAGCTAAACCATTGGGGCATAAACACATTTTAAATTGCAAATTTTATTGATTTTTGATTGCTTTATTCTTCAAGTTAGAAGTTTTTCTTAATGTTATTTTCCTAACAAATATCTTGATACAATATCAAACTTATACTTACCCGGTCTTTGAACTGATAAGATATAATATAATTAGTGTGAATCCCAGGAGGCCATCCCCCCAGGTAACACCTACCCCTCATCTAAAAGGGGCAGGGCTGGGTTTATTGTCCCAGTATCTAAGGCACCTCAAAAGAAGAATGCCAAAGAGATTCATGTAATTTTTACACTGGCCACTGCATGAGCTTCAGTTTGTGAGTGGCTCCCACATTAATCAGACTTTATGTTCATTTGACATTGTGGGAGGTCAGAAAATATCTACAATATGAAACTTTTGATGTGTTATTGTAATATATACACAAAAATTAGTTTATATATATATATATATATATATATATGAGAAGTAAACAAACATACGATGTTTGTTGATATGGCTATTTTCAGCCGACAATATTTGGGAGAATATGTGCTTAATTGAAGTCGAACCTAATTTTTTTGAAAGTTAATTCATTAATAATTAATTAGGCGGGACATTTAAATAGTTAAATCCCGCCTAATTAATTATTAATGAATTAACTTTAAAAAAATTAGGTTCGACTTCAATTAAGCACATATTCTCCCATATATATATATATATATATGAGCAAAATCAAACATCTTTTTAACAGACAACGTTAAAGTAAACAAACAATTCTTGATATATTTCCTAACAGTTAAGACTTTTAACAAATGTTGTTTACTAAAAAACAAACAAAACATAACAAGATGACTTAGCAGAATAATCAACATTATAAAAATCAAATATCCCTTCAGTTAAAAAAAAGAAAAGAAAAACAACCCTTACTCAACAAAGAAAGTCTTTTAAGAACAATACACAAACAAGAAATAAACACCCTGAGGAAAACTTCACCGACTTCAATCAGCGACTATAAACAGGCAGAAATAAACAAGAGTATTGTTGTATTGTATGTACCAAGCAAATAGCATACACAGCCATTTTGGAATAAGATGAGTTGGCTTAACTTCGCGTGGCCATTTTGGCTCTCACAATAATCTCCCCTTCTTGGTAAGGGCTTTTAGAATCCCATTCTAACTGGTCCACAGATTAATCTTTTAATTTTGTTGAAAACTTTTTGCATTTACTTTGTACTTTTCTTCTTACAATGGGTCAAGGAAGATGTGTTGTAAGATAAGATATTTCCCCTACAAGATAGTTGGACTCGTCTAATGGAACACATAAAAATACGAATATGCAAGGTCATTGGTAGTCGTTATGTAGTAGTATTCATAGTAGAGTCACTACTAATCGAGTAGCTAGACATACTGTTGGAGAACTGCAAGTTGACTATTATTTATATTCCTGTGCAAAAAGTAATAAACCTTTTCTGGATTTTCAATGTTGTTAATTGATTAATTTAGTCACAACAGATTGGACTCTTGGGATGACAACCAGTCTAGGAGAAAGAAAATTCTGAATTCCAAACAATGTTAAAAGCAGCAAGAAATTATTCCACTATCTCTGTCCAAAACAGTCATGGTATTTGAAAGTTTTACCAAAAGGAAACTGTGGAGGACCATAATCAAACAAGTCCAGGAAAGAAAACAGAACTTTCCATTTCATACAAATAACTAACAATAACTGAAAAGAACTGTTTTACAATGTTGGATTTTGTACACTAAAACAATATCCAAATATTTACTAAGAAATATGAAAGAAGTGGAAGATTGTGTAGCACAAATATTCCACATGGAGACAGTCTGTTTGCCTTGGAAATCAGCATTTGCAGTCCTAGCTCTTAATTTGATTTGAACCTCTATTCTGGTTTAGTTTCTTTGTTTAATAGCATACTAACCATCATGGGTTATCTAATGCCAAAGCCATCCTTGTAGAACAGTAATGGTACTATTTAACTCATAGGTGGGGGATGAGGGGTTTCTTACCTTTCCCAAAGGTATTAGTCCGCAAGTGAAAGTAATAGTGCAACTGGAGTTCAAACTTTTTTGCTACAATGTCACATTCCAGCCCGTTAGTCACTTATACGATGGGACTCCCTCCTCTATTTTGGCCAACAACGACGTTTCCCTGGATATTTATTAAGCATTGTGTGGCACAAGGTCAACTCAATGGAAATAGAAGAAGATAGAAAATCACCAATTTTCCAAATGGAGAAAATCTACTTGCCTTGAAAATCGGCATTTGACCTTGTCTCAAACACTGATCTTTGAGCTTGATAAGAAATATATCCAACTATCACAGACACCAAGTAGACTATGACAAAGAAAAATCATTGAACTTTGGGGTTCTTGACTATTGATCAATAAAACTCAGCTCTACCCAGTGTAGATATTTCCATTTTTATTTATATTGGGCACCTGCTCTTAGTGTAATACTTTAACTCTTAACATCCTATACCACCTCATTCCACCTGTCCAGGAGTCACATTCATTTTCTAATCCACCCTAAATGATAGACTTTGTTTAAATATAATATTAAACATATTTAGCAGTCTTTGATTTACAGGAAATAACAGCTAACTTTAAATGAAAAGGCCATTTTTAGCCATTTATTGATAAATCCTTATAGGAATGGGGCTCTGGACTTAAAAATTTTAACAGGATGTTAAGAGTTAAACCAAATTTGAATAGTAGTAGGTATGGCCAAAATTGCAATACAACAGCACCCCCCCTCTTTGTTTAAACTTTTATAAAGAATTTAAAACTGTAAATTGTCACTTTTTTTTACTTTAAGAACCTAAATTTACATATAAAATTTTTTTCTATGGATTTTTAATTATAACAATGAAATAAATCATGTTAAAAAGAGCTATCTTCAAAAAAGAAAAAAATGGCAAAAATATGCCATTTTGACAGATATAGTTTGATTTATAAAATTTTTCTGTTTTAAAAACTGCAAAACAAATGATTTTGACATCTGATCTTTAAAAAAATCCTTCCTCTTCATAATGCAGCAAGTTATGTTAAGTTTCATTCATTTTTTCCAAGTTTTGTTGAATTTTAATTGATTAGTTATTAAAAAACATTAAATTTTGGCCCTAACTATATAGTAGAGGAGTAAATATTACCTGACCAGATATCTCAACTTTGTATAAAAGTCAATTTAATATTACTTGATGATATACAGGCTACATACAAATATTGATAGACGAAGACATCAGGGTAGACATTTATCTAACAGATATCTCAACTTTAAATATAAAACCAAGAGATATTTTTTGCAGAAAAGAAGAGGATTGGTCTCATATGGTATCAAAAATGGTAGCTCATATTCAATATGCTTGTGATGAAATAATAAAATGAATAATATTGGATGATGGGATCAATAAATATGACAATAGCATATTAATAGTATATGAGACACCCTACCCTCATTGCCATATATTACAATATCATAATTAAACTGATTAATCAAGGTATAATTACCAGTAGACGTTTATGGCTTTTAGATAAATATTAAGTTATTAATTAACTCTCAAGTCAACTTCGCATATCCAACCTGGGAAATTTTTTTTTTTTTTTTAGAAAAAAAGTAAGCATCATCCAATGAAATATGATCATTTTGTCATAAATTTTGTTAAAAATGACAGACATTAGATGTTTTAGCAAATGACGTATAGGGAATAAAATTTAACCTCTTACCTACCGATCCTGAATAGACTCGCTTTCATGCATTGATGAAAAAAACTGTGGCAGAAAAGTCTGTTTGATGAAACTATCATTATTGGAAGTATCATGTTTTCTAACATTGTGGTCTGCAAGGGATGTAGAATACGGTTTTCCGCTTGCATATGTAATTATGGGGGTTGCACCTGTTCGTAGGTAAGGAGTTCAAAATAGTTTAAGGAGTTATCATTAAAACTAAAAACAGAATAACAAAAACAAATTTGAGAGTTTTTACCCTTGCAAAAAAAAAAAAAAAAAATTTCTTGAGGGCTAAAACCGATAGGGGAAAATCACCATAATCCCTTAATTTATTAATTAGTGACTACTCCCTAGTTCAATTCAATTTTTATCAATTTATTTTCCCAGTACCCCACTCGTACTGAGTCAGACACGAAGGCCCTATTTATGTGGGACCACCCACAAGCCGAGACTCATCGGTGGCGGGTAGAAAAATTGTTGATCCCGTCGGCATTCCCCCTCAGGCGCTGGACAATAAACCCAGCCCTGCCCCTTTAAGTCAAGGGGGCAGGTATTGCCTGGAGGGATGGCCCTCTGGGATCGACGCAAGTAATTTACCATCTCACTGGTCCAGTGGCCAAAGCTCACTGGACCCCCGCCTGAGCGGGTGAGGCAATTCAATTTATAGAAGGAGTAAAGTCTTTAACCTCCTAGCCATTGAAATGAATTACAGTGTGCATTGAAAATATACCAACCTCTTCTAATAGACAGAACCACCATAGCCTTTTATTTCATTAACTATAGTAACTATCTTAATTTAAAACTGTAGAAAGAAATACAGTTGATTTTGACTTGAATTTTTATTCTTGATTTTGTTATCAATAATGGGAATATTCTTTTGAGTTTTATAGGCGGCAACAGAAAATCACAGTTGAAGAACAAACTTAGAATGTGTAAAAACTAAGAAAAATAATAAGTTTAAGAAGTCATAAATGCATAAAATTTGTCTTATTAAATCCATTTTATTTCCTATCATAAATATACCGATACATGACATTACATACTGTATGTATATGGTAGATTGCTGCAGATCTCATTCACTCACTATTAGACGACATTGGTGATATTGTAATTTTATAAAAACCTGCTGTAGCAATGGTCTATTGTTACACATTTTTGTGATTTAAATAGGGTCAACAGTATTGATAATGTTTGGTGAGTGGTAAAATCTTTTGTCTTACCGCAACTGAAATCACAGGAAAAGACTTCTAACAATAAAAATAACCACCATATTCTCTTATTTTATTCAATATACTGTATAGCAAAAAGGGCAACATTTTTTTTAACCACAGTTAAATAGTGAATATAAAATAGTACGTACTGCTATGGATAGATGTAACCACCATAGCCTCTTATTTCATTCACTAGAGTAACTAATTAATAATTCAAATGAGTTTGAAGAGAAGTTTGAACTTCTAGCCATAAATTTGTATTACAGTTGGAATTGAAACAGATGGAACCACCATAACTTCTTAATTCACAACAATAACTATCCCTTAGCACTGTACAGAAATTGATCAGCTGTTTCCTGTTTAATTAAGAATAAATAACAAATTCAAACAATTTCGGATTTGCTTTAACAATCTGTACAAAAAACATAATCCCTCACATTAACATATTTTGTATATTATCAACTGGTATTATATATACAGGATAGAGTCCTTAACAGAAGAAAAAATCAACATAGCCAGTGTCTGTACGAGTAAGGCACAGCAGCCAAGCCCTGTGGTAAGAGTGTGGGCTCAAAATTTAACTTCCAAATCATTTCTATTGGAAATTTTAAATCTCCTTATTTATTATTATCCACATAAACCTGCACGGTTCCTAGCACATATTTGTCTATACAAGTTTTGTTTACACACACACAATATGTTAAAGAATTTATATGGCTGATTGCAACCTAATAGAGACCTAACTTAGTGTCTGTAAAACATAAGGCAACAGAAGCATTTATATATAGAGTTTATATCCCTATTCCAATAATGGAAATACAATAGAACCCCCCCCCAAAAAAAAAACCCAACACAAGACACTAACTCCAAAATTTTTCTAAAACACTTCATATGGTGTAAAAATTAATGAAGCTAGGCTAGCAGACCATTATTAGTGAGTTTGAAACTCCTTGGGTGCCCATGGCCTTAAGCCAAACTGGGCTGAGCTTAGCAAATGGCAACTCTTAAATATTTACAAATCCCAAATTTCACAACAGGGATATTTAACTTTATATTTAGAGCATTTGTTTTAGGGTTTACTAAGTTCAAGTCAGTCTGGTACAAGACTAAAAAAATTGGAGCACTTAATGAATATCAAATTCAATTCAGTATTAATGATAATCTGCAAAACTTAATTGCTAACCAGTGCTCTATGTCAAGGTATTTTGACATTTTTGGGGTAATTTTTAATATTAAAGATTTAGTAATAATTTTCATTTTAAAGCAACTCATATTTTTTGAAAACTATTTCTACCAAAAAGAAACAATACCAAATCTCTTTCCTCTTCTAATTTGAAAAAAATGTTAATGGCCAATTATTATCGATGAAAAGCAACCTTTAATCTCAATGTTGAAATATACATTTATAAAACTTATAATAATAGCAAGTAAATAAGGGGAAGCACTCTAATTAGCATTTTATGATTATCTCCCCTGAGATATTACAACAGTGAGGATGAGCATGAATGCTGACTAACCTATTAAGTTGCAAATTTAAATTAGAGCATTTTTAGCTCTAACAAAAATATTGCTACAATGTGCCTTTTTGTCATTTTATTAAAAATCAAAACTTTATATTAAATAGACAAAATTTCCCCAATTCTTTGAATATTTTATAATGAAGATGTAAAAAATTCAATTCCGAAGTTCTTAAACGTTTCTAAGTTAATTTTCTTTTTTGATCTTTTACATCATACTTTCCATTATATAGTGTCATAGATATTATCTTTGATACCATATAGTGGAAGGAATTATTTAAAAGATTCAAATAACTAAAATTGTTATTTAATAATTTGGGAATTGAATTTTTCACATAATTAGAATTTAATCTTAATTCTTGATTTATATATATATATATATATATATATATATATATATACATACACACATCTTCATTATAAAACAAATCTTTCCTCTTGTTAATTTGTAGTTCAAACCAAATTGATATTTTTTCTCTCACCATATTTGTACAGGACAATTCTAAAAAGAAACAAAGTAACTTTTTGCAATATGGTAATATTCAAATATTAACCCAAAATGTCAGGTTTTTCTTTTTCAAAGCCTTCCTGGATCTGAAAATGAAAATCTTATTATAATGGAGATTGTGTGTTTTTCTGTCTGTAACCGAAACTATATTACTACTCAAGTCACAATTTCCTTAGTTATTAACGACACATTCTCCATGATTCTATTTCTATTTAAACCTCAATTAATAACATGCAATTGTATTTATATATACAACAAAATACCAGTTTTCAGTGTAAACGTAAAGCTAATTTGCATATTGATATTAAAAAAAAACTGATTTTAATAAAAATGTGCTTGGTATTATTCATTTCTAATTGTTTGGTTTTATCTTAATGAATATGAGTAAAAATCTCTTCAATAAATCCTAAAAGAAATTCATTAACAAGAAGAAATAACTGTAATTTTATTCTTTACTTCCTATTTTAACTAAATAGTTAAATTAGGAAAATTTAGCATTGAAAAACGGAAGTGATGAAAGAGTAAGTTTCAGTTGTTCTATTTTTCGATTATACCCCCTCCGTTTCAAATCTTTTTATCTGAATTCTTATTTAGTTTCATTAACCTTTCTAATTTAATACGATATTTTATTACATTTAAACTTAAATACTTGCACCCGGAGGGTGCATATATTTGCTAGTCTTGCTAATTTACTTTAGATGGAAATGAAAATGAAAAAATGATAAATAAACCAATCTGAATTATTCTATAGAAACTTTAAGCGGGGAAAAAAAAAAAGAAAAAAAAAAAAAAGATAAAATCTTGAAGCCAATTTTTGATTGCTATTTGCAACTATTTTTTGGAATGTCTACAAACATCTTAAAAGACTTAAAATCTATAAAATTGATATATAGTCAAGGGTCACGTGAGTATTAGGAGGAGAGTCCGTCGTCTAAGTACTTCAGGTGAATTCTGCACAGAGTAATCTGTGTGTTCTTAAATAGTGGTTTAGAACCATCGCCACTGTTCAGGTACGGGGGAGATGGGTCATTCCATTATATCAAAAATAAACATTGTGACAGCAATGACAAGTTTGCTTAAAACTATCAAAACTGAAGATGACCTCAAATAAGGATTTGGAGAAAATGAAGCATTCATTCATCTATGTGTATATATATATATATATATGTATATATATTTATTATATTATTATTGTACTTAGAGTAATAAAGAAATCTTATGTCAGGGTGTAGCAAAAATATTTCCATTTTGGCAATTTTCAGGCATTATTTCAAACTAGGTCTTAAAACCATTGAAGCTGCTCATTGAATTCAGAAAGAAACAGGAAATGAAACACCATCCAACGGAACTCCCTAAAATTTGTTTAAGCATTTTAAGGGTGGTGACTTGTCCTTGTAATAAAAAGTAGATGGGACAATTATTGGTGTTTAAAAAAACAAAAACATGTGGAGCATTAGATAAGCTTCAAAACATTCAGAGATTCTTTATGTAATTAGAATTGATTTAGAATAAAAAATATTTCTTAAATGAAAATACTTTTGATACACCCCTATAATTACATATACATATATATATATATACAAACATATACACACATATACACACACACACTGGAATCATTGAATTAATATTTAATTTCTCGTTTCCAAAACATTGACTGGAAAGTTATGAATAGAAAAGGTCAGTGCTTTTTAATTTGCTATTCCCCACAGAACTGGGGGGTTGTGCTAATGATCCTTTGGCCGGGAAACCATGCCTGACTCCCACATTTACCATTTGATGAAATCTTTGATAACAGTTGTATATGTATGGAAATATAACTATTTACTAAGCTCTGCTTGACACAAGGCCATTGTATTGGAGCACCCAACATGAATTAAACTTAATTGATTTGAAAACAAAATTGTTACATGTTGGTAAGACCATCACACACACACACACGTACAAAAAACAAATTAATGAAGAAAGAAAAAAAAAGAAAAAGGAAAAAAAATTACAAGAAAAGAATTTAAATCAGATTTTTTTTCATAATACTTTAATTCTTTTTTTTTTTAAATCTTAATATCAAGACATTTAAATGTATGTAAGTATGTTTTATATACAAAACGAGTATTCATTTTTATTATTATAGATGATATAAAAATATTTTGGACAAAAAACAATGTTCTCATAGAAAAAAAAAAAAAAGATATAATTAAACACAACCTAAATTTAAGTATTATTATGATTATTTTTTTTAATTATTTTTTTTCTTTAAATCAAAACTGGAACCTCAAAAGCAAAAACCCAATTCCATTGTGAGGTCCCACATAACCAGCAAATATGCTCAACCTTGAAAACAGATTTTTAAAGTATAGAAATGTACTGACCATAGCAGATATAGTGTATAACAAGATTTACATAAAATCTACATGGCAGCTCCTGCAGTTTTAAAGCCCATGCCTACCATGTTATCATCAACCAACATTTTTACCAATTCAAGCCCCTTACCTTTAATAGAAGGGAGACAACTACAAGAGTTATTTTTTTTAACAAGTGTGAACCTTAGAAATTTCAACGATGTCGGGGGGAGGGGGGGGGTTCAAAGTCGTCTCTAAATTAATTCAAATATTTCTTGTCTCAGGTCAGTTTATATTATGTACAGTATTCCATAAGAAATCAACGGCTAGTTGCTTTCCACCCTGTAGGGTATGAGGAAGCATAAACCAGAGGAGTTGATTGAAGAATTTTATTTCTAGAACTAAGAAGTCAAAATGATGTGAGGTTTCTGAAGAATTTACAAGATAATGCTCGGAAATTAATATTAAAACAATTTAAAAAAATATAAAATGAATTTAATAATATCTACTTGGGAGAAGGTCAACCCACCCCTTGCTTGATCAAATTGAAAGATATTTTATACCCCCCCCCCGTAACACACAGAAGTTAAAATCCAAGATGAACATGCTTCTCCCCCCACCCGCCCCCAGTGAACAGTCTAATAGAAATGATGATTGTAAATAGTACCAACAATAGATTTCAGTAAACTGAACAAGATAGGTATTTACATGCTTGTAAAATAGGTTTCAAAATCAAGACAACTAATCTGAGAAGAGGGGTGGGGGGGTAAACTGACCAGAATGTAAGAAAAAGCACCATTTTCTTTAAAAGAGCTTTGCCATATTTGTTTTGTTTAAGTTTTAGATATACAAATGTACAACAGGCAGTAACCAACAAAAAACAAAAAAAAACAAACATCTTAAACATGTCTCTTTGAGCCCACCCCCCTCAAGTTAAATAAATGAATGTTTTAATTAGATGAGCACCCCCAATCACCTGCTCTCTCAAAATGAAAAAAATGATGTATTTACCATAGATACACACACATTTTAAGTCAGTTTCCTGAGTAGGTTGATCCCCGATTTGAATCACAAAATCATTCATTTAAGGAATTAGGTTTTGAAGAGCAAACTTACTTGAATGAAGTTTTGCCTATTATTTTTCTAAATTTCAACTTTATAAAATTATCATTTTTGTAAAAGTTGACATTAAAAAAAAAAAAAAAAATCTTCAAAGAAATTCAACCTAAACAAAAGTGGAGATTGTAGGTTTTTTTTTCTCTCTCAATCTTTGTAGGCAAAAGAAAACTTGTAACTAACAAAACTTGATAATCTCATGTTGCAAATCTTGGATCATCCAATTTTTCATTTGAATTTAAGGAAAATTTTTAATTCAACCACAAAACCCAATCCTTACTTATAAGTTTTGTGCTTTCCTTTTTTGTCTACTTAATATCAGAAGTTTTTAAATTAAAAAGAAAATAGTTTAAAAAATACAAAAAAAAAAAAAAAAAAAAAGGATGTTTTCATAAAATTAGTTAGCAACTATTGGTCCTTTTTTTTCTCAAATAAACTAGAAAAGAAAAAAAAAATGAAAGGAAAATTAAGGTACATGCCTGTGACAGCTACTCTATCAAAAAGATAAAAATTTCATAGACAAAAATTGTTTTTTCTGTTGTATACCTAGTCTGCCAATATATTTCAATGATTTTCTATTCTTGAAGATTTAAAAAAAAAAAAAAAAAAAAAAAAAAAAAGGTGCAAACTTGTTGCATTATAAACTAAATTAAACAACTTTTATTTTCCAAATTTTAAAAATGCAATTTCTTTTTTGATTGCTTATAAGTCAAACTCTAATTACAAAAAAAAAATAATTTATTTTCCCAAAATATTCAAAAAGAGAACAAATTATGAATAGGAGTGCATTGATGGGGGGAGGGAGTCTAAGAAATACTGTGCATGATTAAAAAATATACAAAGAATATCAATTTGCATATATTGCAACTAATGCTATAAATGTAAACTAAAACAATGATATAAGCCACCGTTTAGAAGCTATTTGTGGTGGGGGTAGAGACAAAATAAAAAAAAATTGTAATAATTTGCCAACACTACTCTTTTTAAAGAAACATTAATCTTCAAAGGGATTTTCCCTGCCAGGTATTTGCAGATGTTTAAAATTTAATAGGGAAAGAAAAAAAAAAATACAATGGGATTTTTTTTTTCTGACTAAAAACAAAAAGAAAACTTAAATTCAATTTTGTCAAGAATCAACATTTTTTGTAATTAAAAAAAAAAAAAAAAAAATTAACACATTTACTGCCAAATATGGCCATGATGTATAAAATCACCATATCAGAAAACAAAAAAAAACAAAACTGGTATCAAAAATGAGCATTAGCATCATTTCTTATTGTTTAATTTAATTTTATTTTACCAGAATAAAACATAATTAGTCTTAGAAATTTCAAATAATAATAATAGAAAAAGAAATTAATCTACCCAAGGTAACTGAAAATGCATTAATGGATTTTATTTTATTTACTAAAATAAAACATAACTAATTTTTCACTGTCTATAATTTTGAGAAAGGGTCTTTAAAGTCATTTTTGATAACACACACACACACACATATATATATATATATATATATATACATATATATATATACACATATACATACATATATATATATACATACATATATATATATACACATACATATATACATACATACAGATTCAAATTTCTAAAATAGCAATGAATGTGTGGAGGTGGGGGGGATTTAATTTATATGTAGATTAACCAAAAGAGAAAAGTTTAAATGATTTTACAAGAATCACATTGTAAAAGGTTAACCCAAAGAAGGAGTGACATTGGAGACATTTTGGCAAAGTTGTTTTCCTTCTATGCCTTATAGAAAACTGGTTATGTGTTCAGAAATATAGGCAATATCCCTGACACTTTATTAAACTATAATCCTCATGGCATTAAAGTGTAGTATCTGTTCATTTCCCTCATGGTAGTCAAATGCCTCTGGTCACACGGATCTGGGAGTCCTGCCTTATATATATATATATATATATATCAACCCTTCTGCACGAGCAGGATATGACACAAGGTAAATTTCTTAAGCAGGGTTTAATAGGTTTGAATTTAAAGTTTTTCTTCTAGACTGGTCACCTAGCCAAAGTTAAAGAGCACAGTCTGCCCTACTATTTACCCATAGCTGGAGGGAGATTAGTTGAATGCATACCTTTTCCAAGGGTAATAGCACTATAGGAAATGCAAACAGCCCCATCCAGAATTTGAATTCGGGTTCACAAGTTAATTTCTTATGACTAACCATTACAACACATGCCTTTATATAAGTGCATAGGCCTAATCATTAAACCTTGTGTTCACAAAGGGATGTAGTTAACTACTGACACTAAATAAAACTCAAATGATTTAAGAGACAATAAAAATAATTTTAAAGAAATCATATCATTATGTATGTTATTTCAGACTATTACTCGGCCACTGTATGCCCAGCAGCATTCTTCCGGTATCTATTGGAGTTGGTAACTCAATTCATAAAAAAGAAAAAAAAAGTTTACTTTTTACAAATCAAATTACCAACCATGACAAAAGACACTGAAGAAGGCTGTAGAGTATAATGGCTGAAAGAGGATTGTAACAAACTAAAATGAAGACAATAGTTTGAAATAATATAAATCTTAACTCCTCAGTTGAAATTTAGACAAATTAAATTGAATTATTTACTCCATGTTAACTAATCAGTTAAAGAAATAATCAATTGGTGAAAAACTTGCTCAAGGTTTAAATTTCTATGATTAAAAAAAGGTACCGGCATCTCTACTGACACAGATCTCCTTGCCAACCAACAGGTTCCCTCATTTTCAACCTGGCATGGATCTCCTTGCCAACAAATGGGTTCTCCCATTTTCAACCTGGCCCGGATCTCCTAGGCAACCAGAGGGTTCTCCCATTTTCAACCTGGCCCGGATCTCCTAGGCAACCAGAGGGTTCTCCCATTTTCAACCTGGCCCGGATCTCCTAGGCAACCAGAGGGTTCTCCATTTTCAACCTGGCCCGGATCTCCTAGGCAACCAGAGGGTTCTCCCATTTTCAACCTGGCCGGATCTCCTAGGCAACCAGAGGGTTCTCCATTTTCAACCTGGCCCGGATCTCCTAGGCAACCAGAGGGTTCTCCCATTTTCAACTGGCCCGGATCTCCTAGGCAACCAGAGGGTTCTCCCATTTCAACCTGGCCCGGATCTCCTAGGCAACCAGAGGGTTCTCCATTTTCAACCTGGCCCGGATCTCCTAGGCAACCAGAGGGTTCTCCCATTTTCAACCTGGCCCGGATCTCCTAGGCAACCAGAGGGTTCTCCCATTTTCAACCTGGCATGGATTTCCTTCCCAACCAAAGGGCTGTACATATTCTGTCATAATTCAAACAATAAGTCCTGCCCTAAATCAAATTGCAATTTTTATGTTGTTGCAAAACCATTTAATCACAGTTTGCAAGTGACTTCAATTCAGATTATTTTTCTTTTTAACAACAAATAATACAAGTGACATTATTTGTTATTTTTCAAATTTATACAAGAAGAATGGAAATATTACAAACATAATTTGGGGAGGTATTACATTTGAAAAGATTCTTTTTTTTCCTATTCTTTTATTTTAAAGTTCTAACTCATGTTTTTTCTCCCCAGCCTACTCAAAAAAAAAAAATTACTTCACAGACTGAAAATATAAATTTAAAATTAAAAAAAAAAAAAACAAAAAAAAAACAGATAGCAAGTGAAATATTAATTTCAATTCAAATTTTTCAGTGGATATCATCACTAAATACTGTTTATATATCTTATTTTTAAGAATGTCAAACTAACCAGAGCTAAAGAGTCCCCTTTGGTAATTATATAACCAAAAACTTTCCCATCTCCATTGCCTTAGTCTCACCAGTTAAGCATATGTTATAATGAGACTCCTAATTGAACAATTAAACCATTCAACAATGAGAAAGAGTCCTTTAATTAAAAAAAATTTAAAGCTCATTTCAATGTTTCTCACAAGATTACTGAGAAATAAAAATCCTGCCAAAAGTCGAATTTGTTTTTAAATTCCAAGATTTTTATATTAGTTTGGATGATACATTATTTTTTGCTACAATCTGAATGTTTTACTGATGTAAATTTATACATACATGAAATATGAAAACAAACACTAGTAATGGCTTATGAATCGAAGACAATTCGGTCAATCCTGTGGACGGATAGGGACTTTTACCATCTCAGCCAAAATAACAATATTTTTAGTTCCATCAATAATCCATTGTATATTTGACAACAGGGAAAATAGACAGACTTACACCAACCTCAGAATTTTCTTTTGTAAGCTCTCTTAACAAACTGATATTCTAGTGAACTATAAACCTTGTGACTTCCTGTCTAATTCTCTAACTGGTGTATGAGCTACAGAAGGTAAATTCTATCTTAACTTACAAATAATAATAATAATGGATTCTTTATCATCAATGTAATATGGGGGTAGGGTATGGGAGAGAGGGATAGGGTTTGTTTGGTGGGGGTTAATTTGCTATCAATAAACTCCTAATATTTTCTTCATCTTTTCACAATCTGAACAACTAATATTAGAATGAAAAACAGCAACAATTTTTTTTCTATTTTTCAGTGATGAAAACCTAATTCCTTACCCCATGCTGATACACACTATTTTCATGAAAAATAAAATGTGCATAATAATGGTGAAGTGGTTTTACCTTTTTTTTAAAATAGATATTTACAAAAAAAAAAAAAAAAACCCCAAAAAACCAAAAACAGATGGGGAAATTCACCTTTAAACTTTAAAAGGTTAAATTAAAATCCTAATTTGGAGAATGTAGAAAAAAAAAAATATCCCCCCAACCACCACAATTCTAAACATTAAAGAATGTTTTTTTTTTAATACAAAAAATCCTGAATCCAATTTAAAAACTTATTTGGATTAGTGTTAATTTCATTGTTGTTTATTAGACAACAAGCTCTGTTCATAAGCAAATTTCGAGCCGACATTATGTGACCTAAGTCAAAAAAATAAATAAATAGAATAAAAAATCTAAAAAATAAATAAAATAAGATAAAAATTAAATTAAATTTAAAAAAAATGTCATCAAAATGGCTGCTTATTTTTTCATCTTAAAGCATAAAATAAAATTTTAAAAAATGATCACCTAAATAAATTAAACTAATCTTACAAATTATTCAACACATTTTTAATTTTGGGGTTTTACTTAAAACTAAGTTTTTTAAATTTTCCTTTCTCAGGATCTAAATATTGTACGAAAAATACACCCCCACCAATCCCAAATAAATGCTTTTATTGTAAGAATTGAGGAATATAGCCAGACGAAAGACTGAAGGGAAGGAGGGGCGAGCTTACCAGTGAATGATGGTGATGACTGATTGTATTTGCAGGGGGAACTAAAACTCTGAAGGTGACATACTGTGACTAATTTTTTTTTTTTATCTGCATTATTTGGAAAAAAATAAAATAAAAAAAAACAAAATAAAAAATAAAAATAAAATAATAAAACAAACCCAAAACTTATATTACATATTTTACTTTCTTTTTTTTTTCTCATTTTTTTTTTTTTTTTTGGAAGGCACGCAACAAACTGATGTATAATTTTTTTTTTTCTTCTTTTCTTCAAACACGACAAAAATTCGTGACGCAAAGGTTTCTTTTATGACAGCAGTTTGTTTCTCATAGATATTTTATTCTTTTTTTTGTTTGTTTCATTTTTTTTTTTTTTTTTTGGTCCTAGAATTCTTTGAATTTCTTATGCAATAACCTTTTATGAGGCAAAGGGACTGTTTATTTGCAGACAGTCAAGGCTTAAAACAAAAAGAAAAAAGCTTAACTAAAATCCTACACAATTCTTTCACTACTTCCTATCAATCTTTGAAAGTAAAAATTATCTCCAATAAATTTTCTAATTAGAGAAGTGTAAAAAAATAAAAATTACTTCACCTGGAGAGTGAGTGGGAGGGGGGGGGTGTTAATATTTTTACAAGACACCTGAGACAAAAGACAGAAAAAACAAAAGAAAAAGGGAAAGATGGAACTAATTTAAGCCTAAAAAAAAAAAAAAAAAAAATTAAACATTTCCCCTACCCCCAAATTACTTTATCAAATGAATTTCTAAAATCTTAAAGAGAAGAATTAAGTTTATCTGTGTCCTGTAATAGTTCTTACATTTTATGTGTGAAATTTATATGCAAATGTAACAACTATTATGGGACATCATTACCTCTGTTCCAAAATAGTAGTTACATTTTGTGTATGAAATTCCTATAAAAGTGTAATAATTATCATGGAACAGAGGTATTATCCTTAAAAAGTCAAATTATTATAGGACAGAGGTATTATCCTTAAAATGTCAAATTATTATGGGACAGAGGTATTATCCTTAAAAAGTCAAATTTTACATCCCTATTCAAATTATCATATAAATAATCCTAGGAGTGGAAAAAAAAATGATGTCTTGGTAGTATTAGAATGAGGTTCTAGGATATATTTCCATGATAAAAAAATGGTCATTTTTTTTTCCTGATTGAAATATTAATTATGTCAATAATATTTCTTGTATGTCTTTGAATTTAAACTGAAAATGATTTTTTTTTTCTTTCTCTTCTTTAAGAAATATTTTAGATGTAATGATGATAATGAAGAAACTGAATTTCAAAGGAACCAGAAACAAGTTTTTGCTTGTTCTAAAAAAAAAAAAAAAAATCAATGAAAATATTTTTTTTTCTTTTTGGCTGTTCACAGTGTTTAGAGTCAATTCTTTAGAGCAATTTCAGTAGAGAAAATATTTTGAGGAAAAAAAAAAAAGAAAAAAAAAAAAAAAGTAATATTTCAAGCCAAGCTGACAGCAAATGTTTTTTTTTTTTTTTTCTAGATTTTCTAGAAATTAAAGAGAAGCGACAAAGCTGATGGTGGAGGAAGATCCAAATGACATTTTGGGGTGGGGGGAGTGCAACAGAAATAAAAAAACAGGATTTAATTTTAAGAAAGAAACACAAAAAGTAATTCTGCTTACCTATCTTATAAATTGAAAAAAAAAAAAAAAAATTAAATTAAGTTATATCCTATTCTTACATTGAAACATTGAAACCGTTTTTTTTTTTTTAAAGATCTTAAATTAACCCTACTTCAAAGGATACAATTTTATTATTTTATCTAATTTTAATAAATCAAAGATAAAAATCATTTTTAGCTTTTAGACTTTTAAGAGAAAAAGCAGAAAAAAATAAAAATTCAGAAAGAGTGGTTGTTAAAAAAAATTTAAATAGTTCTTCAAAGAACATTATATATTTCACATACTGATATATTATAATAATAGGAAATGTATTAAAATGGATAACCTTTCTATATGTAAAATTAGATTTAGATTTTCCTTCAAATTAAAATACTTTTTTTTTTTTTCCTTCTCCATCTGCCTTATACCTTCAACCCTCTTTCCTTCGCTCTCATTGTTTTTTTCCAAGTACCGGTCATTCTTTCGGTCAGCTGTCAAGGCAGTGATACTGGACACTGGTCAGCTGTAGTCACAGAGTGTGCTTTCTTTTTCTTTTCTTTCTTTCAAATTTAGGTTTTTAGTGTTCATTTTTTTTTTATCTATATATATTTCATTTTTTTTTCTTTAAAAAAAATTTAAAAAAAAGAAAAACAAAAAACAAAAAAAAAAAACGAAAGTGAAGAAGGGAAAGCTTTCTTTTTTTTTCTCTCTTCTTTTTTCTCCACTCTCTTTTAACTCTTTCCTTTCATGATTAAAAAAAAAAAAAAGAAATTTAAAAAAAAAGAAAAGAAAAAGAATTTTTTTTTTCTCTTCTTAACTGAAAATCCAACACTACGTCATTTCATTTTTGTATACATTGTCGTTTTAACACCATCTTTCACATAATTAGGCATTGTTGTTGTTGTTGCTTCTTATTTCATTCCAATGATTTTATTTTCTTTCTTCATGTTGGTTGATTTGTTGTCATGGTTACCACAGCAGTTGTTGTGGCAACCATACCAAATAGTTTGCTGCACATTTTAGCATGCATTTCCTGTGCAATGGCCAAGGCAGCAATCAAATTAGTCCTGCAGCAGTCAAATGCCGTGTCTATATGTATGTGTAGTTATGTGTATGTGTATCTGAGTGCCAGTGCTTGTATGTTCATGTACGGTGTAAGTGTGTGTGTATGTGCTATGTTGCAGGTACAGTGGGCATCTGTGAAGTTCTGAGCATACTATAAACATTATCTAATTTTGCTAGATTTTCAAAATAGGGTATCAGGTCGTACAGCTCCCGATCTTCTTCATCATCAAACCATGAAGTAACAGGAACCTGAATAAAAAAAATAAAAAATATTAATCAATGTCCTTTGAGATTAAAATACATTGAACATAAATGTTAAAAAAGGCATTAACTTGCATCTTGTTACATTGTTCAATTACTCAATATTTCATCAAAAAATTCTTGTCAATAGCATGTCACAATGGCTGACTGAAAAATCACTCCTCTAAATTTACCTTACTTGTCTAGGTAGCACCCTTTTGTTAACTTTAACAGAGACCCACCCAAGCCATGTACGTATATTGTAATAGTTTGTTACTGAATACTGAGTTTGATCCTCATTGAATGCCCCAACTTATGGCCTTGTGCCAGACTAAGTTATGCTTAGACTTTTCATGCACTTCATGTGGTATAATGTATAACAGGCTAAGGTTGGTTGGTTGGTTGGTTGGTTTTATATGTCAACCCTTGTTAGGTTATTTAATGCTAAAGTCTTTTTTCCCCATTTTTCAAGCAATTACATGGTCTCATATAACTAACAATAATAATCATCTGTAAACAATTATAGCTTCAAGTAACTTTTCCTATTTAACAATAATATTCATTTATTTGTACAGTTATATCCTATCAAATATTCCAATTGAAAAAAAAAAAAAAAATTTGCAGTTATATGGATGCAGGAATTCCTACCCAATACTAACAATAGGGATAAATCCTGGATGAGGCTGTTTGCATTTCACTTTGCAATAATGACCTTGGAAAAGGCATGAATCTATCTTACCCCTCCAGCTATGGGTAAATAGGACAGATTGGGTTCTTTAGCCTCGGTAAGGAAACCAGCAGGAGAATAACTCTGAATTCAAACCAGCTTTCCTCTGCTTTAAAAAAATAGACCTTGTGTCACATCCTGCCTGTGATGGAGGAGTTGGGTACATATAAATTAGCAAAGAAAGAAAGAAAGAAAGAAAGAAAGAAAGAAAAAAAAAAACACCTGCTCAAAGAGAAAAACAATTTTTTTTTAAATCCGTTTCTTTCAGTAAAAGAAAATGTCAAAATTAATTGCAATTATTATCCAAGCTTTGATGCATTTTTTTTTTTTTTTTTTTTTTTTTTTGCTGCTCCACCAAAAAATTCTTCAGTCAAACAAAACTAGAATCCTAAAAGTTGACATTATCATTGTAGATAATTTCTGTTGTTGGTCTTTGAGAGAACCAGGAAACTATTAACTTAGTAATTTACTTATCTAATTCTCACCCCACCCAGTCACAAATGAAAAAAAAAAAAAAAAAAAAAATAAATGCAATTGTACTGTAACTTACTTACTGTAAATCTCTCTCAGAAGAGAAATTCATATGAATAAGAAACTTCCTTCTTTCTTCCACTGGCGGGGGGTGGGGTGGTAGAGGGACTTGGAAAATGCTGACTGCATCTCTTGCAGAGAGGAATGTATTTACCCAACTCCTCCGCCACAGACAGGATGTGACAAAGTCAATGTGGAGTACAGCTGGTTTGAATTCAGAGTTTTCTTTCTCTTAGAGTGGTTGCCTAACTAAGGCTAAAGAAGCTGGAATAAAAACAGGAATTCATACCTTTCCCGAGGGTATTTGTCTGAAGTGAAATGCAAACAGTTTTTTCCAGGATTAAACCTGCTCACTGATTCCATTTCCTCTTGGACGAGGCTGTTTGCATTACATATAGCGCAAATACCCTTAGAAAAAGTATGCATCCCAATATTCTCCTTCCAGCTATGGTAAATAGTAGGGCAGACAGGCTTTTCAACCTTGGTTAAGAAACTAGTCTAGGAGGAGGAAAACTCAATTCAAACCGCTTAATTTTATCAAATATTTAAATATAAAAATTTTCTATTATTTCAGACAACTAATACTTATACACATTTTAATGCGAGTATCACAAGAAAAAAATTTAATGTGTGTTGTTACTTCAAAATGAAAAGAAAGAAAGAAATGAAAAAGAAAAAGAAAAAGAAAAGGAAAAGGCGATACTTACAGCATTTTGTGGATGGAAGATGTATGATGCTGGAGAGTTGTCCACAATGATCACTTGTTCAAGCTCACGACCTAATCGGCTTAAATCCTAAAATGGATAATAATCACCAAATAAGCCAGGTAATAAGGAAAACCCACAATCAAATATATTAATCAACAATTTATTTCTCAGATTATCTGTTTTTTATACTAAGCTTCCATTTTTTCCAAAAAAAAAAAATTTTTTATAAAAAAAAACAAAAAAAACATATAATATATATATATATATATATGCCTGCTTTTCTTACAGAATCATCATTTTTCATCCCCCGCCCAACAAAGAAAAAAAAAAAATGTTTTGGCCAACCTTCTTAAAGAAAATTTTCTTTCTGTTATCTTATTTTTAAATTTTTTGTTTTGATTCAAGTTTTGTTAACTGATTTCTGCTGACTCCATCAATTCCACTGCCTTGTTCATCACAGTTGCATCTCTCTCTCTCCATTTTCTAAGCATCATTTCTCTGACTATAAACTCATTCCAGAAAAGATTTTGATTTTGCATTTTCTAGGATAGAGATTCATATTTTATGTCACCATTTTTGTACTGATGAGTTGAAGAAAAAAAACAAAACTATTATAACAATCCAATTTGTATATTAATGAAACAAAAAAATGGCACATCATAGCAAGATACTTGCTAGAGCAATTAAAAATACTTTAACTTAAAGAATAAAGCAATTTCCAGTTCAATTTAATAATAACAGTGTAGGACACTCACTTTCATGGTTATAAATTGTTAATTGATTGATGGATTTTAATGACATACCAAGAAGGTAGAGAATAATATATGTTGCATGTCTATAATTATACTTTTGTAGTTAGCAGTTTTAATATGTTAGCATCATTGGGGATCATGTTTCAGGGGTTTCATTTTGGATGGTATTGATCAGGTTTATGTTTATATTTTTTGGTATAATTTCTATTTCTTTCAAAAAGGACAGAATGTCATCTATGTTAACATTTTTAAATAGATCTTTTATATTATCTGTGTAAAAAAAAAAGAAGAAAGTTTTCTGATGAGAGCAAAAGCTCCACATTCTATGAGGAAGTGTTTAACTGTTCAAGGTGTTTGACATGTGGTTGTTGTTTTGTTTGGGTTAAAGGAGTGTGTAAATCTTGTGTGGCCAATGTGTAATTGGGATATAATGACTTATTCCAGTCTTCCAAAGTGGGTTTGATTAAGAACAGTTTATTGTGGACGTTTTTATTATAAATTGTTAAGGGAGATAACCACATATGATTAATTCTAGAGTACTTCTTTTTATTTGTAATTATAAATTCTATAAATAGATTGTGAATCTACATGGAACTTAATAGCCACCAAAAGCGGCCTTTGAGCCATTATTCTTGATGATATGTAGGATTTCCAATTCAACTACTGAAGACTAATTTCTATTTATTGTTATTCGCACATTTTAGTTTTAATAAACAAAATCTCAAAATTAGAATGTATATTAAAAAAATCCATGAGTTTTGTTTTTATCTAAAGAAAAAAGAAAAAAAGGTTTCCAAACATCAACAGATATGAGGAAAAAAATAAAAAATAAAAAATATCAATAAGAAAAAAGAAAAGAAAAGACTTACTTTTACATAGTTTCCCCGATGAAAGACACAAGATTCCCTGAATAAGCGAGTTCTAAAGACCTCCCATTTGTCTAGTAGGTCTGCTACAGGGTCAGCATACTAAAAAAAAAATTAAAAAAAAAAATAGTAGAAAAAATAAAATCAAGAAAAAAAAGAAAATTTGGTGTTTATCTAGAATTGTAGGGTGATAAGATTATTGCAGTAATGTACAAAAAAATCTATATAAATATAATACTTACATTGACAATGATAGTAATATTGTTTACTAAACAGTTACATTTGCATCTCCAACTCCTTACCATTCATCCATCCATAATATTTCTTTAGTCTTTCATTCCTCCAATCACTAAGAAGCCGTTCATGGCTGATTGACCGATTGATTTTAACATCATCTAGGGATTGGGGAATCATGTTCATTGTACATTCATATTTACATTTTTCATATAGTTGTTTCAAGAGATTTCTTTTTGCACACAGTTATATGGTTTCAAGTATTCCTATCAAATCCTAATGATTATATGGTTTTAAGTAATTATTTCTATTTAATAACATTCATTTGCACACAGTTATAGGGTTTCAATAATAATCCTTAGTAAAGAATTATAGCTTCAACTTATTATTAATACAAATCAATTAGTTATATAGCATCAAGTATCCCTATCAAAAACAAACAATTTTTAAACAGATCTATTTAACCCATAATGAGACCCTAACAGGTACTACTACACCAGATGAGAGTGGACCGGGAGTAATGGCAATGAAGGGGTACTCCATACTCTCCAGGGCATCCCAACATGGTGTAATGGTTAGCAAGCAAGTCTCTCAGATCCATTACTAATGAATAGTGAGTTTGATCCTCACTGGATGCCCCAGACTTGCAACTTACTCATGGTGAACAGGTTGGATAAATACCTATTTCCCAAATCTCCAAAACCATCAGATGCAGTTCAGTGTCATACCAAGGACACCCCCCTTTTGGGGGGGGTCTTACCACACTGTAGGAGATAGAATCAGCAACATTCTAAACCCTGCCGACAGTTGAGGCTCATGGTTGATTTCTGATACTTAACTGTAACTAATCAATAAAAAAATGAAACAAAAGAATTGAAAATTACTCTTCATCATCATCAAGTCATGCTGACAGCACATATTTCTACGGCTATCACTTGCCACCCATCCCTATCAGTCATTGCTCCTGGTCAATCCTCCTCACAACATCCAGCATCCACACAGTGCTGATCAATATAAGCCTTTGGTGGTTGACCCACTCTGGTGTGTCCATGTGTAGTTGTCCATAGGAGAACATCATTTATGAGTTTCTCTTTACTTATCCAGTGTGATAGGAGGTAAGTAGCCATACAGCTGTTTTTTGTGGGGGTGCTGTTTCCAGGATTTGTCCAGGACAGCACACAGCATCTAGCTTTTTTCCCAATCCCTTTGTTAGTCTAAGTAGTGCAACCATACAGTAGCACTGATACATCTATAGCTTGGAAGAATACTCACTTTATTTCATCAGATATCCATATGATTGATAATCAGTCAATACATATTTATCAACCAAGGATGTGACACAAGGTCAATTTTTAAGCAGAGTTTAACAGATTTGAATTCAGAATTTTTCCTTCTCCTAGACAACCAAGGTTAAAGAGCCCAGTCTGCCCTACTATTTACTCAGAGAGAATAATAGGACCCATATCTTTCCCAATTATGTGAAATGCAAAAAGCCTTGTTCAGAATTTGAACTCATCTTGCAGTGTCTATTTCCTATGACAATAATCATTACACCACCTGTCTCCACTATAGCACCCATTGCTTTCTGTATATGAGATATTACTACCTAAGTATGTGAACTGGTCTACTAACTACTAATTTTGATGGTGAATTGTTTGGGTGGTTGGTTTGTTTTATGGCATATAAACCCTTTTTAGGTCATTTAATAATGAATTAAGTCATGATTTATTTAAATTCATGGGATTTTCTTTTTTATTAAACAAAATTCTATTTAATAAAATTATTGTTTTTAACCAAATTCTTTTTACTTTATGTGTATTATTTTATTTATCTTTTTGACTAAATTTTTTTTAATCCAAATTATTTTTAACCAAATTTTTTTTTGGATGGTGAATGTAATTGTTATATTTCTCACTTTTTTGTTGTACATTAACTGCAGAAATAATGGAAATTTTCATGGTTGTGCCATTCTGTACAGGCAGAAGAATTTCTAGTTTAACATCTTCACAGGTTCAAATGTTTTTAATAGTTTACCTTTTAAAGGCCAAAATTACATTTGATTAAATATTCCTTTTTACATAGTCTGAAATTGTATGAAACTAAAATCATTTTAAACAAAATAAAATCTAAATACAGAATTGGCAACACAGAACCTTAGTGATCTGGTAGGAAATGATGCTTTCAATATGATTTCACCACCAGATAGAGTTTTGTATTATACCCAGGACTCCCCTTTTGAGAGGGATCTTACCCTTCTGCAAGGGATACAATTGGTGTATTCTAAACCCCTCCGACAGGATGAGCCTCAGACTTCACACAGGAATGTTGGAATGAAGAAGCAGAACAAAAGATCTTCAAAAGTCAAGAAAACTGTGGAAATCTCCATTGAAAGTGTTGGTTGGTTGTTTTACAGCTTATCAACCCTTTTCAAGTCATTTAATGCTGAATCAAGTCATTTTTGATAAACAAAGAACTCAGGTTGCTTACAGTACTTGCTGATGTTTAAGTGGTCACCCAATTAAGTATTGAACAGGCTCATTGCTGCTTAACTTCAGTGATCTAGCAGGAATTGGTGCTTTCTGTGTGACTTGGCTGTA
>CM042165.1:25607292-25704792 GCA_023376005.1 Doryteuthis pealeii
ATGGTAAATAAAATGGAAAATGGAGCCCAACAAAACTTCAAAGAAAAGGAAATACCTTTGTACATCAACTGATAAAAACTTTTTAAATTTCAAATTAAATTTAAAAAATGAATTTAAGAAAATAGTCAAAGGTTACGCAGAACCATTTCAATCCTAACAGCCAAAATTTTGTTTACATAATTTGTATTTCTGTCAATGTTCCTGCAAGAAAACCAATTCTACAAGATTGCTGATTGAAATATTATTTTTAGACACCTTCAAACCAAAATCTTAAGTGCTAGCTCTTAAAGATTTTTCTAATTCCACTCAAACAAGAATTATGAAATAGTAAATGAAGATACCTGATCATACACTGTCACTTCTAAAGGATTAAATAAGTTTCAAAGATTTTTTTTGTGTTTTAATAATGCTGCATATTTCTGGGTTTCACTTAAGTGGCAGAGCAAGAGACAAGCACGGGTAAAAATTAAAGGTTACTTCTCTAATTATTTGGAATTTCATTTAAACATTAAGATTTGGACAATCAATTCAGCCAGATTTTATTTATTTTTTCATATATCAGACCAAATTTATACAAACTAATATCTTATATATTTACTATATATTATATATACTAGCAAATATATGCACCCTCTGGGTGCTAGTATTTAAGTTTTGATATAATAAAATATATATTAAAGAAAGGCTAATGAAACTGACTAAGAATGCAGATAAAAAGATCTGCAACAGAGGGGGTATAATCGAAAAATAGAACAACTTTGAAACTAACTATTCCATCATTTTCCATTACTCCCCTCTTTCATTGGTAAATTTTCCTAATTTAACTATTTAGTTAAAATAGGAAGTAAAGGATAATATTACAGTTATTTCTTCTTGTAAATAAATTTCCTTTAAGATTTATCCACGAGATTTTTGTTTATATTTCTTAAGATAAAACCAAACAATTAGAAATCAATAATACCAAGCACATATTTATTAAAATAGAATTTTAAATATCAATATGCAAATTAGCCTTCTCGTTCAAACTGTAAACCGCTATTTTGTTGTATATATAAATACAATTGCATGTTATTAGTACGTAGATATGGTCAACAGTATTAATAATGTAAAACAATTTTTATTAATAACTGAAGGTTTAAAAGAATGAAATCATGGAGAATTTGACGTAAATAATTAAGGGAATTGTGACTTGAGTAGTAATATAGTTTCTGTTACAGACAGAAAAACACACAATCTCCATTATAATAAGACTCACCCAACACCTTCACCCTGGGTAGGATGTGACAAGGTCAACTTGTAAGTGGAGTATAACTGATTTTTAATTCAGAGTTTTCCTTCTCTAAGAGGGGTTGTCTTACAAAGGCTAAAAAGCTGAGTCTGCCCTACTATTTACCCATAGCTGGGAAGAGAACATATGATTGATTGACTGTCCCTGATTTATTTTAACTGCATATCAACCTAAAAATTAGGAAACTGCATCCATTGTACATTCATATTCACATTTTTAGAATAATCTGGTTTGGTTTGTTTTGTTTTACGGCATATCAACCTCAGTGGGTCATTTAATGCCGATAAAGTTTTGAAATAAATCAATTCTTAATGGATAATACAATTTTTTTATGAATACATTTTTCTATTTAACCCATAGATGGGACCCTAACAGGTACTACCACTCCAGGTCAGAGTGGACCAGGGAGCAATGGTGATGAAGGGGTGCTCCATACCTCCAAAACTGGAACCTCACCATCAGATAAGTTTAATGTCATTCCCAGGACATGTAGACCCGCAGCCACCGCCTTCTAGCACCCATATGATAAAAAGGGTTTGGGGCTTGCCATAAGGGCAATAGGGTTGGGGCAATCATATAGGTGCTATAGAATAATCTGATTTTTTTCTTTCGGCATATGATTATGTGATATCAATTATTCATATCTAATACCAATGATTTGAACACAGTTGTATGGTTTCAAGTAACAAATAATAATAATCCTTAGTAAAGATTGAACATATCTATTTGACACAGAGATGGGACTCTTAACAGGTACAACCACTTCAAGTCAGAATTGACCAGTAATGGCAATGAAGGGGTCTTCCACACCACTCAGAGTTCCAGAACAGGAGCCTCAATATAAGATGCAGTTTAATGTCATACCCAGGACATCTTTTTTTTTTGTGGAGAAGAGAGGCTGACTCTTCTGCAAGGGACACAGTATATTCTAAGCCCTGCTGATAGGGCAAAGAGAACAGATAGATTCATACCTTTCTCATGGGGATTTATTATATTGTACCACCAAAGGTGTTAAATTTAAAATTCATAATTTGGTTCTATTAAGATAGATTTAAGAAATGCATTATATTGAATTATTTCATATCATAAATATAACTATTATATGTTGCAATTGTTGCATTAGATTGGGAAAATAGGAAGTAGAATTATGTTCCTCATCTCATATCTGAGGCACTCCTAAAGGGGAATGCCGATGAAGCCAAATTATTTGCCCAACTGTAGTGAGAGAGTGTCAATATATGTAATGTCTTACCCAATCCTCCAGTATGGGCAGGATGCAATACAAGCTCATTTTTTTAAAGCAGAGTACAGTTGATTTGAATTCAGTTTTTCTTCACTTAGACATCACTTTACAAAGGCTAAAGACAGCAATCTGCCCTATTATTTACCAATAGCTAAGAGAGAATAAATTCATCCAGTGTATTGAAATAGATAGAATGGTTGCTCATTTGATTGTTACATAGAACCCCTCAACCCCACCTTTTTCTGCAAGCACTTGCAAACAGGTTTCAAATAAATGATAATCATTTGTAAACAATTATAGTTTCAATTAAAGTATGTGTTTACCCAACCACAAGCAGGATGTGACACATGGTAAATTTTGAAGTGGGGTAAAGTTGGTTTGAATTTAAAATTTTCTTTCTCCTAGACCAGTTTCTTTATGAAAGCTAGAGACCAGTTTGCCCTACTATTTACCCATAACTGGGGGTAAAACAGATTCATGCCTTTCTCAAGGGCATTATTGGAAAGTGTAAATACAAACAGTCTTGTCTAGGATTTGAACTTGGGTTACATATTCCATTACCCACGATGCTAAGTGTAATATTGTATGGCCATAGATTTAAAAATTAATCTAGTCCCTGGAGTGCCATGTTGCTTTTCATATGTTGGTTGCCAACTTCATTTTGGCAGCAACGACCTCCCAGCCTCAGACAATGTCAAGGGATGGCTGTTGGCACAAAAGAAGCATCTCAAGAGTGACATGATGTCCGATTTTGTGAATAAGATCACTGGCTTCATTGCCATAAGTGCCAGTGATCTCAAAAAGGCAGTTGGTATGAACATGTATTGATCTCTAAGACTTTCACATTCCACCACATACTTGGCTTTCTTGGCAGTTGGGTGTGGAGTCATGGCTAATTTCAGACGAAAAATATCTGCATATTAATTGATATTATCCTGCAACAATTCATAATAGTCAATATGTGTGTGTTAAGCTAATTAGTATTTGCTACTATCACTACTAATGCTATAACCAGAGTGTCACTGAATGTTGGGCAACTTATGTGAATTTCTTTGTATTAAAACAGTTGACTTTCTTGCAGCATACAGGTAGGATTACTCAATCAGATCTTTAAAATACCAATCATTTAATCTAAACAATGTTTCTAAATAAGGGGTGGGATTAAAAATAACCCATTAAAATTATTTTTTAAAAAATCAGTTAGTAGAAAAACTGTCATCTGGCTAAAGTGACAACTTTTGACTATAAAGCTTCATGCTGACTTGGAAATGGTGAGGCTCCTTAAATTTTGATAGAATGAATTTTAGACTGTCAGAAGGTTAAAAAAAAAAAAGAAAAGGAAAAAAAAAAGAAAAGAAAAAGATTGTACAATAAGAGTGAATTTTAAAAAATATATGAAAGAATTGACATCCTTGTTGTCATCATAGGTATGATTTATTAACATTTTCATTCAATTTAACTGTGCAGACATACACACACACACACAATATATAATATTCCCAATAAAAAGGTTGAAATGCTAAGAGAGAATGATAATGAATGAGAGCGGTGTATGTGTGTAAAAATATGATTTATTTATCAATAATTATGTGAATTTTTTTATTCTTACTATATTAAATTTAGAATATTTCATAGACTAAAACAGTCTAATAGATACTTGATTTTTTTCTTAAAATTCTTTTTAGATGTAGCATTATCGTTTTATACACACATAACTTTAATGAAAATATTAATAAATCCTACAAATGATAAAAAGGATCACATCTGCTTACTCAAAAGAATTTCACTCTTATAGTACAACAGAATATCTTTCTTTTTATGATATTTTTTAATCAATAATAATAATAATTCTAAATGGTGATATAAAAACCAAAAAAGTTGATGTATGTCATTTGGACCAAATTAATTTACTGTTTTTGAAGTTGTCTCCCTTTAATTCCAAATTCCCCTACCATACCCTATCTTCCCTTTAAAATTCAGTGCTAACGTTTTTTTTCAATTACTAAGCCATAGCTTAGCTTAGTTTTGAATATGGCCAAAAATATAAGGCACCCGGTGAGAATAGAATTCACTAACAATGTTCTTCTAGTCTAGCTTGCAACTATAGTACTACTCGAGGCACCGATGTTTTTGACAAAACGGTGAGGTAAAAAAGAAAAAGTAGTGTGATTTATCAAGTTTGTTGAGAAAACCATAATTACTGTGTTATATAATTACATCATGTGTACTAGCATTTATGGCCTTGTGCCAGACTAAGTTAAGCCTAATAAATAAGATCAAAATGCGGCCAGTTAAGTGTTAAAAATGAATAATTTGCTTATGTTTGGTTTTGTATTGGCAGTCTCGCAAATTAAAAATCAAATTTTTATTTAAAAGAATAAAACCGATGAAATTAATATTCTCCCTGAACATCACCAGATTACCTTTTTTGAAACACATTCTTTTCTATTTAACCCATAGATGGGACCCTAACAGGTATTACAACTCCAGGGTAGAGTGGACTTGGGAGTAATGTCAATGAAAGGGTACTCCACACTCCCCAGAGCTCTAGGATTGGAATCTCACCACTAGATTTAGTTTAACGTCATATCCAGAATACTAAACCCTCAGCAACCGACTTTGAGCACATATATAATAAAAAGGTTTGGGGTTTGGTTTAAGAGCAATACAGTCAGGACAATCATATATAGGTGCTAAAGCTTATTAACAGCTGGTTGAATGGATGAGGAAGGGGAGCAATAGTAAATTGAAATCAAGTAACAGTGAGAATGTCAACATCACAAACACTTAATCTAATTGTTTCCAAAAAATACTCTTTCAATATAAAATAAAATATTTATTGTAAAAAAAAAAAAAAAATAATAATTTTGTGGTTTACTTTGTTGTTAAGAGACAATATTCAAAATAATTTTTTAGTGATATAACCAATACAGCAATATTTAAGAGAATCTTATATCAAAATTCCAAACATTTTTTGTGAAATAACATCACTGTCTTTTCTTCCTAATTCAATTAAAAAGACAAGTTTTGAGTTTTTATCAATTTGAACAATTTAAGAATCAAACACTTTAAAAAAAGGAAAATTAGTGAATAAAAAAAAGGGGGGAATCAATGTTATCGGCATTTTATTAAAAAAATTAATGAATTAAAATGAAAAAAAAAAAAAAAAATAGATAATGAAGTTGTCGGAGTTATAGTAAACAAACTTTTTAATCTAATATTATTTTTAGAATATTTAATATTACAAAACCATTTTTAAGGGTTATATCTAGTATTGGAGGAACTGGGATGGTTTTATTGAATTGCTTCAATCATTCAAAGGGCTTTACAAATGGTGATATAAATGGTGATTGAACACAACCTCAATATGTTCACTTGGTTATAATTTCTTCAATAATTGCAATGACTTCATCAATTGTTCTACATTTGTTCTTGAGCGCTAAAACAGTAAGTTTGCTATTTTTGTTTGTTGAATAAGTTCAATACTCTTCATGCTCAAACTTTCTCACTCAAAGAAAAAAGTTGGATTGAAGAAGAACTAATATCTTAAACAGCTATAGATAGTTCCACACCCAAAAAATTGACCTGTGTTCCACACATATTTTGTAAAATAAGGTATTAAAAGAACAAGAATCTTTTGGAATCTCTACTCACCTTGAACGAACTGTGAACGAGGGTCTCATCCAGGTCTATCACCATACATTTCCGGAATCGATCCTTGCTCTTAACTGGAGGCAATAAATATTTTTCTCCTGGCTGGAATGGAAATATTTAAAAAAAAAAAAAAAGAAAAGAAAAAGAAAGTTATTTTAAGATTTCACTTATTTTCTCCCTCCCCCAGAGACAACAGAGCCTCTCTCTCTCTTTTTTTTTTTTGATAACCTTTAAGAAGCATTCAAAAACAAACAAAACATGCAAAAAAAAAAAAAAAAAAAAAAAAAAAAAAACCTCTAAGAAATGCAAACTACAGAGAGATTCAGAAATCAAAAAGGTGACATCACCCCTAATAATATTAAATGTATGTATTTACTCAATCCCTCCACCATAGGTAGGATGGGACACAAGGTCAATTTTTAAGCAGAGTTAAGTTGATTTGAATTCAGTTTTTCTTCTCATAGACCAGTTACCTGACCTAGCCTTGTCTGACCAACTATTTTACCCATTGCTAGAAGAAATGTATTCATGCCTTTCTCAAGGGTATTAGCATGAAGTGAAACACAAACAGCCTTGTCCAGGACTTGAACTCTGATTGCCAATTCTATTTCTTGAAACGATAACTGTTATGCTAAACCATGTGCATCCATATAATATTAAATGTAATCATAATGAAGGTTTTTCACAATCAAGTCAATTACCTTTTAAATCATATTTATTTCATTTATATTTTTGTAAAGTTTTATACAAACTCCCAAAATCGTCATTCTACCATCAACTTAACATTGTAGATCAGAAATAAAAGGTACAAATAAAAAGCTACAAGAATATTAACTATTTTGAGCACATAGACTTGATATTTCACGATATATCATAAACCAGATATTTTAATTCAATTAGTTTTCTATATATCATCAGTTCCCAGATGATTTACTGTACAGAGGAGATAACCCAAGCTGTGCTGGTCCTTGCACTGAGTTAGTGAAAACTGGTATTGAACACAAACTTTGTGATTCCAAGGAGAACGCACTGCCGACTGAGCTAAACCGTCAAGATCTAGTGAAATGGGGATAGACCCCCTTGCTGTTTTGTTGATACTGACAATAGGCCACTTCACAGACTTTACTATAATAATAGTAAAAAGTTTATTTATATATATATCAACCTCTCCACATGAACAAGATGCGACAAGGTCAATTTCTTAAGCAGAGTTTAACAGGTTTGAATTCAGAGTTTTCCTTCTCCTAGACTGGTTACCTAGCCATGGTTAAAAGAGCCCAGGCTGCCCTGCTACTTACCCATAGCTGGAGGGAGAATTGGATTCATACCTTTCCCAAGGGTATTAGCGCTATGTGAAATGCAAACAGCTTAGTCTAGGAATTGAAAAGGTTTAATATAGTAACTCTTCAATTATTGTTTAATGGAATTGCTTTGTCTGCACTGTATATTGAAATCTCTTTTTGTTTGAGAGTAAATTTCACACACACAGGTCCAACGTTTTTAATGGTTTCAACATGCTAAGTGATAAAAGGGCTTAAAGAAACACTAGTAAAAAAAACCCAACATTTTTTTTTCTTTTCTTAACTGGAGAAAGCAAAAACTGCAGTTGATGATTGTAATTACATCAATAAGATCAACAATTTAGGAATGGCATTTTTTGTTTTTTTTGTTTTTTGGTTTGGTTTGTTTTGTTTTACGGCATATCAACCTCAGTGGGTCATTTAATGCCAATAAAGTTTTGAAATAAATCAATTCTTAAATGGATAATACAATTTTTTATGAATACATTTTTCTATTTAACCCATAGATGGGACCCTAACAGGTACTACCACTCCAGGTCAGAGTGGACCAGGGAGCAATGGTGATGAAGGGGTGCTCCACATCCTCCAAAACTGGAACCTCACCATCAGAGAGAGTTTAACGTCATTCCCAGGACATGTAGACCCGCAGCCACCACCTTCTAGCACCCATATGATAGAATGGCATTTTTCAAAAAGGGAATAGTAAGTAAAGTTGGCAAGGTGGCCTATTGTCAGTATCAGTCAGACAGCAAGGGAGTCTATCCACTTTTTGCTTGTGGTAGACAAGAGAGAGTTTTTTTTTTTTTTTTTTTTTAAACATCTGAGCATGTGGAGCACCACACTTACTGTCAGCTCCCCACTTTACTGCACAAGAATTACCCAAGCTGTGCCTCTCATGCGCTGAGTTGGTGTTGACCAGTATCAAACCTGGAACCTTGCGATTCTGGGTGGGTGCTCTACGGACTGAGCTAAAACTTTTTCAAATCTCTACAGAATCTTGATATGGTCAACCTTGTTGAAACCAAAAATCCAAGAGAATGAATTTGCAGAAAAGACAGGTGATTTTTTTTCAGGTAGGATATAATATTCAAAATAGAAATAAGAATAAAATAACATTTTAGGGGTGGGGGTATGATTTCTGATTCCCTCTTTGAAATTGAATAGAGAAAAAAAAAACTACAAAGGAAGAAATGTTATAGTTTAATAATATGAGACATTTGTTTTTTCTATTTTGTTAAATAAATGTGAGTTAAGATGAAAAAGAAAAGAAAAAAGTGTTAGGGGTGGTTAGATGTTTTTAGTTTTCCCACAGGAAATACAAGGCAAGGGCAAAGAAAACACACACAAAAAAATGATTATAACATGCTTCCAAATTGTTGAGAAAAAAAAAGAAAAGAAAAAGAAAAACAGAAAAAAGAAAAAGAAAGAAAAAAAAAAAGCTGCCCCAGAAGATAGGTTTTTGTTTCACCTCTAACAAAAACACACATATGCATATAACTAATAGCCACAAACCTAACTGCAATATGCAGATATAACCATACAACAATATCACCCATAAATAAATGGCCTTAAACTAAACTAGGTATCATATGTTGCCTATAAATAAGTTCACCTCCTAATGATTTTTTTATTTTTAATAAAAAGTTAATTTTCTTCAAAAGATAACTGGATTTTTATTTCTAGTGGAACCTTATTCAATCAAAACGGATATTATTAGGTGTTATGTGTAAAGAACAATGCCAAAAGTTTTGTTGCTTTTCCTGGCACAAGTCACATCCTTCTTCTGGCTGTTGTCAAAACAACACTTCCAAAACACAGCTTCATTTTGTTTTCCTCCCACTAACAAAGTCACACATAACTTGTTTTCTCTCTCTCTCACCCACAAAGTTTCACTGTATATTCCAACAAAGTATCACTCTCATATTGTTCTCTTCCAACAGTTGTTGACAAACACATTTCCTCTCACTTTGGGGTGAGTCTTTATAAATATGATGCATATTTATAAGCAATAATAACATTAATGACTCAAACCTGCACATGCGCATAAATCACAATACAAATGGCCACTTAGACAAAAGACATGTGAAGCAGCATCACGTTCCTTTTATTTCAAATAAGTGAAAGTTATCACATTATTTATTATTTAATTCTATGACATTGAAACTGTAACGAAAAATGTAATTGCATAAAAGTGTACTCATGTTTGGACAGTTATTTACATAGATATTTTTGGTTAGGGAGTTTCAGTGTTGTAGAGTTTGGTAATGAATAACACCTAATAATAATTTGATTGCTGAATGTTCCACTAGAAATAATAAAATCCAAATTTCTTTATTTTAAAAGAAAAATAGCTTTTTATATTTTTAAAAAATTGGTAGGGGTGTTTTTTTTATTTTATTTATGGGTTAATTCTGTAATTATTTTCACATAAAAAAAACTAAAATTCAAGCGGGGGATGGGGTGGTGAATAGGAAAATAGTGGCCAACAGAAAACAACATCACCAAATCCAATGATTGGCTCAGTTTATTCCTAGCAATATTAACCAAACTGGCAAATTATATTCTAAGTAATTCTTGTAACTCAAATAATTCCACATTCTTTATAAAAGTCTTTTTCTGCTAAACATGAAAATCAACACATGCCCAAATTAGACATTTGTCTTTCAGACTACTTCCTTCAATTTTTAAAACTTTCCAGCAATGTTTCCTATTATCTAGACTTCGTCCAAATATATCAACACCTGATGAAGGTCGGAATTAATTGGTCAAAACATTCCATTAATCTTAAAGCTAAAACAGAAAAACAAAAAGGTAACTCTTTCAATGTCTAGAACTCTTTTCAAAATTATACAAGATATCTTCCATAGAGATTTAAAAAAAAAAAATGGGTTGGCAAACATTTTTTGATGAAACAATTTAAAAAGGTGAGAATGAGAGATGAATAATCTAAATAATTTCCGGGATAAAAACTTTTAGTTGTTCAAACAACTCTTCTTGAAATTATACAAGTTATCTTCCATAGATACAGTCGGATACCAACGGATATAAAGTTTGAGTTAATGCAGTTCTAAGTGACAATCATCTGTAGGTTGCAGGTTCAATCCTGACTACAGGCAAAAATAACAGAATACTTAACACTTTCACCTGGTCATGGTTAACAGAATGAGAACAATCTATCACAGGATTAAATAAAGCTGTCAGTTCAAAGTTCTGAGAAGGCTCCAGAGTTTGATAAGAAGGTTCCCAAGTTCAACAAGAAACACCTGAAGAAGGCCGGAGGGCACATTGGCTGAAATGTTGTGTATGTTACAAAGAAAATGAAGACAATAGTCCGAAAAATCTAAATAATACAAAATTCCATATCTGAAGATTGAAGGATCAATTGAAATTTTCTGATAAAACTTTTTTTTTTTTTTAAAGGAGAGAAGAGAGAGAGAGAGAGAGAGAGAGAGAGAGAGAGAGAGAGAGAGAGAGAGAGAGAGAGAGAGAGAGATGCATAGTTCAAATAACTTCTGGAATAAAAACTCTTTCTCAAAACCATAGAAGACATCTAAGACTAACATGTTCTGTTTTTATTCAACCGGTCAAAACTGAGAGAAGATAATACAATTAAATTTTCTTTTGCAAAATAACCACCTCCTCTCTTCGTCTTCCTTCTCAATAAAGACAATCCAACTCACACACAATCTGCAAGCAAAATAATTTCAGTTAAAAGATTGCTCACTTTGTACAGGATATGAACAACTAACATCCTAGCTAGAAACACTTGCCCTCTGTTATGCCAGAATAGAGACATGTTACAAATAGCCAAGCATCTGCCCCCCACGCCCACCTCCATTGCCACAAAAACCTATATATACGACCAGTGATGTGAAATGAGCACAGGATTGTTGTCTTGTGTTCAAAAACCAACAATGTCTGCAGTGTTTTCGACTGCCAAAAAAGAAACAAAAAAACGACGTTTTCTCAGTTGGGAACCAAACTGAAAGTCCAGAATTAAGGCGGATGGTTGAGAAAATTGGCTGATTGAAAGATTTGTAGATGAAAAGATGTCAATCAAAAAAAATATTTCAAATTCTTAGAAATAAATTAAATGACAAGTTTTTTTTAATACAGGTCAGTTTTATTTAACGTGTTTGCCACCAATTCTATTTTTTTGATGTTGGAACTACAGCATCCATTTTCTTCTTATAAAACATGGCTGAAAGTCTTCACTGTCTTTAAAACAATCTTATTTTCATACACATCAACTGAAATATCTGACAGAATATCTAATAGATATAAATAATATACTGAAATGTTTTAATAATTTAAACAACTATCTTAAAACATCATCAGGTTGCACTGACAGCATGGATACCCGTGACTCTCTTGCCACTCCTCCCTATCAGTTATTGCTCATGACAGGTCTTCTGTATGGCATCCAGAATCCACACACAGCTGATTGGTGTAAGTTTTTGCTGGTTAATGTTCCCATATGTAGGTGTCCACAGGAGAACATCACTTATGAGATCTTCCCTGCTTGTCCAGCATGCCTCGTTCATCTTATTTGGATGGTTTGTGTGATAGGAGGCAAGTGGTCATATAGCTGTTTTCTTATAAGGTGCTGCTTCCAGGATTTGTTTAATAATATCACGCAGCAGCCTTATATAGTTCCCATTTTTATTAGAGTGGTGAAGCCATACAGTAATACCGACATGGCTACAGCTTGGAAAAATTTTCACTCATTGTAGAGATCAGATTTCCCTATGATCAATAAATCTATCAATAACAGTCCATATCTTTCCTATGTGAATATTGATATTATTTTCTGTAGATGAGATATTTAAACATTTCTTAATTGTTGAACACCCAATTATTGTGCAATGGTTAGCAAGCTAGTCTTGGGAAATCAATTACAAATTAGTAGTGAGTTTGATCCTCACTAGGTGCCACATACTCAAGTCCTTGCATTGTTTTTGTTAAGCACCTCACTTAGTGTAATGGTTAGCAAGTTAGACTGGACAACTATTATTACAGAGTTTAAGTCTCACTGGGTGTCCCATATATCCAGTCTTGTGCTACAATTAAGCAAAGCTTAGTAGCTATTTACCCATGACAGGTAGGATGTGACAAGGTTGCAAGTATGGGGCATCCAGTGAGGATCAAACTCACTATTCAGATCTGTGAGACTAGCTTGCTAACCATTATACCACACTGAGACACACTTAAGCAAAGCTTAGTATATAACTATTTTTAAAATTTAAATTAACATTTTTTAAAATTTTATTTACAATGAAGTTAGAGACATTTGTGCCACACTAAGCGAAGTTGAGTAAATAAAATCATTGAAGTTAAGCAATGATAAGCCTGTTTATTTCTGAGATGAGTGACCACTTAACAACAAAAAGGTACTGTTAGCAATCTAAAACCTGTGTACCACACTAAGCAATGCTTAGTAAACAACAAGTTTTTATGTCACCAAATTAAATATGCAAATTTCCTTTGCTGCACAAAGAGATGCTGCCATCTTGGAAAAGAATAACCCATTCTTCTAAAATGAGTTGTTATCTTATTGAGTGTGAGACAAAAATGTCTTGTTTGGAAAGAGTTAATTAATATGTTGCGACAGATTAATGTAATTATAATATATATCATAAATTATTTATATATTATACATTTATATTATAAATTATACATCTAAATTTATATTATAAATTATTTTGACAACATAATTATTTAAATTAATGTAATTATAATATATATTACATAAAAATATATATTACAAAACTGTCTTGTTTGGAAGATTTAATTAATCTGTTGCAACAGATTAATGTCATAACTGAAAGGAATTTTATTTTGTCATCAAAATAATATATAAAAAGGGAATAATTTATATTACATAATCAATAGGTACAGCCTATCATTTTTGTAATGAAGTGTAAGATTCTAAATTTAATGGTTAACCATAATTCATGGAAAAATACAGATAAGTTCATATAAGTTTTTCCATAATCCATGGAAAAATACAGATAAGTTCATATAAGTTTTACTGAGAGGCTTTCACCTTTAGGTCATCGGAGTGGTCCTCTCTGATTGACTTAGGAGGATCACGTGATCAGAGGGAACCCTGGGAAAGACTGAGAATCAATCAAGCAGCAACGTTGTGCAGACAGTGGATCCATCTGAGCTGCTTTCTACATTACGCATGGGCTATATGGGTATTGGGGAAATAAACTATATGTACACCAAAAAAAGAATATGTCTCCACATATCCTAATTGATGATTAACTAAAGATAAAGTGGAGAGATAAAACACTCAATACAACCTGATAAAGAAACCGAAAGAATTCAAAAATTCAAAAACCAGCAATGGAGATCAGTAAGTATAAAAGATTTAAGAAATAATAATATGCAACACTTACATGAACCACAATTAATTTAGTTGGTTATTTTCTTTCTTTTTCTCCCCTCCACCCCCTTTCTCTCTTTGGATGAGTTGCATCAAAGATTGAAATGTATTTATTGAAACTAAATCCATTTCTTTTCTCACAAAAGAAATCAGAAAGACAATTAAACAAACCTAAATTAGATAAATAAAGGGTGTATTAACATTACTAAGACTATATTAATATAATGTATAGCCTCCTTGGGCCCAACACTAAGACTGTAATCTTGTAATGTACAGATGTCAAATACTATATTGTGATATTCCAAGCTATGATACACATACACACACACACACACACACAAGATCAGTCTGAAAAGTAACGGAACTGGGTGTGGTGTCTGAGTTGTGGGCAAAAGAGGGATAAGCAGTTTTGTGTTATCATCTAACCTGATATCTTGGGAGTATATAATAATAATCTTAGTTTTCTGCAACCATTTCATTTTCTTTCTCACATGCTTTTGTTTACACCACCTCTTTTTTTCAGGTTGTTTGGCTATGTGCACTAAAGAACAAATGATGAACAAGCCAACCTGAAATTTTTGCTCTAATTGGTTTGTTTTGTTTTACGGCATATCAACCTCAGTGGGTCATTTAATGCCGATAAACTTTTGAAATAAATCAATTCTTAATGGATAATACAATTTTTTTATAAATACATTTTTCTATCTAACCCATAGATGGGACCCTAACAGGTACTACCACTCCGGGTCAGAGTGGACCAGGGAGCAATGGTGATGAAGGGGTGCTCCACATTCCCCAAACCTCCAGAACTGGAACCTCACCATCAGATAGAGTTTAACGTCATTCCCAGGACATATAGACTCGCAGCCACCGCCTTCTAGCACCCAGATGATAAAAAGGGGTTGGGGCTTGCCATTTGAGGAAAGCTCTATCACAAGCACTTGAAATGCTTCAGTAAATGGATGGAGATAACACTTGTGTTTTTGAGTGGTTCAAAGAAGGGTGAGAGGAGGTAGATGATGACTCCTGGAGCGGGAGGTCAACAAACAGGATGAACGCCACATACAGGTATATCAGGACATCATCAAGTGTCTTCAAACTGAACCAAACTTGCTTCATGAAGTCATCACTGGTGACGAGAGATGGATTTTTGAAACATCACCCAGGCTGAAGACAAAGTTATATTGATCATGTTCTCTTGATAAGAGAGGCATAGTCCATAGCAATTTCTTGCCACAGTGCTAGACAGTCAATCAGCAAGTGTACAAGGAGACCTGTAGCATATTTTTCACTCAGTGCACGAGAAAAAGTGAGAGTTGTGACAGGACAAATCATGGCTGCTTCACCACAACGATGCACTTGCCCATCCTTCCCATTCCCCAAATTTTGCTCAATGTGACCTTTTTTTTCTTTTCCTTAAGCTAAAGGGATCAAATCAAGGGATTTATTCTAAAGATATGAGGAGCCATTAAGCAGGCTGTAATGATGAAGCTGAGGGGCATCCCAGAAGAATCCTTCCAGCTGTCCATAGAAATATGGATGAGAAAGTGCAATAGATTCAAGGGAGAATACTTTCAAGGGGAAACCATGTAGTTTGTTGTTTGGAATCAAAATGAATTATTAGTGACACCAGTTCAATTTACTTTTCAGACATGTGGTGTGTGTGTGTGTGTGATCATCATCACACTAGTAGCATGGATATCCATAGCAATGTCTCGCCAACCGTCCCTATCATTCATTGCCCTCGGGGTTCCTCTGCACAGCATCCAGTATCCATACAGAGCTTGTCAATATAGATCTTTGTTGGACGGCCCACACTGATGCGCACATGTGCTGGTTTCCACAGGAGAACTCATAACTTATGAGTTTGTCCCCACTTTTCCAGCAGTGTTCATCTCATTCGGATGGTTTGTGTGATAGGGGGCAAGTGGCCATACAGCTGCTTTCTGGTGGGGTTTTGTTTCCATGGATTCTTGAGTAACTGCCATCTAGCTCATTCCCCAGGCACCTTATTAGGGTCCAAGTGGTACAGTAGCACTGATTAATATATATATATATATATATATATATAAATATGAGAGAGAGAGAGAGAGAGAGAGAGAGAGATGTTTGAATTGACTCATAGTCAATAGTGCTTGGAGACAGCCAGTTTCTTGCCTATGTGATCATCAGACCAAGATGGTTTTGCTCTGATAATTGTAAAGATGACAAACTATCAGTCACCAAGTGGCATTGACTGTGCCTAACGCCATTCAAATCTAGATCTAAATATGTCCTATTTCCAATATTGAGCAGACTTTATTGATAGCTTACAGTCAAATCACATTGAAAGCACTAGTTCCTGCTAGATCACCAAAGTTAAGCAGTCACGAGCATGTTCAATTCTTATATGGGTGACCATTTAAGCAATAGCAGGTACTGTAAATAACCTGATATCAAATGACTTAATTACGCATTAAATGGCCCAAAAATATAAGACAGAACAACCAACAGATATATATATATATATATATATATAATTGCAGTCACAATAAAAAAATTAAAAAAACATTACTGCAGGTGATGTTTTTTTTTATTGTGACTTCAATTTTTTATATATATATTTCTTTCTCATTTCTATAAATGAATATCTAAATTTTTTAGATAAGTTATTTACAATATTTATATGATTCAGACTATTGTCTTCATCTTGGTTGATATAACAATATTTCAGCTGCTTTACTCTCTGGCCTTCAGGTGTCTTGTTGTAGTTTGGTTAGAATATACCTTAAAGCCATGAGTTCAATCCCTGGGCTCAGCTTCAGCAGAAAAAAAAAAGCAATGTTATGAGGTTAAAATAACCAAGATGATAAATTAACTTCTATGAGATATCCCAAGGCATGATGGGCAGGGGAACACCAGTCAATTGAATAAAGGGTTCAGATCAATGTTCCCTTGGGGGGGGGGGTATTGACTATGACAAAAGACACCTGAAGAAGACCGAAACAGTGGCCAAAACATTGGAAATACCACAACTAAGATAAGGAGAAAAATCTGCATTGTGTAAATAATATAAATTAAAAAGTGAATTGACAAAGCATCATCTGGCAGTAGATTTAAAAAAATTCTACTCTGTATTGAATTTGATCTTCAATGGGTGCTCTCTATTTGAGGCCTTGTGTCAGTCTTGGCTAAACTTAGTAAATATAACATAATGAGGTTCATTGACAAACTGCTACTACCAAGCCAGCTGTCACTTAGTGACATAGAAAAATCATACAAGAGTTGCCTCCCTTACATCAGAAACCCTAGATAAATTTCAACTTTGCTTAGTGGGGAAGGAAGGAAGCTAAGTTGGGAAGCTGAGGAGGACATTATCTCAATATTTACCATTAATAAAAACAGCAAGAAATATTTCTATCCTACCCAAATGATATAGATTTACAAATTTAAAGAGATTTAAAAAAAAATCATTTTTAATTTAAATAAGTTAACTTTGTAGTGACAATATCTATTTTTATAAATTTAACTTCTAACAGAAGAAAAAAAAAAACAAGTATAGAATAGGAAATGTTTGGCATTCATGACCTTTTGGTAGAAGAGAATAAAATTGTGTGTGTCTAATAAAAGATAAAAATGAAAAGCAACAAGAGGAGAGAGGTTGAAAAACAACAGCAAAGAGATTTTTCATTCAGTTCTAAACAAAAAAAAAAACTGCGGTTAAAAAAGAAGACAAAAGATTAATCAGACTTTTTTTTATTTATGAGATGTATTTTTAGTTAAATATTTTGTCTTGTAACACATTTGAAAGCTGCTATGGTCTCTGTTAGATTGTATCTAAACTATATCACTTATAACAGACCCCCACCCCCGAGCCTGAGACAAAAAAAAGAAAAAAGAAAAAAAGAAGTGATTCAGTAAGTAAAGTCGTCGGGGTGGTCTAATGTCAGTATGAGCCATACAGTGAGGATGTCTATCCCCTTTTCACTAGCGCTAGACCAAGGAGATTGTCTTTTTTGCATCTGAGGTGGTGCGCCACACCTACCATCAGCTCCTTACTTTACCACACAGATCCCTGTGCTACTCATACACTGAGTTGGCTAGGGCCGGTATCGAACTAGGAACCTTGTGGTTTCTAGCCGAACACTCTACCAACTGAGCTAACTAGGGCTTCAGTAATCCACCCTAAAGTATTTAATTGTTCTACAAACAGAATAATCACAAAATAAATACCAAAGCTGAGGAGGACACAGAACATTATAAAGGCTGACAAAGGATATGATTAAATGGGGGGGGGGGTTTCCTTGTGGACAAATATGGATGAGGAACCCTCACAGGTTTATGTAGATAATAATAATATTTCAATAGTAATAGGACCACTGAAATGATTAAGAAAAATACTAATACAAATTAAGTAAATCGCAAAGTTCATAGTATTCATGGGGACTCCTCACATAGAAAAACTCTTAATCTAACATGCACAATAACTTCTTAAATCATTCCATCTCACTTCAGACTTTGTAAGGGATTGTATCAAGCAACAAATTAGGAAAATTGAATACATATTTACCAACCCCTCCACACAAGTAGGATGTGACACAAGGTCAATTTCTTATGTGGAGTTTGTTTATGAGGTGTGAATTCAGAGTTTTCCTTCTACTAGACTGGTTGCCTAACCAATGTTAAACAGCCCAGTCTATCCTACTATTTACCCATAGCTGGAGGGAGAATAGTTGGATGCATAACTTTCCCAAGAGTATTAGCACTATGTGAAATACAAATATAATTAAATGAATAATAAATATTCATTGGAAATATTTTATGAAATAATACCCGACAAGTATCCATTCGCATCTTGTTCTAAAGATAACTTTTCTGATTCCAAATTTTTGTCATCTAAATTTAAACATTTGTAAAACATGACACAGAAAAGATAAGAGTTGTATTCCTTTAAAACTTTAGTAAAAATCCAGTGTGTGTGTGTGTGTGTGTGTGTGTGTGATTTTGAAAAGTAATTTTATACACCACATATTGCTCATTGATCAATAATTCCATAACCTATCACATAGTTAATAGCAGAATTTTTATCTGAAATTTTCACTGTTAGATATTTAATTTTTGTGACTAATATTAATCACTGAATTAAGTGCAGTGGCAAGGAAGGAAAGTATGTTGAAAAAGATTTTGTATAAAATGCTTTTTTCCTTGGTAAGCTATGAACTATGCATCCCCTTTCCCCATATATAAGTATTAGGTTATTCAGAAAATGAAAAATGATTTTATTATATATCTAAATATAAAATTTGGCCACTATTTTTCAAGCAACCTAATATATGCTTACACACACAACTAGCTACATCAAGTATACAGCCTAAATATAAACATCATTGCCCATAAATAACTAGATGTCTAATAAATGTTTAATAAAAAGTTAATTTTCTCTTAAACCAAAAATACCAGGATTTTATCATTTTATATTATTAGGTATTATCTATTACCAAACTCTACAGAATTGTAACTCTATAACCAAAAATGTGGTTACATCTAAACAGCTGTACTTATTTTTGGATTGCTACATATTCTTATTTTTGGTTAGACTTTCAATACCATAAAGTTTGGTAAAAAAAAAAAAAATTATACCAAATAATATTTTCATTGTATTCCATTAGAAATAATAAAATCCTGGTATATTTGGTTCTGAAGAAAATTATAACTTTTTATAATAAAAAAAATGTACTTATTCATGGCCAGAATTGTATAAAATGAGTAAATATAAAGTTATATACAACTTATTTTATGAGGTTTATACCATGGGCACAACTTCCTAGATAAGATTCAAAACAAGAAAATTTTAATAATTTGAATAAGCTTAAATAAATAAAACTTTTACAAAAGAAAACTACAGCTTCTATTCATGTACTACTAATACTACTATGAAGTAAATTTTCTATGATAGGAACAACTAATCAAGTTAAACAGTAGAAAGAAAGAAAAACATCTTAAAATAACCATGATAAAGTTACCTTATTTAAAAAAAAAAAAAGAAAGAAAAAGATCTATTTATAATTTTGTTATAAAAAGAATTTGGAAAAATGGATGAAAAATGCCAAAACCTTTTTGAGAGGGAGAAAAAGAGAAGGGGGGTGGGGCAAGTCAGTCATCTTCATCCACCCACCAAAATAACATTAAAGATGGAGTCACAAAAGCAGCAATTCATCCTTTATTTCATTAATGTAGCAGTAAACGTAATAATAAATGACCCAACACTATAAAGCCAACACAGATTATCATTGTGACAAAAATGTCCTTCCATAGTTGTTGCTTTTAACGTCACTAAACAGCTATTTAGGCCACACATTTGGCATTCAAATCTAACAGTACTGGGTGGAGCACAAAGGCAACAAAATACACAAGACCCAAAAAACAATTGTTTGGAAAAAGGAAGGAAAGAAGAAAAGCATGTGTCATTACTTGTTGACTATAAATTCTCTTGGGAAAAGGGGATTTTTATTGTAAATACAAAAAGAAAGCAACACTTCTACTGGAGGGTTTAAGCCCCCCCCCCTCATTAGCAAGGTTAGGTTGTAAATAAATAATAAATAAATAAAAAGAGCCACATACACACAAGACAATCTGAAATTAGCTGTAAATTTTAGAAATTTAAAATTATTTCATTTATATTCATTTTTCAATATCTTTTTAAGTAATATTTTTTGTATATATGTTATACCTCAGAGAAAAAAGAAAAAAAACCTACATTGTAGCAAGATATTTGTTAGCATTAAAATGCTTTAAAGCAATTTCTGTGTTTTAACTTATTAATAACAGTGTGGTGAACAGTATTCATGTTCAACCAAATCATTATAATTTCTCAAGGGAAATAATTATCAAATGCTAATCATAGAGTACTTCCCCTTACCTATATTTATGGCTTTATAAAAACTGATAATAATGATATTCTACAATTTCTTCTTACAACTCTCAAGACTAGGCTAATGGATTATTAATGCTTCTAAGACCAAAAAAATTAATCTCTATCCAAGTTATCCTATTTTTGTAATGTACATAATTGTGACAGAGCAAAAATAGCACATTATAGCATTATGAGGTTCATTCTTAGTGAGTAAAGTAATAAGAATAGTAAAGCAAATCCAGTAAACTGGCACAAAAGGAATACAAGAGTAGTCATGACTGGGTGGGAAAGGAGTTCCACTGGGAATCGAGCAAGAGATCAAAATTTGTCCATGCTGACAAATGGTATATGCACAAACCAGAATCTGTCCTAAAAAATGAGACTCACAATATTCTCTGGGACGTTGAGAAACAAACGGATCAGAAGAGCAGACCTAGGGTTAATTAACAAGAAGAAAAGAACTTGTCAATTAGAGAAAATTTGCCATTTCAATGACCTAGAGAGTAAAAATGAAAGAAAGCAAAAAGATAGAAAAATACTTGGATCTTGCCAGAGAGCTGAAAAAGCTCTGAAATGTGAAGGTGACAGCCATACCAATTGTAGTTGGAGACCTTGGAATGGTCTCCAAAGGCCTGGAAAAGAGACAGAGGTAACTGGAGATAAGCAGAAGAATAGAGACCAGCTAGAATACTTAGAAGAGTCCTGGACCTGTCGAGACTTGCTGTCACTTCAATAATAAAGCACCAGTTATTACTGGTGTAAAAAACTTGCCCAGAGTGAAAATAATGCAAGGATCTGCATTTGCACTCACCCAAATCATTATAATTCAAGTGATATATCTGTTAAATACCAGTCAAAGGATACTTCTTATCTATTTTTAATTAAAATCACTTGGAATAGTATACATTTTCAAATACATTTATTATATTCTCAATAAAGTTGCCAAATTCACCCCTACCCTTTTTCACCCCTTTTTTATCACTGAAGATTGAAGTAAATAAACAATATTCTTTTACATATACATTTTTTAAATAGTTCTAACAAATGTAAAAATGTGCAAAAATGATCTGTGCAGTTTAGAGAGACAAGTAGTGTGAATTATCAAACACATCAAAGGTGGTTTGCAAAGTTCTGTGCTGGAGATATTTCACAGAACAATGCTCCACAATAGACAGACTTAGATATTTCTTGAATTTCCATTTCTGGTCTTTAACCATTCTCTTTAAAAATAAACAATTCAATTCCCTGAAAGACTGAAAAAAGCACCTAGTATAGTTCTTTGCGGAGAAAGTGGTGGAAAAAGGATGGAATTATGAAGTTGCCTGAAAGATAGCAAAACATCCAGGAAGAAAACGGTAAATATATTCTGCAATAAAGATCACAGTAATTAATTTAAATTTTAAGATTTTTTTTCTAAATGGCCTTTTTGATCTTAAACTTAACAAATGTTTTAGCCACCTCATATATAAAAATGAGTAGTGTTGTAATTTGGTTCTTGAGAAACCTGAAGTACCGGTTCTGCCATTGTGTAAGAAAAATGGAAGTACTGGTTTTGGTGATGTGATTTATCAATAAAAAGGTGGTAGGAGTTTCTCTTGGGAGTTGACATCTGAATGGAATCTTGTGATGAATTTATTAGAGTTACATTCCCAGGTGACAAGCAACATAAGATTTATTTCATTGACATGAAAAATAATTCTAGATATGATAAAATGTGAAAACGGGTACCATTTTAAAATTATGTTTAGGGGATGGAGTCTTATTTATGGGAACAACACCCAAGGATGCTAGATGCTGTTTTGAACAATTCCTGGAAGCATCACTTTCTAAACGAGCAGCTGTATAAGCATTTACCTGTCATCTTACAAATAAGACAAGACATGCTGGTCACTACTGGAGAAGTAAGGATAAACTCATAAGTTTTGGTCTCCTACACATGAACACACTCATGTTGGCCAAACAGCAAAAATTTACATTCATCAGTTCTGCGCAGATACTAAAGTATTAGCCAAGAGCAAAAACTAATAGGGACGGATGGTGAGTGAAAGAAAGTCAAGGGAATCCATGCTATCAGCATGCCTTGAAGATGATGATGATTACTATAATTACTACTATTGCAACTGTAACTACTATTATCATCAACATCATCAGTACTAGAGAGATGTATATATAAAAAGAAAATACTGTATATCTAGATTATAACAATCACTAACAATTCTAATTATATTGATATTATTAATATTATATATCAATGATGCAATTCTTAAAAAATTAGCACTTTCAGAAATTATATACTTTTAGTTTATGTAACCCATTGTTTATTTCTTTTACTTTTTTCCTCTTGTAAATCAGGTGATGCTGAAACAAATAATTCATATTCTCCAAGCTCAGACTGGCACAAGGCCATAAGTGTGAGTCATCCAGTGAGAATCATTCATTTCAGCAGCAAATGATTTAATGCAATTCACTGGCTAAACTTCATGAAAATTCTCATTTTTCTCCCATTTTTTAAACCCATCAATTTAGGGTCTTTTTTGCCAATAAATTCAAATAATGTAATAACTCAACCCAAAAATCAAAATTAAAAAAAAAAGAAAAAAGTTTTTAGTAATAACAAAAGTAACAAAATTATTTTGAAAAAACAAAAAAACAAAAAAAAAAAAAAAAAAACAAACAAACAAACAAAAACCATCTTCTCATAGAAATATATGTATGACATATCTTTTGTAAAAGACACAAATAATTAAAACATCAGCGAAAAATGATCCAAAGTTTGAAAGATGCTGGGGGGGAAAATAACTAACCGGTGAATCTTTTTTCCCCTTGAAAACACAAATGAAAAATCTTTTAAAATAAAATTTTTTAAAAAAACTATAGAAAAAAATGTTTTTTCCTTTTTTTCCAAATTTTTAATTAAACATTTCCTCAATGGCTACAACACTGTAGACCTATTTGAGTGCATTTGCTAACTAAAATGTGTGCAACTATCATGAAAAAGGGGGGAAAAGTTCATGCCTACTACTAGGAAATTTTCATACAGGATCTATTTAGACTGGGTGAATCCAACAACATTCCTAAGGGGTGAGGTGGATCTTTCAAAAGGAAAAAGGTTGAAGAGAAAAAAAACAAAGCAAAAAAAAAAAAAAAAAACTAATTAAAAAAACACAGCAAGCAGTAAAAATTATTTAAAATAAATTTAAACTTTTTTAACTCACCAAATTAAATTTCAAAATTTACCAATTTAATAGTAATTTTAAAATTTTTTAAAAATTTTAATAGATTTTATATTTGATGCAATTAATAGCATTTTTAATAATTTATAAAAAAAATTTAATTTCAATTTTTACTTGATTTTATAAGTGACACAAATAATCAAGAAGTGATTAATTGAGACTAAAGAGGCAATAAAAGAAATACATTCAACCAGTGGGAAATTTTTTTTATAGCATTTCTCATCACAATTATTCAAAGTTGCCATGAAAACTAAATTAAATTTTGAAAAAGAGAAATACACATGAAAAATTAATAACAGCTCATAATTCTTCATCTAATTAATACTAGAATAATCTGATTTTTGTATGTAACCATAACACAGCAAAAATGGCACATTATAGAGTGATTATTGTTAGAGCAAGTTTTAAATGATCTAGCTTTGAAAAACAGATAGGTTTCAAACCAATTTGAAGCTTAATACTAAATTTACATTTGCACTTATCCAAAACATTATAATTTATAAATCAAGGGACATAACTACTAAATGCTAATTTTGGGGTACTTCCCTTCAATTATTAATTTGCAATTAATTAGAATATAAATTCTATATAAGGTGGCAACTCATCATTAAACTTAAAGGTTGCTGAAAGTGGCCTTTAAGCAAGTAATAAATATTATCAAGAATAGATTCAATGTTTTAAAGATATGCACACAGGATTTTAACCTATTTTCAGAACTGCCAAAATTATTTATAACATGGTGAGAATGGAGAGGGCCCCCCCCCAAGGAATAAATATTGAACTAAATTAAAAAAAAAAAAAAAAGTGAGTAGTGGTGGTGGTGGGGAATTGTTTGTATATAAATATTTCACCAGATAAAAAGAGATATGATCTAAGTTCCAGAAAAAAAATAGGAAAAAAAATTAGATTATTTATAAAGTTTTTATATTTGTCAAAATGTGTTGCTAATTATTTAACAAAGAAATAAAAACTATTTACTCAATAAATATGCAAAGAATTTGCATCAAAGAGCAAAACGAGAAAGGCCAACGTTTTCTGAAAACTTCCACAGGGTTTGGCCATTATAACGAAGCAAATGATCATGTGGGAATTAACTGTATCCTGAGACGAGCATCTGCAGGCAAGAAGCCCAGGAGAGGAAGCTCACCAAACAACCAGCAGAGCTAGTAGACCCCCCTCTGTGAGCCAACAGAAAAAAGGCTGTCAGGGGTTTCGCAATAGTGATCAACTCAAAAAGATCTTTACTGGATTTATTAGAAGCAATCGTTAACTTCATATATACAAACATTCCAAGAATTTTGCTAATTCATAGATGCTACAATTTTTATACAGTTGTAACCGAGCAAAATTGGCACATCATAGCGAGATCTTTATTAGAGCACTAGTATTAAGATATTCTTACAGACTAAAGCAATTTCCCTTCAATCTACTAGTCACACTGGTAGTCCCTGTTAGGGTCTCATCTGTGTTGTTAAGAGAGGTGAAACAGCTATCAGGAAAAGTCACCAAATGGTTTGGGATTAAATGGTGAATCCACATATTGTTGCTGCTGAGGTAGGATGTTATGAACCACTTGAGGGTCAGCTGGGTGAGGTGGGCTAATAGTGAAAGATCCCAAAATTCTAATGAACTAGAAACAACACTGATAATGTGTCCCAATGCATTTGTAAAATTAACTTTTTGCAATAAAGATAACAGATTACATCTTCAAATTTTATTATTATTATTTACTCCTTTTGAGTTTTCACATCAGTGTTAGCTGATGGTCTTTCACTGGAGTCTGAGTGACAGCAAGTCTCCTCAGGTCTCCAGGACTCTTCTGAGTATTCTGGCAGATTGCAGCAGTGCAGTGTTCTGAATGGTTTCAATCCTTCCTTTGATATCCAAACTTTCCAAACCCTTTTCTAATCCCTTTGGGACTGTTCCAAGTGCACCAACCACAATCGGTATCACTTTCACTTTCATATTCCATAACTTTTTCAGTTCTCTGACAAGGACCAGATATTTATTATTATTATTATTATTCAAGTCTCAAGTTTTTCACACCACTTGTAACTGGTGGTTTTCACTGAAGTCTGAACAACATCAAGTCTCCTCCTCAGCTCTCCAGGCCTCTTCTAAGTATTCTAGCCAATCTCAGTAGCTCTGTGAGTGGGACAGTCTCAATTCTTCCTAAGATTTCTAATTCCACCCATTTTCTTTTCCAGGTTCTTAGGGATTGTTCCAAATACTCTGACTGCTATTGCTGTTACCTTCATTTTTAATAACTCTTTTTAAACTCTCTGGCAAGATCCAGATAATTCTCAAGTTTTTCACCTTTTTCATTATTTTAACTAGATCCATTTATTTCCAAGAGGATCTTGTGGGTCTTATTTTCTAGGACAGTTTCTGGTTTATGCATCTACCATTTTTCTGTATGGTTAAAGTTTAGTCACTTGGACAATTCCCAGTGGATGACCTTTCCCACCCAGTCACATCTACTCTTGTACTCTTTCTGCACCAGTTTACTGCATTCACAGGTTGACTATTTTTTTCTCTCTCTCTATCTCCATTTTTTGCTGCGTTCTGGTTAAATACATATATACAAACATACTGAGAATTTTTGTAATCCATATATTATATACAAATTTTAAAAAAAGAAAATTTAATACTGAATCCCTAAAATTGTAATCATTTTAACATTTTCATAGTTTGAAATTAACAATATTTTGACCAAAGATTAATAATAATAATAAAAATATTGAAATAGGATTTCCTGTATTCTTTTAAAGTTATTTGTATTACTAATCTTTGGCCGAAATTCTATTTGAAGTTGAATACAAAGCTTTTTGCAATGTATTAGCAATCTGATCTTACTACAGAGTAATAAAACAATGAGATTTCTTATTGTTCTGTAGTGAGAAACCAGGTTATGTTAATGTATTTCAGTGGCAGTTTTTAGTTTAGAAAAACTGATAGGGAAGATTGGAATTTTTTTTCTTTGGGGGGGGGGGGGTTTCCATAATTTGTTTACAAACAAAGGAAGGTAAATCTGAATTGAATGAATATTGAAACAGTCTAAAAAGGGTTCAGGGTTTATCAAGGGTTTTCTGTCGTGTCTCCAACCATTTTCAGGAATGATGCAATTTGTTTTTTTCAAGGATTTAAACAAGATTAATTTTCATTGTGTCTCAAAGAAGGATTCAACTAACACCAACTTTGTCTGAATAGTACAAAAACAAATGATTAAAAAAAAAAAATCTTAAGTTAACATCGTTCTTTAAAATAGCTTGGAACACAATGAAAATTAATGTTGTTTAAATCATATAAAGACAAATTGTAACATTCTTGAAAATAGTTTTGAAAGACAGCTGAAAGCACTCAAAACCCTGAATATTTCTGATTTCTTTATTCAATTTGGATTTATATTTGTTTAAAGAAAACTTGTAAAAAAATTTATACATCTTTTTTGTCTGTTCTTTAATCAAACATCCACATAAATTTATATCTTTCATTTATGTTAGTTAGATATATAGGCCAAATGATATATATATAAGTAGTTTTAAAAATAGGACTATTTTTATCAAGTTCAAAAAGTAAAAGCTAATCAAAATATTAGATTTATAATATCGTGGGATTGTGAAGTGGAAATGACAATTGAAAAGGTTTTTTTTTTTTTGTGTGATTTTTTTTTTTTAATTTATTTATTGGTGAGCAAAAAGTTAAATTCATTTTATGGGAAGAATAAAGGTGAGAAATTTCTCACCAAAATATGCAGCTTCCATCTTATTTTAGAGCAAAAAGGAAGGGGGGAAAAGGTTTTTTTTTTTTTTTTTTAAATTTTATAGAGGTAAAGGGCAGTGAACTCTGATATTATTCTATACTAGCAAATAGTGATCAATTCAAATAATACAAAAAAAATAAATAAATAAATAAATAAAATAAAATAAAGGGAGAAAAAATATATATTTACTTATATATAAACCCTCATGTTTATCCAAAAGTTTACAGATATTTTTTATCCACTTAAAAAACAATCATTACTTTTTTTAAAAATGAAATTAGTATCATGATTATTATTATTATCATCATTATTGTTATTACTATTATTAGGATCAAGGAAGTTATTTATTAAGCAATTAAATGACTTTTAAATGAAAAGATGAATCTTTTTTATCGCAAAAATTAAGAAAAGTTAAGAAAATATATTTAAGAGCCAAAATAATTATTAGTTAAATGCATTAAAATGAGTTTTCTTGTAAGTTATTTTTTAATTTTAAATTAATAAAAAAGAAATAAAATTCATATATATATAAAAAAGAGTGATTCAATATGTTAAGATTTTTGCTTTTTTCCAATAAAAGAACAAAAAATTAGCCAACTATCTGGACCTACAGACAAAATATTTGATACTATAATAGAATACCAATTCTTTTTTTTTTTTTTTTAAATTTTTTTTTTTATAATGGAAAATGTTCAGATATCACCATATTGTAATAAAAAGCTGGGAGAAAATGAAATTTCAATAACGATAATAGTTGAACAGACTTTTTTTAATAAAGGTCTATTGTATATTTACATATTTACTAAATATAGTCAGGTATAAGCCCAATTGGAAAGGAGTGATAGGAAGATTGAATTATAGCAATCTTTAAAGTAGGAAGACACCTTTGAAAATCATCATCTTATGAGGGGTGGGGGGGGGTCTTTTTTCTACATCAACCACAGACACCAGTCAAAAAACAAACTCCAAACTTACTAAGCTTAGCTTGTCAGGGAGAAGATTGTGTAGCACCTGGTAGAGAAGTTCTTTGAAATTAGCATTTTAATTACTTTTATTACAGGCTTGAACACTTATGAATGGTACCAATGGGGAAATATACAACTAATTTAACCACCAAACAAGCCTATATATATATATATATATATATATATATATATATATAAAATATATACCCCAACCTCTCCACCACAAGTAGGATGTGACACAAGGTCAATTTTTAAGTCGAGTAAAGCTGGTTTGAGTTCAGAGTTTGCCTTCTCATCAACTGGTTGCCTTACTAAAACTAAAGAACCCAGTCTGCCCTAATATTTACCCATAGCTGGGGGGAGAATAGTTGGATTCATACCTTTCCCAAGGGTATTAACACTATATGAAATGCAAATAGCCCCATCCAGGATTTGAACTTAAGTTACAAAGTCCATTTTCTATGAATTTCAATAATCTTTATTCGCTCCGAGACGCCACAAATAAAAAAAGGATTAAATAAGTTTTAATAAATAAAATCTAAATTTAAAAAAATAAATGAATAAACAAACAAAATCTTGGCCTTCTTCATTTTCCCTTTTTCTTGCAATATGGTGAAATCAAAACATTGAACCAAGTGACATCCATTTTAATTGTGTTTTCTAAGCAAAGGCTGAACACATATCACAGTCACCAGTGGAATTAGAACACTCAACCCTGACCATCACAGTACACAGCCATAATGTCACATTTGTTACAGCATTTTTACAACTCATCACAATACTCCAGCTGTGAAATCTTCACAGATCAGCCTCCTATCTATAATACCATTATGATATTGTCTTTTTTGGGTTGTTTCTTCAAAAGAGAATTAAAAAAAAAATTTTTTTAATAAATAAAAAAAATATAAAAAAATAATTTTTTTAATAAATAATTAATTTTAATCTGAATGAATATCAATTTGAGGGTCTAGGATACCCAGACATTTCAAATGTAATAGGCCCAAAAAATGAATCGAATCAAAAGTGATAGGAATAACCTAGCTAGTTTATGTTCTGGTAACAATATCTCTCCCACCCCACCAGATTGGTTCTAAGATGGCTGGCTGGAGGACTAAGTCCCATGAGGTCAAATGGCTATTTCAGAGAATTTCCTTTACCATTCCTTGAGGCAAAACACAGTTTCTCTTTCCACTGGAGTTTGAATTGTTCAGAATAAATAGTAGATTACAGAGGTTGGTGAATTCAGAATGCACTGGTTTGACTTGATATGTGTGCTTTTGCTGATGAGTCAGAAGTCGGTAACAATTAAAAACTAATTTCTAAACTTTAATTAAGAAGAAAAAAAAAAAAAACGAAAAAAACAAACATATTTCCTTTAAATAATAATGAATAAAATAAGTTTGATTTTATTGTAAACAATGAATGCAAGTTTTACTACATTCTAAAAAAAAAAATAAATTAAAAATAGAATTTCTTTTTTTAGGTGGGTAGGTGGGGTGGGGGGGGATAAAATAAAAGACAACAAAAAGAGAGAAGGAATTGGGTTTAATAAGGTGTGTATATTACTCATCATTATATATCTTTCCTTTGATGTACAATTAATATCGAATAAGAATTGGAAAATTTAAAACTAAAAACAACTGACTCAAATTATAATAGTAAAAATTCCAGGAAAACTTGGGACACTATTTTTGGCAAATAAACATTTGCAGGAATTATGTCTCAAATCTTCTTTCTCAGGTTTTAGCAAACAAGGTTATCCTTTAGTCGCCACTTCTGAATTTAGACCTGCAATTCTGAAATTTGGGATTCCCAAGTTTTAATTACTGCAATTGTTTTTTTTTGTTTTTTTTTTCTCAACAATATTTTTGTACGATAATTTTTATAATTTGGAATATAAATTTGGGAATAGCTAGCATAAATGCCGCTTAATAGGGTGGCTTTTAAGCTAGTAACAAATAAACTTTTCACAATTAATGCACTAATATCTTCATTAGAAATCTGTAATATTTGAATTTCAATCAAATTATATAGAAGAAACAATAAAGTTACTGATTAACTGGTTTTATTCATTATTATTTTATATAGGTCAGGTCAGGTCAGGTATTATTGGTGGTACCATTAACCTAGTAAAACCTGTCATATATTACATAATCACCAAGTATGTATTTACCTGAACCTTCAGCGACCAACAGAATGTGACACAGAGTCACTCTTTAAGCAGAGTACAACTGGTTTGAATTCAGAGTTTTCCTTCTCCAAGATCAGTTGCCCCACAAAGGTTAAAGAGCCCAATCTGCCCTACTATTTACCCATAGCTGAGGGGAGAAGAGTTAGTTTCATACCTTTCCCAAGGGTATTAGTGCTATGTGAAATTCAAACGGGATTTGAACTTGATTTACAAAGTCCATTTTCTATGGATTTTAATAATCTTTCAATAATCTTTATTTGCTCCAAGATGCCACAAAATGGAATCATTTAAAATGTCACCCTGACAACCTAAATAATTTATATATAATTCATCTCCTCCAATTTACGATAAATAGGTTGGATTTGTTATCAGCTCAAATAAAAAAAAAAGAGGATCAGATAAGTTTTATTTCAGTTATTTGAATTTTATATCTCATAAACAAATCAAAGACAACCGCAGGTTACAAACTTTTTCTTCCATTTAGAATAATTGATTGACTTTTTAAAAACATAACTTGCTTAGAATTCTTATGATCAACTACATTCAAATTTTACATAAAATTTGAATTTAGCATATTAGGCTTAACACTATATACACACCTTGAATTAAAATAAAAATGAAAAGGAGACTATATTTTAATAATACAAAAGAAAAGTTCAGGGTTTTTTTTAAAAACGGAGGTAAAAAAAAAAAAAAGTCTCATACCACCAAAAATCTTCTTTTTTTTTTTTTAACAACATTAATTATATCGTTAAGTTTAGTAAAAAAAAGAAATATCAGATCAATACAGTACAAGTTTGTTTTTCTAAATAATACAATACACAAATCATCTATAAACTGTTTAATAAGTCCAAATTAAAAATTAATCTTTTTTGTATTTTATCTAATCTTAATTATTAGTTTTTTGTGTTTTTTTAAAGGTTTTTTTTTTTTCATAACTCAAATGAGAGTAGAATAAAGGATAAGTTTGATTAGAGCTTTTATCAACTAATGACCCTTCATAAGTCTGTTAGAGCAGCTAGTGCATCTAGCCAGACTTCCTTAAAGCAAAAGAGATGTGAATTCAAGTCTCACCAAAACCTTTATCGTTTCTAATCTGTACTGTTCTGGGTCATAGAATGATGAACCATGTGAGGTGCAATAAAAAAGAAAAAAGAAAAGATTTTTAAATACTAGTCAAAATTAATGGTGGACAAAGTTGATCTAAAAATAGAAAATGCTACAAAGTACTTTTTGCTTAAACCAGCAGGTTTTATTACAACAATTCTATATTACAATGTTTATAGATTAAAAAAAAATTGGACCATCGTCTTTAGCAGATGGAAAAATGCCAACAGATTTAATTTCTACAATATAAAAAAATGTTGTTAAAAAAAAATCCATTTTTATGTATGTGATATGAGACATTATATATATATATTATATATATATATATATATATATATTATAATATTGCTTGAAAAAATAAAAAATAAAAAAAATGTCCCAAAAGATTTTGTTAGATGAAAAATATTTCGTCAGTGACCATTTTCAACAATATCTCGACTTATTGAAACACCCTTTAATGCAAAAAGCTTAACTTCCTAATATCAAGGGATAAAATTGATAAAACTTGCCAATGAAATATCTCCCCCTAGTTCACTCACAACAGTAGTAGGTGGCGTTTGGGTGCAAGGCTGAAAACCGAAACAATAATTATTGAGCATGTTAAAATAAATAAATAAATAATAAACACGCACACAAAAGAAAAGCTTGCGAAAAAAATGAAAACCAGTTTTCAAAGGAAGAAGAAAAAAATTAAAAGAATAATTGCATCAAAAGCAAAACAGGATAAGAGAAAAAAAAAAAAAGAAAAGAAAAAAAAAGAAAAAAGAAAGCATTTAATGCTTGAATATGTTCATATTGAAACACAACCTTGTTTTAAAAAGAAAAAAAAATATGTTGGTAATTCAAAACATTTTTATTATTGCAACAATAAATTATTATCAAACAAAAACACACAAACCCAAATGAAAACTCCAAATGAAAATTATTCAAACACACACACAACACCCAGTCAACATTTCTGCCCCTGACACTTTACTCTGCACAAGGGATTTGATTTGAATGGGTCTCAAATTTTCTTGAAAAATTGTAGGGTTAAACTGAATGAAATGACTACAGCTGTCTAACTCCTACTTTGTATCCCCCATCTCATGTAATTAGTTTCTAAGAAAATATTGAAATGTATATCTCATCATTCTTCTTATAAAATGAAATTGTTCAGTTAAAAGAAAGAAGTCAACTATCATTACAGTCATCTGGGAGGGGAAAAAAAGAAAAAAAATTACAGCCGGGTTGACCAATATCCGAGTTAGCCACAAAGCTAGAAATTACCTACTTTCTGCCAATTAGAGTGAACTGTTAGGGGGTTAGTTGTATGCAATGTATCAGGATTTTTTCATGGAAATATTGCATGGATATGACTACTCCACCCTTTAAGATTTTTATGTGTTAGGGACGCAGGATACACACACACGTGTGTGTGTGTGTGTGTGTGTGTGTGTGTGTGTGTATATATAAAATTTAATTTTATCTAATTCAATTTATATATCAATTTTTTTTTATCTTCTCACTTCCAACAAGGGCATTATTTTCCATTGTTAAGTTAAAATTTGCAGTCTATTCTATATGACACTACCTCGTGTGGTATAATAGTGAGTTAGGCTAGCAGACTATTGCCAGTGAGTTTGATCCTCACTGGGTGCCTCATATTTCTTAGCTTGTACCAAACTAAGCTTATTGATTTCTTTCAATGATACTGAATTTACCAATCCCTCTATGGGCAAGGTGTGACACAAAGTCAATTAAAAGCAGAGTACAATTGGTTTGAATTAAGAGTTTTCCTTTTCCTAGACTGGTTGGCTTACCAAGGCTAAAGAACCCAGTCTGACCTACTATTTACCCATATCTAGGAGAAGAGATGATTCATGCCTTTCCAAGAGCATTTAGCATGAGGTGAAACAATAAGTAGATATAGGATTTAATCAAATGTCATTGTTTATCCTTGTCCCAAAACGTTTTTCAGATGTACAGGGTTGCTATGCTAAACAATTTCCTTTCCTGGTGTTTCACAAGGCAATGGAAGGGTTACTTTGTGACACCTACCTCCTCAACAGGTGACAGGTTAAATTCAATGTCTTGGCCAAGCATCAGAAGAAAAATACAAAAATTAAAGACCCCTCCTCAATGGGGCCACCTGTTGGTCGTGAGTGGCAAACTGATGCTTAAGAATGGAATCACGGTAGTGTAGTAGCCCATGACATGCATCACTCCTCTTTGGCCCTTTTTTGGCTGATTGGCTGATCACATCATGATCTAGCACCTATATGATTGTCCCATAGTGCTTTATGGCAAACCCCCAACCCTTTTATCATATATGTGCTAGAAAGCGGTGGCTGAGGGTCAGCTTACAATTAAGTCATGTTAAAAGCAGATTCCCATTAGACCGAATATCAAAATGACTTGATTCGGCATTAAATGACCCAAAAAAGGTTGATATGCCGTAAAACAAAACAACCAACCTAAATTGAATAATTTTTAACTCTGTAATTATATTCTTAATTCTCATAGTAGAACTGACAAACCGTAACATGTCCAATTTGTTTGTCTAAAACACTAACTACCCAACATTTTGGGCATCAGGAATGCATGAAATTGGAAAATAGATCAGATAACAAGACCTCTCCAATATTCAAACACTAACTTTTAATGCATTATATATATGGAGAAAATGTAAACAAACACAGGATGTTATAATGGATCCAGTGTTTGTTCTACATTTTCTCCACATACTGTTGGATTAATTTCCTCATCTTACCCCCCCCCCCCCACGAGTGCTGGAGTATTAAGACTGGTTACATGACCTCCAGTAGCTTTTTATCCCCCTGTCTAATATCTGGACCAGGGATTCTCAGAGATATAGACCGCTAGAGGTGAATAAAACTTTGGCAGGGTGAATAAAAGCCTAGGAGATCACAGGGGATGAATTTACTTGTTTGCATTTATAAATCGCATTTATGAGAGGAGAACCAAAATCACTGAGATCATATAGTCTATTTGCCAGATATTTACCCCTAGCAAAATGCCTGATTGGATATGATGGCCACTTGTGATGGGTCTTTCACAATACGACCCCATTCATAACATGAGTCATTTAAATGAATGAATGAATATTGAAGTGGAAAGTGAAAATTTAGACACCTTTCTTGAAAAAGAAATTACTCAAATAACTTTTTAATCTTGAAGCAAAATCAAAATGTATACACTTAAAGGAATTTAATATTAATGGATGAATGAAAAAACTTTAACAAAATATCTCAAGCTCTGTGCAACTGTTGATTTGGTTTGGTTTGTTTTACGGCATATCAACCTCAGTGGGTCATTTAATGTCAATAAAGTTTTGAAATAAAATCAATTCTTAATGGATAATACAATTTTTTTATAAATACATTTTTCTATTTAACCCATAGATGGGACCCTAACAGGTACTACCACTCCAGGTCAGAGTGGACCAGGGAGCAATGGTGATGAAGGGGTGCTCCACATTCCCCAAACCTCCAAAACTGGAACCTCACCATCAGATAGAGTTTAGCGTCATTCCCAGGACATGTAGACCCGCAGCCACCGCCTTCTAGCACCCATATGATAAAAAGGGGTTGGGGCTTGCCATAACGGCAATAGGGTTGGGAAAATCATATAGGTGCTAGGGCTTGACATGACCAGCTGATTGATCGGAAGGGGCCTCTCCGACCGCCTGTCTAGCCCAAGATAGGGCCAAAGTGGAGTATTGCACGTCATGAACTGCTCATCTACCTGGGCTCTATCCTTAAGCATCACGGGTCGCCACCCACGGCCAACAGGTGGCCCCATTGGGGGAGTCTTACCCTTCTGCAGTTGGTGCATTCTAACGCCCCACCGACAGGGCGGGCAACTGTTGAGTTAATTTTACTAGCATTTCCATGTTCTTATATAGTGGGATCTGATTTTAAACATATGCATAAACTGAGAAACACTTTGAACATAAAATGGGATGATTTAAAACTTAAACTTACAAATGTGCAACTTAATATTCGTGTCCATCAAACCGATCCTTCTCATTAAAATACAATTCAAGAATTAAAGATGTGTTTGTATTTATGGCTTACTGATTCTTTTCTCATGTAAATTCTATTAAATCAGTTATGTTTGATAATTTAATATTCAATTAATTTATTTGGGGTTGAATGGAAATTAAATTAGATGCATCAAGTAAAAAGTTTGAGTAGCCCTACTTTTACCCTAAGACTACAGCAAGCCATAAGTTGTAGCAAAGTGGTGGGGGTGCTTGACCTTGAATTGAAACAAAATCTATTATTTGATAAACTTTACTTTAATATTCAAAAAAAGAAATTAAGAGCCAACGAACACCATTTTGAGTTGTAATGTATCAAAATTAGCAGAATCGGTCTCTATTCGTGAAATATTTTCAATGTTTTTTTTGAAAAGGGGGTGGGGTGGAATCTATCACTGTCACAGAACAATTTTCATATCTGTCTGGGTGGGGTGAGTCAAGTCATATTATTAGGGGTGGGCAAATGGAGGTCAAATTTTTGGGACAAGTGTTTTCTATGGCCATTTTTGCTGCTGATTAGGAATCTGATGATTTTTGGGGGATATGACGTCATTTTAGGTTGGTTCTGTAACGATTTTCAAGATGGCGACTGAAAACCGCTATTTTTTCAAAGGAATTTAACAATTTTATGAGTTAAGGTGGTGTAATATGTCAAATTATATGTTTTCTGGGTCACAGAATATGAAAATATATTCATTTTTATGATTTAACCAACTCATTTAGGTATTCTAAGTGAAAATTATTCAATTATGTCCATCTTTTTATGCTATTTTGTACTGGAGGATCATAAATTTAAAATATTCATTTTAATATGTCATTTAAATCTGTTCATGTATGAGAAAGCCAGATATGACATAGCCAGAGTCATATAATGAATACGACCCAGTTCCCTAAAGTAGAAACCAAGTCTAAAATGGCAGAAGGAAAATCAAAAAATGAAAGTATAAAAGAACGTTTTGGCTCTACATACATGAATTCAAACCTACATGAACATTATTTCATGGGTCTGTGGTGTATGCTGTATTTGTGTAAATGATAGAAGGGGAAACACCCATTGAGCAGGGGTCATTAATATTGTTGCAAATGAACTATGGCCTGACTGGATAGACAAAAATGTGTACCCACTAAATGAAAAAGCAGTTGGTACTAGAGTGAAAGATGATTATGAATTGTTCAATATTTTACAGAAAACTTAAAAGCTTAAAACAGCAGTGCTGAATCCAAAAGTTAGGTTTGGTATGCAAAAGCATTGAAATTCAATGCAGCTCTTAATATGCCTATAATATTTATTATAAGGATCCATCCTATTAAATCCAAAGGAAGAAGACTTTAGTGTCAAAATGACACCAGATGATTGGGCATTTATGAAGAGAACTGTTTCAGAGCTTACAAAGCAGTTTGCACCAACACAGTTCATAAAGATTGGATAACGATGAAAATGAGAAAGGGGAGTCGAGAATGTTCTGCAAAGAAGAAAAGTACAGTAACAATTAAATCAATTGATGATTGGCATCTGTTTTTGATGAAAACTGTGAAATTAGATTAAATTTCCAGGACAGTTAGCAATCTAAATAAAAAAGAATTCTATTTATGGATAGAAAACTTTGTTCTCCACAGGTTGGCAAAAATGACACCATCACCATTACTGCTCTTGCATTCTCTGGATATGAAGGTTAGGAATGGACACAGACTAATGAGCCTGTAATTCGTTGTTTGGTCTAATGTTTGTCAGAATTCACAGCTTCCTCAAATGAAGTTTGCAGAATATTTGCCAATGTAGCCAATATGATATTTAGTTAATGATGGACATTCATTCACGATGACATAAATGTAGACAATGAATCAGATCACAAACTGTGTAGCAGTGACAGCAGGAATGAAGAATTTGAGACCTTTGGTCTTAATATTCATAGAGGTCTGATCTATATGTTCCCCAGTTGTCAAAAAATCATGCGTTATATGGAAGATGCATCTTACCTACCTGAATCTTGAACATGTTGCACAACAATTGTGCAACAATCTGGTCGAAGTCATTACAACTGGGCTTGATGACACCACAAAGGCGGCTGTCAATCGTCACTATGATATCAAAATGGACCATATAAAAATAACACAAAATTCTGATGCAAGAACATCACCCACAACTGGCTATGGTAAGAATCTAAGCCACCCAAGGGAAGACGGGGCAAAAGCTTATAATTACAAACAGAAGCAGTACTTACTAGTTGCTCTGTTAATGACCTTAAAAGTCAAATTGAATTTTGGATGTCTGATCAAGCAGCTGACTGCAAAGTCTTTCTTGATAACCTGGGTGTATACCATGATAAGCAAGTACAATTTTGTGCTCATATTGAGTGTGAACCATGCCATGGGCAAAATCTACAAAAACACTGAGCAGAAGATTAGGATTCAAAAATTGTTATTGGTCACTGCTGGTGAGAAAGCCTTCAGTTCCCCTGGAACTTCTGTTTATTGGACTTATTGCTATTGCTAAATTACTTTCTCCAAGTCATGCAGCACACTGTTTCATTATACAATGATTATAGCCAGTAGATGGAAAGAAACAATGTTCAACATGAGGGATTCAAAAACTTTGTATCAAACAGATTTGGGCTTTTTGTAGACTTGGCAAAGTTATTAAATTGGTATCTACATACATTCAGAATCAGCTGTTTGTCCTGTGCCCAGAAATCTACAGGATGATGGGAGACATCCTCATATTCCCTCTGATGCACTTTCTGGGGATTGATGAAATAGCCACCAGTGATGTGCCACTTGACAGAAACTGGACTGGGTGAACGTTTTCTTTGAACCCAAATTGATTGTTCTCAAGGAATTAAAGGATGTAAAACAAGAGGGTGAACCAAATGGGATTGAAAAGCTGGAAGCTGCAGTAATGGAGAAAGTTATTGATACTGTTAAAAAAAAACTTTTGGAGGTAGAACACTTCTAACAAGATGATAATGGTGACAGAGAGGCACTACAGTATGCACCTCTCACAAACTTAAGATGTGAATCCCAGTTTGCTAGATTTGATTACCAAATCAGGACAAATCTGTGTGTCAAGTGACTAACTTATACGGAAAATTCTTATGTGTTGAGTTAATTATTGCAAACTTCATGTGTAATTGGTGATATTTCTGGGCAAAAACGTCACTAATCTTATAATTTTTTTACATTATAAAATGAATGTATTTTCATATTTTGTGACTAAAAAAAACTTATGATTAGACATATTACACCTTTATTAAGCCATATAGTGTCCTTTCCTTAAACAAAAAACAAGGATTTCTAGCTGCCATTTTGAACATCCTCACGGAACCAACCTAAAATGACATTCTCAACAGAATCGTAATCAGCAGCAAAAATGGCCATAGAAAACATCTGTCTTATTTAATTTTTAGGAAAAAAGTATTCATTTACCCACCCCTAATATTACAGTTAACAGATATAAACTTGTATGATCTCTCAAAAGAAAATTCATTTGATTCTGAATTTTGGTGAAAGTAATACTAAAATATTAAAAATGACTTTTTTTGTCAAAAATTAGAGTATTATATTAATTGTAATGTTTTATACTATCTTAAAGTGATTTAAGAGTAAAATATGAAATATCAAAACACTTTTGTCATCATTATAAATATACATACTATTTCATGTTTTTCTATTCATTTAGGTATTTATTCACTTGTCTTAATGTTAGTATTGTCCCACCCCCACCCGGCTGGCTATAAACCTTTTGGGCTGCAGTCCACTTAGCCTACATTTCATCTATGTAATTTTTTTTTACTGAATAACAAGAGAGATTAGAAAGAAAAAGAAAAAAAGATCAATTTTCTGTAATCAATCAAATATTGGTACATCTATTTATATCTGCAAGAGTAAGGGAACTATTCTCAAATTTTCGAAATCCTAGGAATAACAAAATGGACTTGCAATACTTCCAAAATTAGAATTCAGTAGAATGCCACCCACTGCATTTCCTTTCAGATTTCTAATTTATTTTTGTTCTTTGGCAATAGACCCATTTTCAATTTGGTTGTTAAAAAGAGGAAGTGAATTGGAGCTCTCTAAATGCTAGAGTTAAGGAAATTATGCAGTTTCTTATTTCCATTGAATAGCAAGAAAAAAAAAGGGTGAAAAAAGAAAAAAAGAGAAAAACATTCCAACAAAGATTAATATTTGTATATCAATTTGTAAGAGCTGATCTTTTTCTTTGTCTTATTCAGAAAGCATTGAATGATACAAATATATTTCTGATATATTTGGGAAAGTATGAATCAGTCTTTTCTGGAATGTAAGATTTGAAGAAATTGGTAGCTAAAAATGAAATTATGCCAGACAGAAGTTAAAACAGTTTTGGCTGTTGTAACAAAGAAGGTTTAATACTTTATGGGGGAGGGGTGCTTGGAACTTTTTTCCATCTTTGATTAAGTCAACAGAACATTTTGACCATTCCAATATGTTGCTTATATCAAAGAGACAAACAGATTCAATTGTAAAAAAAAAAAAAGAGAGAAAGAAATTCTATCGTTAATAAACCACTGACCTTTCAAGATTTTTTATTTATTTATTTGAATTAATTAATATTCATTAAATCCATTAGAGCAATGAATGAATAAAACATGGATTTCTTGTATATGGATGAAGCCAGTTTAGCTCTGGGGATTCCAACCTCCCCATTGAACCAAAGGGAGGATTAGAAAGTTTTTTTTTTTTTTTTAAACAACAAAAAATATCAGAAATAAATTGCAACTCCAAATAAGAAACTGCATAGAAAAATATTTAACCCATTAAACCCATAAGCTTAACATTTTAGACTGTGCTATTTCAATATACACCTTAAATCTACTAAGGTTTATTTTAATATACACCTTAAACTTGCTATTTTTCTATATACCATGAGTCTACTATTTTAGACTGAGTACTATTTTAATATAAATCTTAAACCTGCAATTTTACTATATGCCATAAGCCCACTATTTTAGACTGAGTACTATTTTACTCTATACCCTAAGCCTAATATTTAAGTCCGAGAGCTATATTACTATACACCATAAGCCTAACATCTTGGACTGAGTGCTATTTTACTATACACCCTGGGCCCTATATTTCAGGCTCAGAAAGATTATGTGAGAGAGACTAATAATAGAATTGCTATTAATAAAGCAACCATTCATAGACTTTCTTTTGAAGGAATGATGGGATAGCTTTAAACAAAGATATTTGCACCTGAGAGCAAAGATTGTCTTTTGTGAATTTTGCAAGCTCAGGTACAAGGTACCTGATGGGTAGGGGATTCAAAAGGTTAAAAGTGTTACTTAATATTCGGTATTATTGCTGAGGAGGGGATGGGGTCAGAATTACTGTATAGATGTAACTTAACACAGAACAGATTTTTTTTTTCTTTTTATTACATTTATCCATTAAGTGTGTGAAAAGGCCAGTTTTGGTCTGTATAACACGAGTTGACCTTTTGACATTTCTATGTCTTCCTGTTCCTAAGCAACAAATCTGTTCTTGTGAAGAAGAAGAAAAAAAATTGGAGGACTCTCGTTTTAGGAATTAAGGAAATTTTTTTTTTATACAAACCCAAAACTATCTTGTGATATAATATGCTGCTAAATATTATCAAATTGTTTTGAAAAATTTAATCTTGTTTTATTTCAAGAATGAGAAAGATTCATATATACTACTACTACTACATTTTATATGGTAGTGTAATGGTTATTAAGCTAGATTAGCCAGTTCAATTTTCACTGGGTGCCTCATATTTCTAGCCTTGTGCTAAACTTAGAAAATGACTATTACTACTATTTCTGTGAGATAGGTAAGCAAACCATTATTGGTGAGTGTTATTCTCACTTGGTGTCTTTTACTTCTGACCTTGTACCAAATTAAACCAAGTTTTATAAATAACCACTACTAGTTTTTAGACAACTCAGTCTATTATCATTATTACTAGTAAGTAAAGTAAAGTCAACGGGGCGGCCTAAAGTTGGTACCATCCAGTCAGCGAGGGAGTCTATCCCCTTTTCAATAGTGCTAGACCAAGGAAATTGTTTTTTTAGCATCTGAGGTGGAGCACCACACCTACCACCAGCTCCTTACTTTACCGCAGAGATCCCTGTGCTACTCATACGCTGAGTTGGCGAGGACCGGTATCAAACTAGGAATCTTGTGGTTTCTAGCCGAACGCTCTACCGACTGAGCTAACCCGGCCCCTTTTATTACTAGTACTACATAGTTATTTACTAAGTATAGCTTAGATGTGGCACAAGGCTAAAAGTATGCAGCACCCAGTGAGAATTGAAATCACTGACAAAGGTCTGCTAATGTAGCTTGCTAACCAGTACACCATATGAGGTGCCCTTACTACTACTGTATATATTTACCCAACACCTCCACTAAAGCAGGATGCAACATAAGGTCAATTTTTCAGCAGAGTACAACTGTTTGAATTTTCCTTCTCAGAGACTGGTTACCTTACCAAGGATAAAGAACTCCCTATGCTCCACTAGTTACCCATAGCTGTGGGGAGAAGAGTCAGACCATGCCTTTCCCAAGAGCATTAGTGCAAAGTGAAACACATTTTAATCATAGAAATCTGTTCTTATGGCTACAGGTTCACTACTCCTGGTTTCCATTATATACCAAATTTATAATTTTAATGATTTTAGAATATCTTCTCAAAGCATTTATTGTTTATATGTTAATATTTTTAAGTCAAAAACTTGTTTCTTCAAAAGAAAAGTAGGAGAGGGGGGAGTCACCATGACGTAGCGGCTAATATACTGAACTGCGACATCTTTGTGGTCAGTGAATTCAAATTCCAGTTGTGTTATAACATTCACTTTTCGACAAATACCTTTGGGAAAGGTATGAACACCCTCATTCCTCGAGCTATGGGTTAAATAGTACCACTACTGTTCTTCTACAAGGATAGGTTTGGCATTAAATTACCCATGGACATTGATATGCCATTTATCAAAGAAATCAAAAGAAAAGTTATTTATGGGCAGCCATTTGCAGAATTATCATTGGTTAAATCACGGCACTTTGGTACAACCAAAGAAAAAAAAAAAAGTTTTATGGTTATCAAAGTTAATAAGAAATCATTTCAAAGTAAAAAGGGGGGAAAATGAATATAGAAAAGAAAAGTTTTTTTAAAAGTTTTTTTTTAGGGGTAGGGGTAGGGGTATGTACCAAACACCAAACAACTTATCAAAACAATTCTTTAAAAACTGCTGAAACACACAAGAAACGCATTTAAGTTAGACAATTTCCAAATCCTGACCATGATGAAGTAGGGAGTAACCCTCTTATCTTCCCGGGGGGAGAAGAGTAGAGTATGAACTTACTTTTGTGTTGCCGTTCTGTTCCACAGCAGGCACTGGGTAAGAAGAGGTTTTGGGAGCATTTTCCTTGGGACCAAAACAGCAGAAGAATTTATTTAATAATCCGCTCCGACGTGGCTTTTTCTGCGTCGATGTATTTGTCGTTGTCGTCGTCGTCGAATCTAGAAGGAAGAAAAAAAAAATCATATAAGTAAATATGGACAAACATTAAAATAGACTTCTAAAAAATAAAATAAAAAACATTCAATAATCTACACCCACCACCCAATCACCAAATGGTAAAAAAAAAAAAAAATTATTTTATTGAATTTTAAGTTTTTCTTTTTTTCTTTCTTTTTTCAAATACTCTCCTTAAAAATAGACATTTAAAAAAAGATTTAGATTTTTTTTTTAAAAACCCAAAAAATGTTTTTCCAATTCTCTATATCCCCAAATCTGGTTGGTTACAAGAAGTTCCACTTAAGCATTTTCTACAGACGACAGGGATATGTTTTTGTGCTTGTATAAAAACCAGGATATCAACTGCTGATATTATGAGACAAACAATTAATCCCCATTTCAAAGACTACAATAACACAATCCCACCCCATCCTATTTGGCCTTGGTCCTTACCTTAAAAAAACCCTGGCCTTTTTTCTCTTATATTTATGAATTCTTTCTCAAGAAAAAGTAATTAACAAGTTCAGGCAATTCTAGATAACCTTACTAGTCCGACTTGATGAGAATCAAACTGATTTGTCATAAAGAATTAAAGACAGACACCATTACCAGAAGAGCAATGCCAAACACTAGCTTGCATACCAAAAATAGGCATTCACACTGGCACAATATCAGCTACATGGGGCATCTAGTGAAAAACAAACCCACTAACAATGGGATGCTGGCTTTGCTTAGTAACCATTTTTTTCAATTATTTATTAAGCTTTGCTTGGTAGTAGCACAAGGCTGTATGTATGGAGCACCCATTGAAAGTGTTTAGGTATATTACTCAAGCCATTTGCCATGTATAAGATAGGACACAAAGTCACAAGAGGTATTCAACAAAGATCAAACTCACTATTCACTAGTAATGGACCTGCAAGATTAGCTTGCTAACCATTACACCATGTAATATACCCAAAATAGTAACAGTAATATAAACGTAGTGAGTTTAGATCACACACAACTTTTATTAAGTACTTCCTGTCATATTAAAATATGTTCAGCAAATAAGAGAATGATTCAATTAAGATTTGAGTGTTTTGTTTGTCTATCTCTTTCCAATGCAAATAACAGCAATACATTTTAGTAAGACTAAGGGCCTAAAACATTACAAGTCACTACACTGATATGCTTGTAAAATCATTGAACACTTAAACGATTTCTGAATTTGTAGATCTATCATGAAAGAGGATAAGTGAAAAGAAAGTCGACAGCCGATACAGCAATTGCCATCGTACAAAGGGCAAATGTCTTTGTTTGGCATTTAACCCTAGCCATTTCACACTCATGTCTCTTTAATTAGAAGATTCTAGATATTTTCATTGAAGGACAAAGAAAACACGTGCAACTGGAGAGAGAGAGAGAGAGAGAGAGAGAGAGAGAGAGAGAGAGAGAGAGAGAGAGAGAGAGAGGAAGATAAAACCTCTGTGTGTGTGTATATAATGAGTATATATATATATATATATATATATATATATATATATAATACAGGTTTGTGTATATAATGAATGGAGTGTGAGGGTGTATATATATATATATATATTATATATATATATAATATATAATACACACACACACACACACACACACACAATGGATGGTATGCTATATTACTGGTTCATTTTTTGTTGATTCTTTTGTGGCATATCAACTCTTAAAAACAAATCTACAAAAAACTTTTCTTTTGACAAATACCTAAAGTCAAAACTAGTTGAGAAAAATTAAGAATTAAAAGAAATTACAAAGATATATTCCCCTTTGTTTTATATATATATATATATATATATATATAAAAATTGAAATTTAATTTAGTATGCATCATGTGTGACACACTCAGAGTTGAAAAAAGACATCCTACAAAATAAGAAAAGATAAGATAGGATGGGGGTGGTGGTGGGACAGAAGGTTAAGAATGATATTTTAAAACCAGGAACACTCTTCCAAGACTCCCTTATCCACCCACTGACACGAGTGGCAATGCAAATCCCCTCCCCCACATCATCTTGTAATAATGGATAAATGGCTAATAGTGTTTTTCATGCTGTCAGGAATGGTTTCAAATAGTACAGTTGAACTTCCGCTAGAAAAGGCCACTCACAGACAGACAGCCCAACAGACAGCAGGGTGGCATCTTAAGTACAGAACTACCAAAAAAAATGGCTCCTCTCCACCCCCCCCCCCCATCATAGGGATGAGAGGACAAAAAAAAAAAAATAGTCATGGTCAGAAGATAAACTGCTGTTTTTAAATGAAATTGCAATATTTTGTTTATTGCATCATCTTCAACTAGCAGGACTTGTGGATATAACACAGTATGGTAATTTAATTATTATGTTTGATGTTTACTTAAGAGCTATTGAAAATAGTTCAATATGTAAAAAGTATAATAATCTTCATTTAACTCTCTCTCGCTCTTTTTTCTTTCTTTCTTTTTATATTTTCATTGTTTGATTGAAACAGATTGGCGTTAATGTTTTCATATTCTCACCTCTTCTCTCTTTCTTTCTTATTATATTTTTTCTGTGTAGCATCTCTTTTCTTTCTTTATAATAAAAACGGAATGTTCCATTATTTAGCTGAAGTGACAACACTCATAATAAATAAGAATTTGGTAGATAAACAACACCAGATAATCAATATTTACATTTTTGCATTTCATCTTTGACAATTTGGAAGGTCTCATTTTTAACCAGAGGGTGTTGTAAGATGATAACGGACGGAAGATTAAGGAACACCAGTATTAATATATAAATATGGGTTTTGAAATATCTTGAATGAGAAATCTGAGAAAAAAAGATTGAAGAGAATAACAAAGAGAGGAAGAGTTAAAAATTCAGAAATATTGGAAATTGACATTACAAATTTGACTCAGATGAATTCCTTTTGATGTTACTAAAACATGTTAGACAATTTATATATTTTCTCCCACTCTGCCGATGAGGCTTACAATATAGTGACAGCATCAGTTGCAAAAGGGTAAGAAACCCTACCCCTAAGGTTTCCTAAGGGTGGGGGAAGGAAGAGAGAGAGAGAGAGACAGAATGGAAGGAGAGAGAGAGAGAGACAGAATGGAAGAAGGAAGAGAGAGAGACAGAATGGAAGGAAGGAGAGAGAGAGAGAGAGAAGAATGGAAGGAGAGAGAGAGAGAGAGAGAGAGAGAGAGAGAGAGAGACAGAGAGACAGAGACAGACAGAATGGAAGGAAGAGAGAGAGAGAGAGAGACAGAGAGAGAGAGAGAGATGGAAGGAAGGAGAGAGAGAGAGAGAGAGAGAGAAGGAGAGAGAGAGAGAGAGAGAGAGAGGAAGAGAAGAGAGGAGAGGAGAGAGAGAAGAGAGAGAGAGGAAGAAGAGAGAGAGAGAGAGAGAGAGAGAGAGAGGAGAGAGAAGAGAGAGAGAGAGAGAGAGAGAGAGAGAGACAGACAGACAGACAATGGAAGGTTTCCTGAATATAACACTAAAGTGCATCTGATAGTGAGGCTCTAGTTTTGGGGATCTGAGGAGTGTGTAGTACTCCTTCATTGCCATTACTCCCAGGTCCACTGATTTGGAGTGGTAGTATCTGTTAGGGTCAAATAGATCTGTTTGAAAACTATTAGGATTAGAATACTTGATACCATATAATGGAGAATTTTTGTATTAAGAATAGCTTAAAGTAGGCTAAAAGTTAATTGCTTGTCTCCTATTTCTTTTGGTCGAGACAAAATGAATCCTGATTCACATTTCACTTCAAGTGATAACAATGCCAAAACTGAGACAAGGTGAAAAACAGTCATTTGGAAAATGGGTCACAGCAAGAGGTAATGTGGCAGAATTAGAAATTTGAAAAAACAAAGGGTTATTTTTAGTTTGCGTAACACAAATTTGAAGATCAGTTACCCTAGGTTTCTTACCTTCTACCCATCACCCCCCCCCACCCATCCTAATTCCTTTCTGCTTAATATTATCATGCATGTTTCTTGACCAATTTCTGTTCTGAATTTAGCACAAATAATACACTAATCCTCGTTAGAAACTTATAAATACAAAAAACAAGTAGAATAGTAAAAATCCAAAAGGAGAAAAATGCTATGTTTTATGAGATAGCATAAATTGTTGACAGACCCTGTAGCAAGAATTCAAGGGGGCCAAGTGGAAAAATACTAGGTTCGTTGGTAACCCTGACCCCAGAGACGCGAATCTCGTGTGTCACATGATTTAGATTTAGTTTCAATATGAGAATTGAAGCAGAGTAGACGTGCTACTGCTGAGGTTGAATCTCACCCATGCGGCGAATAAGAATGGGTTAAATAAATCTTAATCAAGGAAAAAATGTCTTCTGGTTTAATTAATTGCATGACTAAAAAGTTAGACCTTAGAAGAAGCAGAAGACTAGATGATAAGATGACGGCCAGACAAGATAACAGAAACAGCAAAACAGAAATGAAGCAACATGTAAGTCTCAAATCTCCGTCTCTCTGTCACCCACGTTTCCTCTTTCATTTATATACGCAAGGTACGATGTCAATGTGGGTATATATCAAAACAAAACGGAAAGCGATATCAATATATGCATAGGAAAGGCATGGTCTGCTGTAGACAGATTATTAACCAAATGAAAATCTGATCTCACTGATAAGATAAAGCAAGAATTCTTCCAAGCTGTAGCTATGTCAGTACTACTGTATGGCTGCACCACAAAACATTTAGAGAAAAAAGGTGGATGGGAACTACACATGGATACTGCATGGTGTCTTGAACAAATCTTGGAAGCAGCACTCCACAAAAAAGTAGCTGGATGGCCACTTACTCAGATGATTGGTGTGAAGTAAGACAAACAAGACATGCTGGATACTGCTAGAGAAGTTTACTGGATGCCATGTCGGTGGCAAAAGAAAATCATGGAAATGCTGTCAATATGACCTAATGATGATTATCCTTCATCTTCCTAATTATTGCATGTCACTCAGGTCATCACTTCTATGATAACAAGGATCAGAATAAATCAAAAGCAAGAATAAAAAAAATAATTTCTTGGTGAGATTTGAACTCGAATCCTCTTTTGCTTTGGGGCTTGTAAACCAATTGGTGCATAGAACTAAACTTGTCTGGAGAAGAAGGGAACATTAGTTTGAGTATCAGTGGGAGCTTCATCTTGTTTCTCATGTGCATTATTTATTGCTGTCATAAAACTGATGACCCAAGTAAATTGAAAAAAAAAAAAAAAAAAAAAGAAAAGCAAATAGAATTAGGAAGATGAAGGATAATACTAGTCCAAATTATTAATAATGATGATTGACAAACAAGTAAAATTAGGAAGATGAAGGATAATTATTATTAATAATAATGATTGACAAAGCAAATAGAATTAAGAAGATGAAGGATAATACTAGTCAAAATTATCAATAATGACAAATAATGGTTGTTAGTCAAACTCACTAACCATTATACCACAAAAAGTGCACCACTCTCCCATAGTAATTGTTAGATTTAGTGAATGGATTTTATATGAAAAAGTAACAATGGAAGATAGAGGTAGGATTTCATGTGAGGATTTGATTTATAAATAAATTGTATTTCACATGTTGCTTAATGTATTGTCTTTTTGATACAGTAATTTTTAAAGGATCCCCCCCCTTCCAATAAATAGATTCCCAAAGACACCAGACAAATCATTAACTGTCTGCATCAATGCATGCTACTAAGTAACTATTTGTAGACACTCAGAGTCATTGATACTAATAAATTACTAATTCATCACACTTTTTATTGCCAATTAACATTGCGCATATATATATATATATATATATATATATATATATCTTGGTTTACAGTGGGAAATAGATTTTTACTGTTTGATAGAAACTTTAAATTTTAATGGCCAAGGAAAATATTATCACTGGTTAACTGAACAGTTCATTGGCTCATTAGTGTCACATGATAATCAAATGAAATCTTGCTGCTGATGATGATGCAAGGATTGTTGTCATTCCACCACCACCACTCCACCCCTCCTCCTCCACCACCACCTTACACAATCATTCACTACAGCTGTGCATTTTGACTAATTTACTGTAGGTGAAGTTAGGAGAAAAATGAATGAGAATCTTCCCGCACAGAGGGAGGTGTCTGCAAGGGGCGATGGGTGAAGAGGGGGGTCTAGCACTTGTGCACAGGGTTAACAGAAGATGCATCATCATCCATTATATCTGTTCACACTGGTTTATACACTTGTTGACATTACAAAACTGAAGTTTCCTTGCCAACCAAAACTAAATAGAAATCTAAAGCTTGCAAGAGTTGAGACATTAAAAAAAAAAACGTGTGGGGGTGAAGATTGCACACCCCCCACCAAAAATTACACTTTAACCCACTCCAGGCAGCCAGACGATTTTTCCTACTAATTTTAGTCTAGCTCAAGGCCAAATAAAGGATAGCCAAAATAGAAAGATTGTGTAGTGTCAATCATTCCAAGTGGGGAGGGCCTTGAAAGACTTGAGCCCCCGACATTGGTGGAAAAGAAAGATCTTGACCATTCCAGGATAGAATGGTGCAATGGTTGTAAAAGCGAAGAGAGACTGAAGGGAATGGAAGGAGAAGAGAGACTGAAGGGAATGGAGGGGATGAAGGGAATGGACTGAATGGGAATGAGGGAAGGAAGAGAGAGAGACTGAAGACTGAAGGGAATGGAAGGGAAGAGAAGAGAAGAGAGACTGAAGGAATGGAAGGAAGAGAAGAGAAGAGAGACTGAAGGGAATGAAGGGAATGGAAGAAGAGAAGAAGAGAGACTGAGGGAATGGAAGAAGAGAAGAAGAGAGACTGAAGGAATGAAGGAAGGGAAGGGAAGAGAAGAGAAGAGAGACTGAAGGGAATGGAAGGGGAAGAGAAGAGAAGGAGACTGAAGGGAATGGAAGGGAAGAGAAGAGAGAGAGAGACTGAAGAATGGAAGGGAAGAGAAGAGAGACTGAAAAGGAAGAGAGAGAAGAGGACTGAAGGAAGGAAGAGAGAGAAGAGAGACTGAAGGGAATGGAAGGGAAGAGAAGAGAAGAGAGAAAGGGAATGGAAGGGAAGAGAAGAGAGAGACTGAAGGGATGGAAGGGAGAAGAGAGAAGAGAAGAGAGAGAATGGAAGGAAGAGAGAGAAGAGAGACTGGAAGGGAAGAGAAGAAGAGAGAGAGACTGAAGGAATGAAGGGAAGGAGAAGAGAAGAGAGACTGAGGACTGAAGGAAGGGAAGGAAGGAAGAGAAGAGAAGAGAGACTGAAGGAATGGAAGGGAAAGAGAAGAGAGACTGAAGGGAATGGAAGAAAGAGAGAGAGAGACTGAAGGGAATGGAAGGGAAGAGAAGAGAGACTGAAGGGAATGGAAGGAAGAGAGAGAAGAGAAGGACTGAAGGGAATGGAAGGGAAGAGAGAGAAGACTGAAGGGAATGGAGGGAAGAGAAGAGAAGAGAGACTGAAGGGAATGGAAGGGAAGAGAAGAGAGAGAGAATGAAGGGAATGGAAGGAAGAAAGAGAAGAGAAGAGAGACTGAAGGGAATGGAAGGGAAGAGAAGAGAAGAGAGAGAAAGGAATGGAAGGGAAGAGAAGAGAGAAGAGAGACTGAAGGAATGGAAGGAAGAGAGAGAAGGGAATGGAAGGGAAGAGAAGAGAAGAGAGACTGAAGGGAATGGAAGGAAGAGAAGAGAAGAGAGACTGAGGGAATGAAGGGAAGAGAAGAGAAGAGAGACTGAAGGGAATGGAAGGGAAGAAGAGAGAGAGAGAGAGACTGAAGGAATGGAAGGGAAAGAGAAGAGAAGAGAGACTGAAGGGAATGGAAGGGAAAGAGAAGAAGAGAGACTGAGACTGAAGGGAATGGAAGGAAAGAGAAGAGAGACTGAAGGAATGGAAGGGAAGAGAAGAGAAGAGAGACTGAAGGGAATGGAGGGAAGAGAAGGAAGAGAGGACTGAAGGGAATGGAAGGGAAGAGAAGAGAAGAGATGAGGAAGAATGAAGGGATGGAAGGGAAGAGAAGAGAGACTGAAGGAGGAAGAAGAGGAGAATGGAAAGGGAAGAGAAGAGAGACTGAAGGGAGAGAAGAGAATGAAGGAAGAGACTGAAGGAAGGGAAGAGAGAGAGAGAAGAGAGAAGAGAACTGAATGGAAGGGAAGAGAGAAGACTGAAGGGAAGGGAAGAGAAGAGAGACTGAATGGAAGGGAAGAGAGAGAGACTGAATGGAAGGAAGAGAAGAGAGGAGAAGAGACTGAAGGGAAGGGAAGAGAAGAGAGACTGAATGGAAGGAAGAGAAGAAGAGACTGAAGAATGAAGGAAGAGAAGACTGAATGGAAGGGAAGAGAAGAGAGACTGACGGGAATGGAAGGGAAGAGAAGAGAGACTGAAGGGAATGGAAGGGAAGAGAGATGGACTGAAGGGAATGGAAGGGAAGAGAAGAGAGACTGAAGGAATGGAAGGGAAGAGAAGAGAGACTGAAGGAATGGAAGGGAAGAGAAGAGGACTGAAGGGAATGGAGGGAAGAGAAGAGAGACTGAAGGGAATGGAAGGGAAGAGAAGAGAGACTGAAGGGAATGGGGAAGAGAAGAGAGACTGAAGGGAATGGAATGGAAGGGAAGAGAAGAGAGACTGAAGGGAATGGAAGGGAGAGAAGAGACTGGAGGGAATGGAGGAAGAGAAGAGAGACTGAGGGAATGGAAGGGAAGAGAAGAGAAGACTGAAGGAATGGAAGGGAGAGAAGAGAGACTGAAGGGAATGGAAGGGAAGAGAGAGGGAATGGAAGGGAAGGAGAGAGAGACTGAGAATGGAAGTGGAGAAGGTGGGTGGAAAGGATGGAGAGAACAGAATGGAAGTGGGGAGAGAGAGACAGAATGGAAGTGGGGAGAGAGAGACAGAATGGAAGTGGGAGAGAGAGACAGAATAAGTGGGGAGAGGAGAGAGAGAGAGAGAGAGAGCGTGCGAGAGAGCGAGCGAGAGACAGACAGAACAAGAGAGACAGACAGACAGACAGAGAAGAGACAGACAGACAACGAGAGAGAGACAGACAACAGAACGAGAGAGACAGACAGACAAACAGAACGAGAGAGACAGACAGACAAACAGAACGAGAGAGACAGACAGACAAACAGAACGAGAGAGACAGACAGAACAAACAGAACGAGAGAGACAGACAGACAGACAGACACAGACGAGAGAGACAGAGAAGACAGACAGACAAAACAGAACGAGAGAGACAGACAGACAAACAGAACGAGAGAGAGAGAGGAGTGAAGAGAGAAATAGATATAATGGAAAAGTCTATAGATTTTCCATTGTAACAAAAACAATTGTCTTCGTTGGTATGGCGAGAGATTTGCTTCTTGTAATGAATCTGTCCATCATTGGGTTAGCAATATTTAAGGCCTTATACCAGACTAGGCTAAGCTTAATAAATACCTCTAACTAAAAACCACAGAATTTGAGAATCTAAGTGGCGACGCTTTCATTACAGAAGAAAACAGCTAAAATGTAAAGCGAGTTCATCACGTGAAATTAAAGAAAGAAAGAAAGAAAAAAAAAAAAAAAAATGGTGGAGACATTTCGTAAAATCTGGAAGAGAGAGTGGAAGAGGAGAGAGAATGGAAGAGAGAGAGAGAGAGAGAGAGAGAAAGAAAGAGTTTGTTCAGCTGTATCCAAAAGTTCTTCCTGTTACAGAACTGTAGAATTTGGTGCTGTGCGCCTAAATGACTGATAAAAGGAAAAGGGAGGTTGGGGGTGGGGGTAGAAAAGACAAAGCAAACGTAGGTCAGGTGAGGGGAGAGGGGGGAACAGTTTCAGTGAATTGTGTCTGTTGATACAAATCAGTCACAGTTGAATGATTATATAAAAGAATTTTAGAGGTTATGTGTTGTGTTGGTGAACAATCTGCTTTCAATCTCACGTGCTTGGGGGGAGAAAGAAAAAAACAAGAAAAACAGGTAGCAGAAGCAGAAAAGTTTGGACCAATTAGAGAAAATCAGTAATCATAAAAACAGGTAAGGGGTGCCTTCTCCCTAAAACACCTTATTTATTGTTTATTACTTTATTTATTACGAAAGAATACCATATATGGATATTTTAAGTCTTTGAATCCACTTGCTATTTGGTTGGTCCTCAGATATTCTGTATCTGGGTCCACAAAAAAAAACAAAAAAAAAAACAATACACTCAAATTTTATGACGTTGTACAACCATTAAAGCAATTTTATCATTCCATTAAAAGAATGGCAATAAATTTTTGGATATCAATTGTTTTTAATATTACTATCAGTTGCGATTTTACTGACCCCCCCCCAAGAAACAACTTACAGTCTATAGTAAAATAGCACAGCCTGTCATATTGGGCTTATAGTGTATAGTAAAATGGTATTCAGCCTGAATAAGATAACATGAATCAATATTTACATGTATTTATGGTAAAGTTATACAAAAAAGAACAAATATGTTTAATAAGTTGTAGAAAATTCTCTATCAGGTATTCAATAGTAGTGAATCTATCTGGAATATTCTGGAAAATAGGTAAATTTAAAGATTTCATTATCCAGGTCAGAAAAGCAAAGTTTGAAAAGAAAAATAATTCTTTCCTATTTCCTTTTGAAATATGCAATTGGGAAATAAAACTTTCTATTGGAGAACAAGAAACAATTTTGATACAAATTACAAATAAAGATTTTCACAGAGGTCTCCACAAAAATCAAAATAAACTGAAATACATAAACAAAATATAAAAGAATAACATTTAATTTTTAATTTTAAATCCGACAAACATTCATTTTTAAATAATTAAACCAAAAACAATTTGTTTTACATAATTTTGTAGAATTTACTGCAAATTTATTCAGAAAAGGATTTGAATAAATCAAAATGAAATATTATTAAAAACATTTCACCCCCCCACATCTTACATGGATATACAAACAAAATGCACCTCACTGCTATACGTGACACACACACACACACACACACATACACTAGAGCTGACACAACACTCACTGCACATGACACCATAATGTACTTTGTAGACACAATATGTCCATTTTATGCTAATAAAATTTATTTCTAGACTTGTTAGTAATAAATCCTCATGCAACCAGAAAGACAAGATTCAATTGAAGCTAAAATTGTTCTTTTTTCCCCTTCTCTCTCTTACTGTTGTTGTTTCCATATTAGATTTGTCAATATTCAACTCTTTATTCTGTTACTTTCAATGATTCTCTTGTTGTTTGCAAAAGACAGACAGCAAATTTAAATTATTAAATCTATTGATGGTTTAAAGTGTCATTTTTAATAACAGACACACATATGGTAAAATTCACTTTCCTTATAAAGAATTTAAAAAAAATACTACTACTACTCTATGCGAGTTATTCACACCAGTTTTAACTGGTAGTTTTTCACTGGAGTCCATGTGACAAAAAGTATTTTAGCTGATCTTAACAATACTGTGGATACTAGGTCTCGTCTTCTGGAGAATTTTATGCATTTCATTTTCTGTCTTATGCATTTCATAGTAGGGTCAAAATTTAATTTCTTGCACAGTTCCCAGTGGATCATCTTTCCTACATTTGTTTCATCTGTCACCATTAAGTAAGGGGATTACGCTTTCGATGATAATATCTAAATAAATTTAAATTACATTTGTTTTAATATCCTTCTATCGGGTAAAAACGTAACATCTTTCTGAACTCCAATACTTTTGTTAGTCCTATATAAAACAGAATAGCTGTCTATATAGGAGAGAAACAATCTTCCCAATTATTAATATAGATGAGAAATCTTTATTTACATGTAGAGCAAATGTAAATTCTTTGCAAGAGCGTTAGAAATTATGTTGCCAAATATATTTAATTAAATCTGATTCCTCAAGATATACATTTATCATTATCCAATTTTTAAACAGTCATTCACAACTAATCTGTTGATACGATGGGGGTCGAGTTGGGTTTATGTTGGTTTATTATTTTGTTTTATGGCATATCAACCCTTGTGGACTAATCAATGCCATATCTTGTTTTTGAGTTTGTTTTTGAGTTTTTTTTTTTTTTTTACATATGATTTTTAAACAAATAATTTGTATTTCTCTGAATGTTTGAGATGAGGCTTGAAGATTAGTATTATTAGCGTTATTCGGACTATGTAAGTTCCCGAGTTCGAAAAGAAGGTTCCCGAGTCCGACAAGAAATACCTGAAGAAGGCCGGAGGGTATATCTGCCGAAACGTTGTACAAATAACAATGGAGATGGGGACAATAGTCCGAATAATACAAATAATACTAAATAATTTGTAGGTAAATATTGGTTTGGTTTTATAAACTGGTAGAAATAATTATCTTATGTATATCAATGAATTGGTAAATTAATAAACTGGTGGTTGACCCTCAGCTACCACCTTATAGCTCCCATATGATAAAAAGTTGATTGTTTACCATAAGAGAAATTTGAAGGATATAGTCAGGATAATCATATAGCTGCTAGGGCTTGATATGACCAGCCGATTGATCAAGTAAGCGCCAAAGTGGAGTGTTGCATGTTATGGACCACTTAGTATCCAGGTCACAGGCTGCACAGCCATCAGGATCGTGTACTCTGGCATTACAGATTGTTACCCATGGCCAACAGGTGAACCCATTAGGAGGGGGGTTATTCCCTCTGCAGAGATGCAGTCAGCGTACAGAGCCGAAAGAGCAGTCGGGTTTAGGGAAAAGACAGAAAAATAGGAAAAAAGAAAAAACAATTAATTGTTTCAGTTTTGATCTCAAAAGACAAAAGAAAATAATAATAATGATAATAAAACAAAAACAACATTTGGTAAGTAATGAGTCACTTATAATCTACCAATCTGTTACACAAGTTTTCTTTCAACACATCCACCCCCCTCCACCTTTAACTGTTACTGTGCAGGAACTGAGTATACTATGTTCCGTGCATGTGCACTTGAGACACGAGAACCAAATTAACTTGGTCTTTTATAATAGGGTACTTATAATAGGGTACTTTCCAGAATTCTCAACATCAATTTATATCCCTTTATATGCATATCTTATTTTTACTGCCCAATAGAACAAAAATTTGTGAGAACCGATTTGTATGTCAGATCATCAGCTTGTAGGTAAATTTCTAAATTTAGAATGAGAGTGAAACTTCAATTTCAATAAGAATACAAAATGGTGGGTTGATTGTTGGGGTGCCTTAAAAGACCAGAGCAATGGGGAGTTACTTGACAATACCTACTCCCTCTCATAGCAACATGACAAGGTTACATTGTACCAAGAGCAAAGAACAATTTTCAACCTAGATTTTGATCATATACATATGTAGTAATACCAATCTGCAACTCATCCAGTCTCATCTACTAAGTGACCACTCCCTAAATTGTGTTTGTTTTTTAAAAAAAGAAATATTTTGCATCAGTCTACAGTAAAGACATAATAATGCAGACACACACATATATGTGCATAATAATTGACACATACATAAAAACATGTAGGAGGCGCTTGTGGTGTAATGGTTACCATTATAGAAAATTATGTCAAATCCTGAATGAGGCTGTTTGTATTTCACAGAGCGCTAATACCCTTGGTAAAGATATGAATCCTATTATTCTTCCTCCAATTATGAGTAAATAGTAGGGCAGACTAGACTCTTTAGCCTTGGTATGACAACCACTTGAATGAAAATTCTGAATTCTAAATTTACCTTGTGTCACATTCTATACATAGTATAGGAGTTGGGTAAATGCACACATACACATAATACTGACATGCACACACACACAAATACACTTGTATACAGTATGTTTATGTTACTATGTCATCTACAAAAATGTGAGAAGTGTGTATGTATTTACCCAACCCTGCGAGAAGGATGCAACACTGTGAAATTCTTAGCAGCTTATAGCAGGTTTGAATTCAGAATTTTCCTTCTCCTAGATCAGTTGCTGTGCCAAGGCTAAAGAACCCAGTCTGCCCTACTATTTACCAATAACTAGGGTAAGAAGAGATGGATTCATGCTTTTCTCCAAGGGCATTGATGTTAAATGAAATGCAGTCTCATCAAAAATTTGAACTGGAGTTGTAAGAGTCCTTTTCCTATAACGAGCACCCCCCAAGCAGCAAGTGCTACTGTAGGCCACCAACCTGTTTGTTATTTAATCAACAACATCTGATATGAGAAACACATTCAAGTTTCAACAATTGATAGAAATTAAATAATCCCTTTGTGGAAGGCAATGAAAAGAGATTGTGTAGAATTGTATCACCTTACAATGATCAGAGATTAGACAGACCGAAATGTAACTACAACAAGAAGAGGCACTTGCTTGAAATGCAGATTTGCTTGATTGCAAGTGATTGCAACTTTTTTGTCTCTTTCCATTTTATTTCCCCCTTTGTAAAAAGATAACTGGTACAAGATGGCTGCCACACATCAACACCCCTACCCTGTTGTGTGGCTGGGTAGCAAGCCGAAACAGTCAAAAGAGCGGGAGGGGAGACAGAGGTGCTGGTGTGGTAAGATTTTTGCCATGAAAATTGACTTCCACATAAGCAACACAATATATCAGTCACACTACACTGCACACATATGGAGAACCTTAGCTGTAAACACACGCATGCATGCATGCACACAGCCTTAACTGAACACACATACAGAGCCTTAGTGGAGCGCACTCACACAGACTTAGCTGAGCATGCACATACATACAGCCTTAGCTGAGTACACACATACACACAGCCTTAGCTGAGCATGCACACACACACAGCCTTAGCTGAGCATGCACACACACACAGCCTTAGCAGCACACACACACACACACACAGCCTTAGCTGAGCATGCACACACACACACACATTAGCTTAGCTGAGCATGCACACACACACACAGCATTAGCTGAGCATACACACACACACACAGCCTTAGCTGAGCATACACACACACACAGCCTTAGCTGAGCATACACACACACACACAGCAGCATACACACACACAGCCTTAGCTGAGCATACACACACACACACAGCCTTAGCTGAGCATACACACACACACAGCCTTAGCTGAGCATACACACACACACACACATACACACACACACACACACACAGCCTTAGCTGAGCATGCACACACACACACAGCCTTAGCTAAGCACACACACACACACACACACAGCCAGCCTTAGCTAGCATACACACACACATACAGCCTTAACTGAGCATGCACATACACGAGTCATTAGCAGTTACACATACACTTAAATCTACATAAATGTAATTATCCCTTTGTACACAAAGAAGACAAGTTCAGGAAATATAAACATGTAGATCTCCAGACCCCCCCCCCCACTGTCCGGATAACAATCTAAACATACGCAAAAAAAAAAAAAAAAAAATATTGATTTTAAAAGAAAATCCCTGTACAGAATTTAAAATGCATAAAATTTACCAAATCTCATCAAACCTATTTATTTATATCTTCTAAAGTTTTGACATTAAGCAGAATTTTCTCAGTCACTTAAAACCACTATCTTTATCTTTGTTGTTTTTAACTTTTTGTCTTGAAAAAGGTTTTATTGGATATTTTTAATTGGATTCAGCCCACCACCATTCAACAGAATTGCCACCCCAAGAAAAAAAGGCAAATGATTGTGTGAAAGCAACTAATATTGGAAAATGATGTTGAAAAGGGTAAAAGAAATAAGAGAGAGGAAGAAGAGAAAGAGTAGAGAGAGAGAGAGGAGCAGAGGAGAAAGAGAAAGAGGAAAGGAAGAAAAAAATATGCATAAACCAACAAAATGCAGATTTTAACGCCATATGGAAAAAGCTAGTGTTGAGGCTAGTCATTTGAAAATCTGCTGCTGCTTCCAATGTATCAGCAGGGTTTTTTATATGAAAACCTTTTTAAAGATGCTCAACTTTAAAGCCCTTGAGAACCTGTTAATAATTATTACAAGAATCAAACTAGATCGGATTCCTATTTCTTCTGTTCTCACATCAACACTATAAACAAGAGACTTTGACATTCAAATTTGACCAGGGGGTTCTAACGACCACTGGCCGACTGAAAAATATTTATTGGCCAAACTGTTTTTCTCAGAAAACAACAAAAGTAAAGACAATACCTAAAAATATAAGGAATATTTTTTGAGGTGTGGGCGGGGGGGTGAATAAAAGTTATTTTGAAAACTCAATTATGAAAACAAGGATGAGTAAATAATTGTATAATATAACATCATAAATCATGGGGGAGAGGTGTCATAGTTGTATCATATAAAAAGCACTTAAACATGTAAGTAAAAAAGTAGGCATAGTGGTCTATTGTTGGTATCAACCAGACATCAAGGGAGTCTATCCCCTTCTCACTAGCGCTAGACCTGGGATATTCTTTTTGCAAGTCAAAGTTTTGTATCCTAAACAAAGTCTCCACTCACTGGCTGACCAACACTACAAATCTTTAAAAAATAACTACTTCATTTTCATAACTTTGCCTGTTATCTTAATCACCCACACAAAACTTGGTTGTGCAATTTTTGCCCCCCAGATTTCTTCAGGTGTTTCTTGTTAAACTTGGGAACTTTCTTGTTGAACTTGAACTTGTTGAACTTGAAGTTCCATGAAGGCTTCCAATTATGACAAGAAGATTGCCGAGTTTGACAAAAAACACCTGAAGAAGGCTGGAGAACACACTGGCTGAAACATTGTGTATATAACCAATCAAGATGAGGACTACAGTCTGAAAAATCTAAATAATACAAATTATCAAGCCTTATCTAAAAAAAATTCAGACAAATAATGCAAAAGCCTCATTTATCAATCTTATTGTACACAACCGAGACACAAATTCAATTCCTATTTTGCATTTCTATCAGTTTCAATACGTTTTTAGCCAATAGAAATATGATTCTATTATTGTGTGGTTGGATAGATTCAATGATGAAGTTAAAACATTATCATCACGCAAATCAGTTTCTACCTCCATCTAATAACGCTCTCAAACCCAACCGACAGGGGGGGGGGACACACAGTTAGGAAGAAAGAAAGTATATATAGGAAAAGAACCTAACAATGAAAGGAAGAAAGAAATTGTGAGGTAAAAGAAAGGAAGATGCAGTTTAGTATCATACCCAGAACTCACAATTTTAGGAAGAGGCTTACCCCCTATGCAGGGGAAACAATGTATTATAAGCCCTACTAACAGGGGGGATAAACAGCTTGGAAAAAAGAATAAATATATGGGAAAGAAACCTAAAAAAGAAAGAAGTTGTGATGTAAAATAAAGGAATATGCAGTATCATACCCAGGACACACCCTTTTGAGAGAGAGAGAGAGAGACATTATTCCGGACATAGGTAAGTGTAAAAGAAAAAGACAGTTTGGAAAACAGTGACATGTTTCATTAAGAGTCTAGAAAAGTTGTTCTCAATCTTTTTTTTCTTTTTTTCTTTTTAAACACCTATGGATGTCTTTGATCCTATCTAACTCGGGTAGATCCCCCATGTTCAAAAGTCCTATTGTATCTTTATATTTAAATCTTTTTTGCTTGCCTGGATCCCAAAAAGTGCCATATGGCCCCCAGTTGAGAACCACAATTCTAGAAGGAATATTATTGTATTAGGAAAAAACAAGTTTTTCTTTCTTTTTTTAATTCCAAACTTTATTTACACACATACACAATGATATTCAAAAACAAAATCCTTTGTAAAAACTACCACCACATGTCCATAAAAACCTATATGGAGTCAAGCAAGCACCCATTTTAAGCGAGGACACCAATCCTCCTAGGGGGAGTGGGGTGTATGCAGCAAATTAGATTATTGCTTGGAACACTTGCATAACATTTCCCTAATATGTTGTCTGGCTCATTTGATCAAATGCTAGTGATAAAATAAGATCAGGATAGGAACTTCCAGCACATGACAAAAAAAAACAAACAAAAAACACACACATCAAACAACCATCCTGATAATAAAAGAACTAGTTGATTTTTGTTTTCTATCCATTTTCATTTGCACTTGCTTGCAGGGATTGGAGGTAGGGTCAGATGCTGCCATAACCCAAATTCTCATCCCTCCAGCTATGTTAAATAGTACCACTACGGTTCTTCAACAAGGATGGCTTTGGCATTAAATTATCCACAAAAGACACACACACACACTCAAGCAATCGAAAAAGAGAAAGATATACATATACACACACAAGTAATCAGGAGAGAGAGAGACTCAAGCAATTGGGGAGAGAGAGAGACAGAGAGAAAGAGATGTACACACTCAAGAAATCAGAAAAGGGAAAACACACATACACACAATGAAGCAATCGGAAAAGAGAGAGAGAGAGAGAGAGAGAGAGAGAGAGAGAGAGAGAACACACACTCAAACAATCGGAAAACACACATCACACACATACTTCCTGTTCTTACTCTTTTCATCTATGAAATGGCAGCAGAAAAACCCAGGCAGCACCAAAGCCTCCTAGCAGCAGCCACAGCATCAGTGACTGCTAGCCACCCTCATCAAAATGGGAATGGGATTGCTGCTGCAACTGATGCTGGCAGTGTCTTATATGCATGCAACACACAGCATTCTTGTAGACAATTCAAAAATTCCTGAGACCAAGGACATGAAATCTTCCCTCACAGACAGGATGAAGAAGAATAAAACTGCAATTTGTTTGGTTAAAAATTCCTAACATTGTCTGGAAGCAGACTCTCACGTATGTAATGAGGCCAGGCAGGAAGAATAGGAAGAAGAAAATCAGTGTGGAGACTTTCTGGCGTTTTTTCAAGTTTCACAAATATACTTACATGTAAACATGTAAGTATGTGGGTATAGACAACAAATGCAAAAGTAAAAAAAGGAAAATGCTATAAGAAATGGAGGGGGGGAGTCAACACAATCTCATCCCCACCCAGTCTAGTTTACACATCTTACAGTCAATGGGTAACAATCAGGAAAATGAAGGAGACATTTTGAGATGTGCACAATGAGTACAAGTGCAAGCATTTACCAAGTTTAGCTTAGAGAGCACAACTGAATCAAACCCATACAGAAAATTGCAGGAAACTGAATCAAACCCATACAGAAAATTGCAGGAAACTGAATCAAACCCATACAGAAAATCCAGTCTTCCTGGATCTATAAAAGAGCCTTACACTTCCATAAGATTATAAAAATGTGTGCTTCATATAATGGTTATCATCTTAGAAAATGGAATCAGTGATCCAAGTTTGAATCCTAGATGAGGCTGTTTGCGTTTAACTTTCTTGAACTCCTCCCTAAATAGAAGCATCAATATCATCATGGACCACTGTTACAATAGAAACACAATGGATTCAAGGGTTATCTAAAAATTCACCAGTGCCAGAGTTTAGTTTTTTTTTTAAGTCAAGATTTTTAATCCAGATTTTCAAAGGAAGTCATCAATTAGCATAAATCTGTCTTGTTCAAATTCTCTCCCTATGGCCTTGTGCCATACTAAACTTTTTTTTTTTTTTTGAGAAATAGGTCAGCAGTACAACTAGATTACTATTCCAACTTACTATTAGCTTTTAGTAACTTGAATACTACTATGTAACTTGACTACGAATGACTTCACATATTCATATCTTCATGTGTTTCACTGGATGAGTCCAACTATCTTGAAGGGGAAATATTTTCCCTTACAACAATGTCCAAGGAATTAATCCGATTTGGCTGATGGTTTTATAAACGTTTTTATCACACATCCTCGATCAACTACAGTGGTACATCATGGTGTAACCTGGCAAGTATTTAGGGCCTTGGAAAAGGCAAAAATCCACTTCTCCCTGTATCCTATCACCACTTAGGTCAGGGATCCTTTCCTCCTAATCACCCAAAAGTACTTGTGTGTGAAATGCAGATGGGTGTGGCCATGGCAGTCCAACAATCTCCTGGGACAAACCCACTCTTAGATTAGGGTGTCTTTTGAAAAATTATCTTATCTGTTTTATCATAAATCATTTGCAGTCTAAGAGGCACCAAATATTTTAGTAGAACTTTGAAAAGATTTGATCCCTTACCTACCAGGTTCATGGTGTCAAATGCACCCCTAGAACCACACTCTGCAGGCTGAAAGCCATACTCTCCATCCAAAACATTAAATACAGCATGATATTTCAAATTAGGAAGAAGTCAATTAAAATTTTCATAAAAGACAGCAAAACTTTAAGAGTTTTCACTAAATTGCATTAAAGTGAGTATTTACCAAACCAATTCATTACCAGCAGAATGAGACACAAAGTTAATTTTTAAGTTCAGTTTTTATTCTTCTAGATTGGTTGCATAACCCAGTCTGACCTATTATTTACCCATAGCTCGAGGGGAAAATAAATGGAATCATGCCTTTCCCAAGGGCATTAGCATGAAGTAAAATGAATATATACACATGGGAGAAATAAGAGGAAATTAATCCGACAATATGTAGAGAAAGGTAGACAAACATGGGATGTTGTACAAAATGGATGTTTATTGTAGGTAGTGATGTCGACGTCACTACCTACAATAAACATCCATCTTGAACAACATCACGTGTTTGTCTACCTTTCCACACACACACACACATATATATATACATGTATATATTATACACACACACATAACCAAAAAGTATTTTATTAGTAGATATTTAATAAACTTAATCTAATGTAATTAATAGATAACCTTGTGAGGAAAAAATTTATCACATAACAGACTGGTAAGGCTAGCTATGTATCTTATTCCTAGTTCTTTATATATCATAGATCCAATGAGATAAAAGTAAATACTTTATAGTAAAAAAAAGGTCTGCAAAGTGGTATGAATTTAGTTTTTCTATTTATTTGTGGGTGTGACAGGTACACACACACACACACATGTATGTTTGTAAATGCTGTTACAAATTTATAAAATTCAATGTTATATCAATGTGTGTGTGTGTGTGTGTGTGTTAAACGCCATATTGAATTACGTGAAAAATAACATTTGTGGATTTCATTGGATCTTTGCTGCTATATGACACAAGAAAAAAAAGTTGTGAAAAAGAAGTTTGTTAAAAAAGTAATATAGGCCAATCTGATTCTATAAACAACAGGTGTAATGGGAGAAAGAAAGAAAGAAAAAAATCTGTTGATAAAGAACAAGAAGGAAAACAAAAACAAAGACACAAACACGCAACTGTGTGGGATAATTTGAACCACAAAGAAATGATACAAATCGATCTTGCAAATAAATGGCTAAGAAGAAACAAGTCAAGAGGGGTTTTTTTTTTTAATGCTGCAAAAAGCTTTTTACACATACATTTATTTTTTACAGATGTTTTATAACAGTTATTGTCTTAGGAAATGAACTCAATTAGCCAAATTCAAAGGCTGTTTGCATTTCAGTAAAACCTAAAAAATATCACTATGAACATAAGAAGTTTCATGGGCTGTGCACTATCTATATCTGTGTGTGTGTATATATATATATATATATATATATATATATATATATATATATATATATATATACATACACATACATACACACACAATTCCAATAATAGAGAAAAACTCAACAGACCATCATTTGGCTATTATAAATTTATTTCAGCAAGTAACTCTATAAAAGAGCCCAGTTTCAGCAGATAGCCATCATGCAATAGAGAAAAATTTTATATATATATATATGTGTGTGTGCTTAATTAGAGTCGTACCTAATTTTGAAAATTAATTAATTAATAATGAATTAGGCGGGAATGCCTATTTAAATGTATGGCTAAACAAATCGAGAAAAATCAATCTCTGTATGTACATTTCGGCCTATTAGGCCTCATCAGCAGAGCTATAGATAGGAAGGCCGCCCTGTGCGTGATTTGAAACCGGACTGCCAAGCTGACAGGCCGATCCCATAACCTCTACACCAAACGGACTTCTTGGATTTTACGATTTGTTTAGAGTAGGTACGACTCTAATTAAGCACATATTCTCCCAAAAATTGTCGGCAAAAAAGCCATTCCAAACATACCTTATATATATATATATATATATATATATATATATATATATTACACACACACACTCTTCATGCTAATGCGCTTGGAAAAGGCATGAATCCCTCTCTTCTCCCACAAACCATGGGGTAAATAGTAGGGCAGACTCTTTAGCTTTGATAAGGTAAACCATCTAGGAGAAAGAAAAGGTTAATAGAAAACTAAGGAGCATGGAGAAAACCACTCTACCCCATAAAAACCTAATTGCTATGAAATAGCAGCACTGTCACAACAATGGTGTGGCTGCTGTACTATGCCCCCAAAAAGACCGGACAAGAAGTATCTGTTGAGAGAGAGAGAAAGATAAATGGATAATTAGATATACAGATAATGATAGATTTCTGTATTAAATAAAGCTAATTTTAACATGCCTGTATAAATACCTTTTTATTCAAAGTTTTAAAAAAAATTTATTTTTATACACCAGTCAGTGCATTGATAAAAAAATATCAACCAGTTCGCAACTTCCAAAAGTTTGAGAAGCACTGCTTTAAGCAACCAGAGTCCCTTGTTTATCAAAATAACTTGATTTAACATTAAATGGCCTGAAAGATGGTTGATATGCTGTAAAAGAAAACAGCCAATTAATTTCCTCTTGGTGAGAATCAGAAAAAAATATTTCTAAGAGAGAGACTGAATGAACGTAATAATGGTTTGAATATATTCTCACAGTCAGAAATGGTAATCACTATCCAGTGAGAGTGAACATTAATAGAATCTATCTTTATTCAACTAAAATTCTCATTATGTAACAGTAATCCTGAATAAAGGCACATCATAGAGAGATCTTCATTAGAGCAATATACTTAAAATGCTCTTTGAAAGTAGAGGTGCTATAAGTAATAGAAAACTCACTGTTTTTATTCTATGATGAATGCTAAAGGGGCTATTTTGAAGGAAAGTAACATTACATTCATTGTTCATTTCTGTCTTGTTAAATACAGCTTCAGTTTTGATACTTATATGAGGTGGTGTATTCAAAAAGTAACAAGATTTTGTAGATATGTATTTTTAGAAATGAATTCATCCCAATCATAAATGCAAAGTTCAGTGATTTACAAGCAAACATTTCCTAACTCCATAGAAAAAAGAAAAAAAGAAAAATGTATGCATCAATGCACACCTGTGGGTTTGTTTACACCTTTGCTACCAATCCTAGATCTACAAGAACACTTACCTTTACTTTGAAATAACCCTCTACCCACACATACCTTTTTTCTTTCTCCATCTAAGATCATTTAGTCTAACAGCTTGTTTAATCTAAACTCCTCATGCCAAGCATGGGTGCCATCAATTTTCATAACAGACGATCATCAGATACTTAGTACAGCACAGGTTGGGAAGTGGGTTAGAGCAGTGGTTAGGGTTGTATTAATCTTCTGAGTGAAGATTAGCCTGTCTATCTTTTTATTAACATTTGAAATCTTACATCAAACAGATTGTTTGTGTTTTTGGTTTATTCATTTAATGGCATATAAAACACCCTATAAGTTTTTAATACCAAAATTTCATTTGTAAAACTTTGGTTTATTTGTTTAACATATACCTTCCCCTTTTATATTTTCAATGCTTCATTGCAATCATTTTTTTGTCTTTAAATCACATTTTTATTTTATTATAAGAATTAGTATTATTTGCGTTATTCGGACTATTGTCCCCATCTTCATTGTTATTTGTACAACGCTTCGGCCGATATACTCTCCGGCCTTCTTCAGGTACTCCCTGTCGGACTCGGGAACCCTCCCTTCGAACTCGGGAACTTTCTTGTCGCATTCGGGAGCCATCACAGAACTCTGAACCTAACCCTTTATTCATTCCATGGGGGTATCCTGTTCTCATTCTGCTAACCATAGCTGGGGTAGGAGTTGTGTTAATCAATCAATGAAGATGGGGACAATAGTCCGAATAACGCAAATAATACTAATCTTCAAGCCTCATCTCAAACATTCAGAGAAATATTATAAGAATTGTTTTGCACACAGTTATATGGTATCAATTATTCTTGTCTAATACTATCAATTTATACACAAGTGTTTATAAGTAACTATTCCTATTTAATAATTTGTTTGCACACAGTTATAGGGTTCCATTTATTCCTATATAACGCTAATATTATGCAAGCAATTATATGGTTTCAAGTAATGAATGATAATCCAGTAATAATTGAGTTATGAAACACCATTGGTTTACAGAAGTCCAAATTAAACCTATAAACTCATACCTTATTCTGTTTCTCAATGTTTCTTGGCAACATATTCATTTACTTTTATTTTTGTAAACTAGTGTAAACAATAAGTGTTTTAATAACATTGTCAAAATTAATAATAGTAATAATAATAATGATGATGATGATGATGATTAACAAAAAATCATAAAATAAATACTTAGTTTAGTTCCTTTTTTTAATGACTATTCTCTAACATTTAGGAAGACAGTATAGAAAATCAGATTGACACACATTTCACTATAGGAATAACATCACTAGGATTCTAATGACGCTATTCCAATAGGCAAACATGCCACTAATTTTCTATACTATCTTCTTATACCACCGGATTTAGATCCAGAGTTTTTATATATATATATATATATATATATATATATATATATATATATATATATATATATATATATGTTTTCATGCATGATTATTTTTAAGTTGTGCTGACCATTTTGGATTTGGATTTGCTTCTTATGGAATCCTTAAATGTCTCATAAAAAAAAGGCTGGATTTAAAATGATGCTGACACAATAGAGGTAAACTGATGCAGATGGAATTAAGATGACATCAATTTGACATACTGGGTGAGTTTTTTTTTTTTTTTTAAAGATTCATATACGTAGCCTTCAAATATGAAATTCAACCACATACATGTAGGGGGAGTTGTAGTAGCTAAGGTGCTGGACTGCAACATTGTAGTAAGAGAGTTCAAACTCCAGTTGTGCTATTACATTTACTATTTGACTAATATTCTTGGGAAAGGTATGAACCCATCCAGCTATGGGTTAAATAGTATTACTACTGTTCTTCTACAAGGAAAACATGGCATTAAATAACCCACAAAAGTTGATATGCCATTAAACAAAGAAACCAAATCAAATAAAACATGTAAGATGCTTGAACTTATATTACTAATTATTGTTTGTAGGCTTTTGTTAATTGAAACTTACAATAGATTTATATCCAGGAATATTTCAAGAAACTGTTCTTAATTTGAAAAGATGGGATGGGGGTGTGACCCCCTCCCCCCCGCTTTAATTTGAATGTAAATAGAATGGAAATAATAATAATAATGTGTTTGCCGTTGTTTGTATTCCTAAAACAAGTTTTACAAATTCGACATTTTTTTGGAAAAAATTTTTTAAACTTTGAAGAAAATAAAAAAAATGATAAATATATAAACAGAAGAATTGTTAAAAGGACAAAATTTTTAAAATATTTAATTTTTCAAAAAAGTTTTAATTTGCCTAATGTCTAAGAAATTGTTTGTAAATAAAAATGGTTATATAAGTCTAAAAAATCAAAAACAATTTCAATCAAACTTAAATTTAATAGAATCTAAATTTTTCGTGAAGAAAATCATTAAAAAATGTTTAAAATAAAAATTTCTATTTAAAGAGTTTGGGTTGGTTAAAATCCATACAGAAACAATAGAAAAATTACCCAAACTTTACAAGTTTAAAAAAACAAAACATCTGTCCCATAATGGTTGATCCATTTAGAGAAAGAAATTTATAAGCAAATGTAACAATTATTTTGAGACAGCAGTAGTATTTGATTACCAACAAAAGTATACAACTTTTTGAAATTTGAATTTTTATTATTTGTAATTTTTATTATTTGTATTTTTTTGACTGTTGCAAAATGCTGAGTATATAACAATAAAAATGGTCTGAAAAATCTAAACAATACAACTTTTTAAAAAGTTTTTCAGTCTCGTGTGTTGAATTCCTAACATTATACAGGTATATTTAGAGTAAATATAGGTCAATACTGTTTCCTTCTCTCTTTCGCTCTCTTAAATATGTAAAGTCTCATAGTCAAAGGACTAAAAATCATAAAGAAAAAACCTAATTATATATTGATGACAAAAAAAAGAAAAAAAATTTTTTTTAAATATATTTATTTTTTCCTGATCTCAAGTTAAAGGAAATGTTATCAACTTTTGTCCCAAAATGGTTGTTACATTTAATATATAAAATTAATATAAATACAAATGTAACCACTATTATAGAACAAAAGTAGTATATAAAGACAATAAATATTAAAGATAAAAATAAAATGAAAACAAAAGAATAAAATAAAACAAGTGCTATGACATCGTCCGATAATAAGTTCACCGAGGAGACTGATAGTGTAATGAGTTCAATAGTCACAGGTGCTCTACTAGTACGACTTAGTGCAATAGTAATAGTAAATGTCAACAAACATAGATGATAAATACTTAAAAATATATAAAAACAAGTTTAAAACAAAACAAAAAGTAGAATAAACCAAAGATTTACAACACAGAAAATGTAGGTCCCAAGAGAGAAAGGTTGACAGCAAAAGAAAATAAAGTATTTGAACAAGAGACAGTTGAAAGGCAAATGTAACACTATCAACAATCCGGTGATATCCCCTTTTTATAGATTTGTCCTCACCCCCCAGGGCTGATTTTGCCAACATGTACAAGACTGACATGAAGAGGTGATTTTCCTCCCTTGGAGAGTTTTGGTAAAGTCCAGCTAACATGGCTGAAGATATTAATGAACAAGCAGCCAACTCGTAAGCAAGCTTACCTGGGAAGGAGAGCCTTGCAAGAATCCAGGCACCAAACGATTTGAAACTGGCAAGGAGTAGATACCAGCATCCAAAAGATTCAGACATGCTTTTTGTGTTTTGGTGAGAGAGAGAGAGGGGGGAAAAGAGAGAGAGAGGGGGAAAGGTCGAATACATTATGATGGCTGATTAGAGTAGTCACATCGTCGCGGATGTCAAGCTTATTGTGGAGTTCTCGAGAGCCGCTGTTACGGTGTGGGGCTATGGATGGAGCGGCGGAGTCATCTTTACGTGCCGAAGATATGTGATATTGCTCGCAGGCGACGAATAGCAGAGGTCGTGGCGCGTGTGCGTGTGCGAGGAGTCGGCCGGAGTGAGGATAGGTCTCACGGCTGTTAGTGGGTATAGGTGGATTCAGGCTGAGTCGCGCACGCTAAGGAGCCGCATAAATGACAAGGTCGTTTGCTGGCAGGGGCGCGGAAGTGACTGCTCGACAGGGCTTAGTGTATGAGAGAGAGACGTTCATTGCATACCATCTGTGCCCTAGCAGAAAGGTGGGAGTGATGTGTGGCCGGTACGATTCGAGTGAGCATATCGAGAGGCGGCGCTACTGGGCTAGTCAGTTGCGTAGCGTCGGATGTGTGTGTGTGTGGTTTGCGAAGGATGAGGTACTAGGAGGACGCGTGCTGGGCAAAGAGCGGAGAGTTGATACGGCTTCAGGCTACGGTAACGTGACAGCTATGATCGCTCACCGGACGAGGTGCGTATATCGCTTAGGAGGATGAGGCTTGTGATACGACAGACCCCTTGGCGCATGATTGAGCAATAGCGCTGTCGCATGTGCGAGAGATGGACCTATGTTGTACGCTGAACACAGACCGGATGGTAAGGGTCGCGCATGCGGAGGCGAAGGGGTATACAGAGCTGTCTGAATAGACTGGAGTATTGTATTAGGTCGTGGCAGTGAGGGACGCAGATGTAGAGAGACAGAAGTTAGGAGGAGGTAGATGAGATGCTGAGCGTCAGAATTCTAGGGTCGACATGACAGGTGGGGATTACTTAGATCAGAACGAGAGAGATAGATATATGAAGGTCATTAGAGGAGTGAACGCGCGAGCGTGTGGGAGGAGCTGAGAGGGACGAAGGCTAAGGGGCATCAGGGATGAGATGATAAGAAACAGTATTGTGGGTCATTGAAGATTCACGGGGTTTTGATCAGTGATCATCTGAGAGAGAGGAGCAGCTTGCGCTGAGGGACAGCAGTGGTCAATAGACGAGCTGAGTGCTTGGTGATGAGATTGATATTGATGAGTCTTGTGTTGGTGGCTAGCGATGCTGCAGTCGGGGTCAAGATGATCACGACGCGTCGGAATGAGCTGGCCTGGATGGCGCTCGGTAAGAAAGGCAGGGACGCGCTTGCTGTAATCAGCCGCAATGGAGGGGTCGTGAGACAGGAGATGTTAGTGTTAATTTCGTCTATCTCCGTCTACTCGAGCTCATCGTGTGATCTCGTAGCGAGTGTGGCGTGGCGATCTCTCGAAGACGTTGTTTGCAGCGCGAGTCCAGGAGGTGCTGGCGTGGTGGCGGGTGGCGCTCGAGATCTTGGTTAGCTACGTGTCGGATGTGCATGATGCTGCAGAAGAGTTTCTGAATAGTATGTTAATGGTGTCAGGAGTTCGCAGAGTGCATGGAGGATGGTGGTAGTGTGCGTGGACTGAGATGAGAGGATGAGAAGGTAAGTATGTACGGCACGAAAGAGTAAAGAAAGAAGAGGTGGCAGGAGTATGAAGACTGTGGAGTAAGTAGTGTAGAGAGAGTGAGAGAGAAGACGAGAGCGACTCTGGTACTTGATGGGAGAGAGATACGAGTGGATGAAGGATGAGACGTGAGAGAGAGGAGAGAGGAGATGATGGAGAGGAGAATGAGTGAGCAGGAGAGGAGGGTGTGACGTAAGATAACAGCGTTGCTACGAGTCAGGAAAGGAGTAGATCTAGATAACGAATGACGAGATTAAGAACATGAATATGCTCAGTACTACGAGTTGGAAGGAAAGCTATCGAGTATGATACTCCACGACGAGGGTCGTTGTGGGTCTCAGTGTATGGCAGGAAAATGTGATACGATAGGACTCTGGTTACAGATCGATATATTGTTTAGTTGATTATGCGCCACGTGGGATATACAATATCCGATACCGCTGTATGCTGAGGCAATTGGGGTCGAGGAGAAGATGCAAAGCATAGCCGAAGGGTGAGTAGGACTGCAACGAGGAGTAGGAAGCACGTAAGAGAGAGAGGGTAAGGAGAAGATCTATATACGTATCATATCTAGTTGGAAGGAATGACCACTTGGCCAACATGAGAAGCAGCGAGGCGTAGTTGTGATGACTTTTATAGGAGGTAGAGGAGTGCGATGATAGAGAGGGAGCTCAGCAGGAGAGCAGGCGGCAACTGGTTGGTGGTGATCAGGGATGCGGGATGAGGATCTTAGAAAGCACGATGGCATGTTCGAGGATTAGGTAGAGAGCATTTGGTGGTGTGAGGTGCATTGCTGAAGGGTCTGTAAGAAGCCGCGCGTCCATGTACTGGTACGGCCATGGACGAGCCGGTAGAGCGCTTATCTGGTAGGCTGCAGAGCGCGACGAGAGCCGTGTGGGTGAAGCTGATGTGTCCAACGGTGGTGAGGAAGAGCGGAGATGCACATCGTTAACTTCTGGAGTCGGTGAGAATAGGCTCAGCACGATTGGACGAAGAGTTCGCAGTGCAAGGGTATCGGTAGTATGGTGCGGTAGATTAGATTCATTCCACTGGTCTGGTGTTATTTCACACATGTCGTATAGCAGTGGAGGACGCGGCGATAGACTATTGAGTAATGTCGCGTACGTCCTGCAGATGTTCTCTAGCTGTTAGCTAGCTGTGCTATGGCATAGAGGCTATCAGTATGTATAGATGTATGTCAGACTGGAGGCATGGATAGAGATTAAAGATGAGGTTGGAAGACTGAAGATCACGCGGGGGGTAAGGAGGCTAGAGCGTAGCCGCGCTGGATATTGCATTGAGCGGAAGGAAACAAGGAGGGGTAGATGAGCTGGAGGTGTGGGGCAGGGGTTGTCGCCAATAACCTTCCTCAATAACACATGTGTTTTTGCCTTTGTGGGGTGGTGGGTTGTCAAGGAGTACGATGTAGAGACATTGTGAGATGATGCTCTTACTACTCTCTGGTAGTATGGGTCGCAGCGCTGGTATATCGAGATGAGGTGTAGGCTAGTCTGATTAGATGGTGAGAGCTGACCGTGACAGTTGAGGAGAGGAGCTCATCTTCTATATGATAGATGCAGTTGGCGGTAAGTGTATCTTGCAGGGAGTAGTCGAGATGCCGGGGAGGTCATGTGGGTCCTAGTACGCAGGTGGAAGGACGTAGATAAGAATGGTCTAGCTGGGTATAGCGATCGACGGACCTGTACTGAATGAGACAGGTCTGGCATGATCGAGGATCAGGGTGGGATCGACACGAGTAGTGCGACTACGAGGTGGGGGTTCTGAGCGTGCACTACCGTGGAATCGGCGGTTAAGTACGATGAGATGACCAGCGTGGGTCCGTAAGAGGAGTGTCTATGAGCCGGATGATTGGCAGACAGCTCGGTGTACGTGATTGTGAGTGTGCAGTTACGCAGTAGATGAGCGCAGAGTCCGAGCTACCGTGATAAGTTTTCGGTGGGCGAATTATCTAGACAAAGACGGCCACGTATGAGGCTGCAATTCTTTTTCTAGTTGAGAACAATCTGCGACAGTTTCTGGAACAATTGACGGGGGACTGAGATGCTGATTCGATCAGCACATAGAGCGGTAGTGCACTGCGTGCGCTAGTGCTTCAACATATAGTAAAGATCTCTCTGTGAGAATTGATGAGTGCTCGATTGCGTATAGATAGCTCAGACACGTTCTGCGGCCAGGTCTTCTGGAGTGGACAGTAGACACTAAAGTGTACTGGCGTACACCAGGTATAGGGGAGGTTTGCTGAGCGGCTCCGGAGTTCTGGAGCTCCTGAAAAAATGGAGTCACCTATCATTGCCTATTGATTTTCCAGTGCCGACTCATAAGACGGGCGTCAGCAAGGTATGCTGGCTGTACATATCATTTGATTGAGTGTACATCATGCCGATTAGGAGGTCAGGAATAAGACGCGCAGGGTTTAGAGAAATTATTTGGTATATAGATTATATGCGCATAGAATGACATTTGAGATACCATAATTTCAGAGCTGCCTGTATGCCAAAATTATTTTTGTACCTTAAGAATAGAGACACTTGAGAGCTATAAAGGTTGTTTACAAAGGATTAATTATTATTATTATTAATTAGTTACTTGAAATCAATATGGATTGCTTGGCAAAAGTCATTTTTGTGTTAGAAACGAAATACTTGATAACAACTCGTGTGCAACAAATGGAACAGAGGAGCAATTTTAAAAGAAACAAAACCAAATTGCGATAGGCGACTGGAACATGGCTCCTTGAACTTGTAAGTATGAATTTATTGCAATCTCAATAACATGTACATATTGTATAAATTTTGTCAATCAACTAGATCTCAATAAGATAGTTGAATATAGTTTTCTTAAATGCAGAAGTCGAACAGTAACTGACGTAATAAGAGGGACGACAGTCTATAATAAGAAGCAACCGTTTAATTGGTATTAATCCTAGATTGATTGTCATTGGAGGTGGCTTAGCGTACATGGTTTAATCATGTACTAGGAAATTGGAAATAAGTGCTAGAGTTCAAATACCTGGATGAGGGCTGTTTTGCATTTCTCTTCACACTCAATGCCTATGGGCAAAAGCGATTTGGCGATAAAGGTTAACGCAGATGCTGTGAGCTGCCTACTGAGCAGGTGGCTGTAGATAGACTCCGGTAGTGGGAGGTGGGCAAACTGGGGTTCTTTAGCCGGTGTTGGTGAGGTAAGGGCAGCTTGAAAAAAGAAGGAAAACCTGAATCAAAACCGAGCTGTATATGACAATTCATCTATCGATGTATAATTTGAAGCAGCTTGGATCCATAGTGTGGACTACTGCCGATCTTGCTTGTGGTATAACGCTTATCGTCGGAGATAATGGATGATGTGTTACGAAGGTGAAAACGGTCGTAATGGTTGAATCCGCAGGACTTCGGTAGGTTGATGGTTGTCTAAAGTGGTATGGTGAGTTCAAGTCTTTGTGGATTGTAAGTTAGCTATAGTAGAGAGATGGGAGCTGAGATAGACTAGGATGTAGGTGGACAAACGTGTAGTAGGATTAGGATACCACGGGGTCTATCATCAGGTACTAGAGAGTCAATGCAGGATCGACGTATCACTGTAAATGGTGATGGATCATGCGTCTGGATGTCACGTGTTGAGCAGAACGGTAGTGCAATCATACATCTGTACGCAGTACTGACTGATGCGATGTGAGCATGGACTGGCTCGGATTCTTCTGAGCGGGCTTCCTTGACTGCAGACTCATGGATATCAGCGTGCGCTAGTGTACTCATCGGATACAGAGTGTAGAGTTATTTCTTCGATCGTACACGTTTTCGGCCGATAATACCCTTCTGACGGAGTGCCTTTACAGGTATGTTACTCTCGGATCGTTGGGATACTTTCTTGTATCCAGGAGCCATCAGGAACTTTGACCTAACACCTTTATTGTTTCACCAGAGCGGCTCTCCGATACGACAAGAATTCCCGAGTTCGAAAAGAAAGGTTCCCGAGTCGAGAAGGTTCCCGAGTCCGACAGAAAGTCCGCCTGGAGGATAATCGGTCGGAGTGGACGTCGACGTGAAATACAATGAAGATGGGGACAATAGTCCGAATAAACACTAATAATACTAATCTTCAAGCCTCATCTCAAACATTCAGAGAAACATACTTGTTAGTTTATTATTAGACAAACAGAAAAGCTAGACCATGTTTAACAAGGAGATTTTAAGTAGCAGGCAGAAAACTGCAATAACCACAAATTCATGGATATTTAAGATCATTAGTTCAAAAATAAAAGGCAAAGTGATTGAGGAAGAAGTTATTCTATTGAATCCCAGTCATCACGAATAACTGCTGTACAATCATGTGTTTCCATGCCATCAAATTCTGGACACACATGGATGCACAAATAGGCAACTGCATTTTCTCTCTGTATTTCTTCTATGCATAATCACCTGTACATTCATTTGTGCAGGTATGTAGATTTATGCACAGCTGCTTGGCATAGATGTATCTAAACGAGAAATATGACACTCCTATTTACACATACATATCTACAAGTGTCTTTTTATAGGGTTACATACAATGTGGAAGTATATACATATTCACATGGATGGTTTAGCTCAATTGGTAGAGCATTCACCTAGGAACCACAATGTTCCAGGTTCAATGCTGGCCCTTGCCAATTCAGCACACGAATAGCACAGCTTGAATCTGAGCAGTAAAGTGGGAAGCTGACGGTAAGTGTGGCATTCCACCTCAGATGCAAAAACAATCACACTAGTGAATTGGGGATAGACTTCCTTGTTGTCCAGCCAATACCAACAATAGGTAACACTGCTGATTTTACTTATGATTATAGTTCATTTATATTGTTGCATTTCATATATCATGTATGTATAGATCTCCCCAATCCCCTTCTAGCAAACGGTTACTAATGAGTTAGATTGTAAGTATATCACACTTCTGGCTTTGTGACACAATTCTGGCAAGCTATATATATATATATATATATATATATATATATATATAAAACCTAAACAATATTTTATAAAAAGGCAATTTCCTTCTAAATTAGATATACCAGGATTTTATTATTTTTAGTGGAACATTATCCAACACTTACACATGAGTAGACTGCAACACCAGGTCAATTTCTTAAGTGAAGTTTAACGGGTTTGAATTCAGAGTTTTCCTTTCTCCTAGACTGGTTGCCTAATATAGGTTAAATAAACCCAGTATCCCTACGATTTCCAGCCATGAGCTTTGTAGATGAGATGCAAATAATGGATTTTACATACTTTCGTAACTGTAGTTATTCATGTTGAAATGCAAAGAACGCCGCTTATCAGGGATTGTGAACTTAGAGTCCATTCTATCCCATCAGCGAGCAAATTAACCCATTGCGACATAATGTTCGTCATGCAAGTACCACTGAAATCTGGTTTTTTTTTTTTAAAAGGTAAAACAATAAAATCCTGGTATATTTGGTTTAGAAGAAATTACTTTTTTTAATGAAAAATTATTTAGGGTGTAGTTATATGAGATTATATATATTATATATATATATATTAATATATATATTATAACTATATATTTACTAAGCTTACCAATAGTTATGTCAAAACAGATAGGTGATTATTTATAAAAGCAAACTCTACAGCATCATAAGTTGCTGTTACCAAAAGATAGGAACTTTCGTAGGCAGTGCAAAGTTATAAACAGTGCAACAAAGCAGCATTATATGCCAGATCCATATAACTAGTCACGAGACAATTTGACTTCGTGATGTTGAGTTACATCGGATCTTTCAGTGTTTGCTTGGACTGTAGTGTAGGTTATAAATAATACTAATATTATTACTTACTGTTTACTATGTGTATATTATAGATCTACTAGAAATGAATATAATATCCTCTTTTGAAATTAGATAGAAAAATTAACTTTTATAATGTATATGCATACTATACTAATTGCTTCAAATATAAATACATTATGATTACTAATATATACTATACTATAACTATATTGCAATATAAATGCAAACACATAACTATACAACATGTCTAATATATGCACACATGTACAGAGTATATCTTATTGGCTTGTTTTAATGTTTACATATAGTACCTATGATTGGGTGCAGACTGAAAACATGATCCATCTCGACAGCAGAAGAGGTATATGATGTTGAAAAGATCCCAAACTCCCAATAGAACTAAAGAACATAACTGATTGATGTACCCAACTGCATCTTAAGATGTACTTTACAAAATACAATATATAAATACTTGTAATTGTTAAAAATAATTTTAAGAAAATTTGATAAATTTGATGAATTTAAAATAATTTTCTAAATTTTATTTTGACATTTTTGCATTTAAAACTAATCTAAAAGAAAAGAAAAAATAAATTAAAATGAAATTTTCCTATGAAGACATTTAAAAAGAAAGAAAAAAGAAAGAGAAAAAAGAAAAGAAAAAAAGAAAAAAAAAAAAAAGAAGAATCACTGTATGTAATATCAAATAGACCATTATTCAGCAAAGGGTTTATGATGTTAAGGCAATGAGATTGTGTCAATTGTGTAAGGACCAATCAGATACTTATTGACTTTAATCATCATGTGATCTTTCTTATCCAATCAAAATTATAATGATAACACTTGTCGCATCTATATCAATATTGTATCCAAAATGGTTTGGGGATGACAGTCAGACATTCAACTGTAAACTGTACTGCTACAGTGGGCGGATTGTTTCATAGGAGTCTTTACTTTGAAACAATAATATTTCTATGGAAAAGGCAAGAATTGGTTAGTGGCATCAGCCCAATTCTATTCATTGTATTCTTTCTGTTCTTTTGAAATGCCAGAATAAAAGACACAGAACAATTCCTGCTGTGGATTTGACCAAACAACAAAAAACTCTGAGGTGATTTGTTTTTTTATTCTTTTGTCAAAGTCCCATGAAACCAAATTGAAAATGAAAGATTTTTTTAAAACTCAACATCAAGCTTTTTTTTCTCTTTTAAAAAAAAAAAAATGATTGTTTATTTTCTTTCTATTTTCTTTCTTCTTTGTTTATTTGTTTTATAATGCCTCTGTGCAATTTTTATGAATGAAGCAAAAACATTTACAATGATAAAAATTCTTCTCTACAAAAAAATAAACTTCTAAAAATAACAGACAACAGAATTTAGTCGCAATTAGCTGAAACAATAAGAGAAACACGACCGGTGACCATTTCTGAATTTGTTACTTTTATGAGTGGGGGGTTAAACTTACATTTGGCCTATGTCATGGTTAACAATGAGTGTAACAACTATTTAATGTTACAAATATATATATATATATGGAATTATTTTATTAAGACCTTTCCTTTTTTTTAATCTCCTCTCCATCATACCAGTACAATGTTATCCTACAAGAGAAATTCATATAACAATACCATTTAGTTAAAAAGTTACTATAAAAGAGTTTAGCGTAATGGTTATCATTGTAGAAAATGGCATCAGCAATCTGTGTTCAAATCCTTGAGGAGACTTTTGCATTCACTTTGCACTAAATGCTTATGGGAAAGGCATGAGTCCATCTGTTCCCCCCTTCCTCCAGCTATGGGTAAATAGTAGAGCAGACTGGGTTCTTTAGCTTTGATAAGGCAACCTAATCCTAGAGATGGAAAACACTGAATTCAAACCAGGTGAACTCTGCTTAAAAATTGACCTTGTATTACATCATGCTTATGACAGAGGGGTTGGGTAAATATATACAATAAGTGTTATAATACAAAAGAAAGATTTTATTTCATTCTTATGGTTTTAAATTAAAAAAAAAAAAAAAAGATAATAAAATGTCAAAGTAAAGAATCATAACTTTTGTTTAGTGAAATGCTTAAACTATTGTGGCATGCCAGTAATAAGAGTTTTCAGGTTAAGTGGATTCATGCCTTTGTGTTAAAAGAACATAAGCCATCTCTCAGATAAAATCTCAACTCTTTTCGGTGCTTTTCAAGCATGTTGAGTAATGGTCGACAACAAACTAAGTAAGGAGACCACTGTTACAGGGTTCAATTCTCACTGGGTGCTCCTTATTTCTTGCTAAACTAAACTAAGCCAAGTTTAGTAAATGATAACCTCATCTCCATAGAGTTAATTGAAACATAGAAAAGACAGCAATAGTTAAAAAAAAGATAAGTATAATTCTGAAAGGGAATGCTACTCAAACAGGAAAATAACTAAACATTTGTCTCAACAAACATCAAAGTGAAAAAAAAAAAGAAGTTCTTTAGTGAAAAAGATACAATGACAAAATATCTTTAAAAAAAAAAAAAAAAAATGTCACTTAGTTCTATAAAGAAAAAAGAAAGAGAAAAACAACATATGGGTAAAATTATAGATTTTTGTTTTATAAAAAAACAGACAGACTGAAAATGGTATTTACCTATTGCATTTAAGCACTTGATGTAATGTTTAGAAAGCAAAGCTAGTAGACCACTTATAGTGAGTTTGATTCTCACTGAGTATCTTATACTTTTGGCTTTGTACTAATACTAAACATAAATAACTCCATATTTACTTCATTTGAAATCTGTAAATAAAATGTAAAGTTTTTATTGTCATGCTTATATCATTTATCAACACCATGTGCATAAGTATGGGGGTGGGGACTCATGCTAGGACATTGCATGTCATCTGCTGAGGATCAGAGAAGAGAAAGGATGCATCCTAAACTGAACCTCACTACTAACACAAACTTTAGCTTGGAACATTACCATATTAGGCAATATTAAGATAAAACCTTAAATTTTGCATGTCATATCTTGAAAAAGAGGGAAATTTTCTATTGCCCATCCCAAATGATTCTGGGGAAGACCCTAAGCTTGATCCCCCCTCCATATTCACTATGTAAGTGAAAGGATTACTAAGGAGGATTAGATTTTATTTATAATCTTTAAAAAAAGATTGTGCAAAAAATATAATAAATAATAAATTATTTAAGATATATGTAATTATTTTGCTAAATTAAGAGTCAGTATGTGCATTGGCATATATAAATCATATTATTTAAATGAGAGAGAGAGAGAGAGAGAGAGAGAGAGAGAAAATCAAAACATACCACAGATACCATTAAAGATTCTTTTTGGAAAACCATTCTGTAAGGGAACTTTTTGTCTGTAAGGAGCTGTTCATTTAGTCAGGAAAGCAAAGTGGCCAGTTAACAGAGACAAGTGGTGTACTGATTACAATATTTGTCACTAGAGCGGGGAGGGGGGTACCAAAGGAGGATGTAGAAATTTTGGGGAGGTGGGAGAGAGGGAGAGAGTTGAAAGATGAAACAGAGGCAAAAAGGCAGCTGCCAACAGTCGAGTTCTGAGTTCAATTCTATGGAGGTGTGTCATAGATGCTGAGTAATAATCAGATGACTAAAATGGTTATTGATCCGCCAAGGGTTGGAGAGGGGAGAGAGAGATGGAATGGTGTGGTGGGGAGTGAACCTTCGAGACAAACTCAAGAAAGAAGCAGTTTTCATGTTTTCACTGGCAAACTTATCACCTCCTTCCCAGCTCTTCTTACTGTCTGGCTTTGTTTCAACATGTCAAGTTAAAGTCTCTGCTCAGTACATTTGTATTCTTGTAAAATCAGTCATAAGACACATTGGCATTTTATGATTGTATCAGTCTAGATTCAATGTTTGGTTTGATTTTTTAAACAGTAGTTCAATACCGGCCCTAGCCAACTCAGCGTATGAGTAGCACAGGGATTTGTGCAGTAAAGAGCTGATGGTAGGTGTGGCACTCCACCTCAGACGCAAAAACAATCTCCTTGGTCTAGCACTAGTGAAAAGGGGATAGACCCCCTAAATGTATGGCTGATATCGACTCTAGGCTTTTTATATCAACTCCATAGGGGTTATTTAATGCCAAAATGTATTTCAATTATAAAGGCTTAGTTAACAGAAGATGAACCCCTTATGGGTTATTTAAAGCCAAAATTTGTTTCAATTATAAAGGCTTAGTTTATTTATTTAACAGAAGATGAACCCCTTATGGGTTATTTAAAGCCAAAATTTAATTATAAAGGCTTGTAATTTATGTTGCCAAAATTATATTTAATCATAACTATAATTTTAATGTTACAATACACTTTTTTTTTTTAAAATTTACAATCATTTGTCAGTTATATGATATCACATATTCCTATCTAACACAAATGATTTATTTACACAGGGGAGTCCATGTGGTGTAGTGACTAACATGCTGGACTGCGACATCATAATAAGCAAGTTTGAACTTCGGAAAGGTATGAACTTCTCATCCCACCAGTTATGGGTTAAATAGTGCCACTACTGTTCTTCCACAAGGATGGCTTTGGCATTAAATAACCCATGATGATTGATATGCCATTAAACAAAGAAATCAAATTTGCACACATTTGTATGGTTTCAGTATTCTTATCTAATATCAATAATTTATACAAAATTATATGCTTTCAAGTAATAATCCCTATTTAATAATTGTTTGCACACAGTTTTATGGTTTCAAGTATTCCTATCTAACACCAATAATTTACAAGCAATTATAGTTTGAATTAACTAATAAACCTAATTTACAATCCTTAGTAAATAATTATTATAAGCTTCAAGTGATTATTCTTAATACAGATAAATTGCACACAGTGATATTATATCAAGTATTCAATATGAATAATTTTCAAACAAATGTATTCGACCTATAGATGGGATCCTAACAGGTACTACCACTCTGGGTTAGAATTTAAAGTAAATTACTAACTGTAAGGTGGGTGGGTGAAGAGGGAATCTGTTAATGGGTGGGGGTTATAAATGGAATTGGTAAACAACCAAAATGAGGCTGCATGCACTTATTTTCTTTTTTTAGAATTTTATTTTAAATTGACAAAAAGTTGAATTTCTTTAAATTTTGATAATTGTAAAAGATTTTTTTTTTTTTAAATCAAAGATGACATCAGAAAAACAAAATTATAATTTTAAAATAAATAATTTAAAAAGGTTTAAATAAAGATTTCTACAAGTGTCAGGAAACCTTTCCCAAAGGTGACAGCAACAGGGAGTAATTAAAAAGATATGCATTAGGAAAATAAGAGGGGGAGGGGAGGGAAAATAGGGGAGAGGGGAAGAGAGAGTTGGATGGAACGAGAGAGAGAGAGAGAGAGAGAGAGAGAGAGAAAGAAAATCAGTCATAATAACTAGAGCAATACAAAGTTTTCACATCTTGTAAATATTACAAGACCATCAACCAAATCCACTGAATGCTCATCTCAATTGACAATTTCCTTTGAGATTTGATGACAGACAAATCAATTTGAATATTTTTAATCTCCTTTCTGAACAAAGAAATTTTAACAAGATGCCATTTTGTGAATTCTGTTGGAAGAAGAAACCATTGATGAGAAAATCAATCTTCCTTTCTTTAATTAATGGACACAACACATGGAAGAAGGAAAAACTAAGGGTTCTTTTTTTCTTAGGAAATTTTACATATAGACTTAAATAGTTAAGTAATTCTTATCTCAACTGACATTTCTATTTTCTCTTTAAATATTTAATGAGTATGGATGCAATACAATGTCAATCTTTAATAGGAGTACAGCTGGTTTGAATTGATTCTTTCCTTTTCCTGGGTTGGGAAAGGAGAAGAGAAAGTTGAGAGAAAGGGAGAAGGGAGAGAAGAAAGAGAGTGGGTAGAGACAAGAGTGGAAAAAAGGAACACTAGGGAAGGGGAGCTGGGGATGGGGGGAGAGAGAGATAGATTTAGAAATGGAGAAAGACATAAGCTAGGGAGAGGAGATGGGGATGGAGAAACAGGGAACTAGGGAGAGTAAGACATTGAGACGAGTCAGTGTTAATTGGGGGAGGGGTAATTGAATGAAAAGTTTTTTGAGGAAACATAGCATTGGGTAAGGGCAACACACTCCATACTCTCCCTGTAAAGACTATTCCTTGTTTCCTAAATTGAAAATTCATCTTCTCAAATGTAAGACTGAGGATGAAAAGAACAGAAGTGCCCCGACCAGCAAAAAACTCACTGGAATAAATTAGTTGAAGAATGACATATTTTGAAAAAAATTAACACTTCAGTCATTTTTCATTGGTAAATACAGGTTCAGTCTCAACACTTTTCAAACACACCTCATATATTCTCGAGTAGAAAAATCTATTGGGGAAGCAGCAAGTCAAAGTTTAAAGACAATGACTTCTTTTTCAGGGTGGTTGTTATGCAAACACTTTAATTTGCAGCCATGTTTCTAATCACACACATTTCCAAGGGGCAGGAGACTGAGAGGTGAGAAGGGTAAATAATCAGGTACCCAGATCCTTAGAGCTATAAAGTAGACAGATATATACATGATCTCTTTCTATTACAGTTATCATTAGTTGAAATAATAGAGTTTAAAGCAAGTAAAGAGATTACAACAAAAAGAAGAAGAAGAAGAAGAAGAAGAAGAACCCCCCAAATACAAAGCAGTTAATGAAGGTTTGATGATTCAGTTTGTTTATACCAATCTCTTCAATGAGAGCGGACGACGCATTTCACTTATTGCACCAATCAGCTAGAAACTATTTAAAACTTTAATTAAACTAAAACTACTTTGAAAATTTCAATAAAAAAAAATAAATAAATAAATAAACCTTCCTAAAATGGACAAGGGAAGAACTTACACAGATGGACCTTAGAACAAGGAAATTGATGATGATGTACAAAGGATAACACAGATAATAGATAAAGCTAAATGTAAATACATTTTAATAATTTCTTAGAAAGGAATTACATGAGATGGGGTACAAGGTTGGGGTTAGACAGCTTTAGTTTTTTAATCATAGAAAACTTTCCCATCCCCTTACCCCAGTTCATAATTAAAAACCCAATAATTCATTAGGAAACTTTATTTAAGATCCATTGAATTTTCCAGGAACTCATACAAACTAAATGCATGGTTTTCAGGACTCACTAAATTAAAATGCTATAAGCATCACTGTAATAGTTAAATTTCATGGCTTTAAATTAATTCCTTAGTCATGCTGAGAACTTTTCAGTACCTACTATTATGTGTATGATCAATAGGGATGTCCAATCTGCCGTCTCAAATTTAAAACCCCCCCTATATTTAACACAATGAAACTTGCATAAAAGTTAATATTATCTTTAAAATTTTTGAAAAAAGAAGAAACATTAAAAAAAAAAACTCCTGATGATTTAAAAAAAATTTTTTTCAGCTGACGAAAATAATGAAAATTATGAACAAAATTTTTACATTTTTGCACCATTAAATCAATTGAAATTTAATGTAGCCAAAAACAAGTTATGGCTTTTAAATTTTTTATGAAAAATCAACTAGGAGTCAAATTTTCATGAAAATTATGGTAATTATTCATCTGTTGATGAAATTATGTTTAAAATAGGTTTTTCCTAAAACATAGGGGAAATATATTGTTTTTACAAGGTCTCCCACCTCATTATTTTAATTTTATGAAATCTGAAAAAATGAACCAATAAAAAACAATTTTTAAATTTTTTCTATGAAAATAAGAGTCTGAATAATTATATCCAAAGATTTTTATAAGTTTCTATATGGGATTTTTTTTTTTAAGTAAAAAAAACAAAAAAACGGAATTCTGAATTCTGCTAAAAAGATGCCACTATTATGACATTTTTTAAGCAGAATTCAGATTATCTTGACTGCTGACAAGACATAACAATGGCAATTGAAATTAAAAAAAAAATTGAGTCAGTCTCAAAACAGTTTTATGTCCTTGTGCCAGACTAAACCAAGCTTTTTAGTCAAACTGTTGTCAAACAGACAAGTGTTGTTCTCAGTACTAAGAATATTTTGTTGATAAAATATCTGAAATGATCAACGAAAATGTTGGAATTGTGTTGATAAATTTGGTAGATTTCATTGTTTCAAGTTGAATAGTAGTATAAGCAGTTGTAAAAACAAAGATGAGAGGAGGAAGAGAGAGAATGAGAGAGAGATGAGAGAGAGAGAGAGATGAGAGAGAGAGAGAATGAGAGAGTGAAGAGAGAGAGAGAGAGAGAGAGAGATGAGAGAGAGAGAGAGAGAGAGAGATGAGATGAGAGAGAGAGAGAGAGAGAGAGAGAGTGAGAGAGAGAGAGAGAATGAGAGAGAGAGAGAGAGAGAGTGAGAGAGAGAGAGAGATGAGTGAGAGAGAGAGAGAGAGAGAGATGAGAGAGAGAGAGAGATGAGAGAGAGAGAGAGAGAGAGAGAGATGAGAGAGAGAGAGAGAGAGATGAGAGAGAGAGAGAGAGAGAGAGAGAGAGAGATGAGAGAGAGAGAGAGAGAGAGAGAGAGAGAAGAGAGAGAGAGAGAGAGAGAGAGAGAGAGAGAGAGAGAGAGAGAGAGAGAGAGAGAGAGAGATGAGTGAGAGAGAGAGAGAGAGAGAGATGAGAGAGAGAGAGAGAAGAGTGAGAGAGAGAGAGAGAGATGAGAGAGAGAGAGAGAGAGAGAGAGAGAGAGAGAGAGAGAGAGAGAATGAGAGAGAGAGAGAGAGAGAGAGAGAGAGAAGAGAGAGAGAGAGAGAGAGAGAGAGAAGAGAGAGAGAGAGAGAGAGAGAGAGAGAATGAGAGAGAGAGAGAGAGAGAGAGAGAGAGAAGAGAGAGAGAGAGAGAGAGAGAGAGAGAGAGAGAGAGAGAGAGAGAGAGAGAGAGAGAGAGAGAGAGAGAGAGAGAGAGAGAGAGAGAGAGAGAGAGATGAGAGAGAGAGAGAGAGAGAGAGAGAGACCTTTCAGCATGTCTTGCGGGAAAAGTGAGAGAAAGAAGAAAAGTTGACAGAATGTTGACATGACAGAGTGTTGATATTCACTTTGCAAGGAATTGGCTTGGTGACCAGGAAACGTGAGAGAGAGAGAGAGTGAGGAGAGAGGAGAGAGGAGAAAGAGAGAGAGTAGGAGAGAAGAAGGAGAGAGAGAGGAGAGAGAGTTGTGAGCTTGCCAGCCAGTGCCTCCTCCACTCATGGGAATGGGGGGTCTTAAGAGAGAGCAAGTGGGTCAGTGGCAGCAGATGGTTAGCATCAGGTGTAGGGACAACAAGTGCACTTATAACACCAGTCATGATGCACAGTACGTTGCAATAAACAAAGGGTGAAAAGTAGAGGTTAATCATAGCTAGATAAAGGGAAACACACAGACTGAAAGACAACTAAGACACACTGAAATCAACATGGGTCACATGTTTTTCAAGTCTTGTTTATTGTTTTGTTTTCATATTTTTTATTTGGTGAATAATTTTACAGCCTTGACTACAATTCTTCCTTAAGAAAAAGACTCTTCACACATAAATTGTTTAGGTACCCAGGTGAATGGATACAAATCTTCCCCTCATAGTTGCATCCGGGTGATAAAAAAAAACACTGAGTCAGCACGGATACTAATGCTAAGATAGGCCTGCATATAAAAATACCAATGTACGGTTTAAAAAAAGAAGAAATACTATTTTGTATCGGACAAGACTTTTGTTCCAATCCTATATATATATACATAATATATATATATATATATATAATATACACACACACACCACACACACTGCATTATAAATATACCAATATGGTTGTAGCATTAAGTAGGCGGAGTAGCCTATTGTCAGTATGAGCCAGACAGCGAGAGAGTTTATTCCCTTTCTGCTAGTGCTAGACCAGGGAGATTATTTTATGCATCTGAGGTGGAGCGCCACATCTACCGTCAGCTCCCCACTTTACCACACAGAAGCTGTGCTAGTCATACACTGAGTGGGTGAGGGCCGGTATCGAACCCGGAAACTTACTTTTTAACAATTTCCTTTCTTGTGAATACACTTAATTCAATAGGGAATATAAATGGAACATTATACAGTGAAAATTTAATATCAATATTCAGCCAACAATGTGTCTGGAGTGAGAAATTATCATTAATTGATGAGCACAGAAAAGTGTCCTCAAATTCGAGTTCAAACACTGGGCCAGGCAGTGAATGAAAGTCACATATTCTGGTTTGTTGAAAGAGACAAGTGACAACTTCTTATGGATTAATTAATTAGGAAGAATTAACAGATTATGAGATATCCTCTTAACATGGATTATGAGAACATTATTCCCAGGGATCAAATAGGGCTGGTTTGAAATTCCAAGAAGGTTACCGACTACGACTACAACAGATACCTAAAGACGGCCAGAGGATACATCAGCCAAAACATTGTGAATAAAATGTTGATGAAGATGAGGACATTTGTTGGTTGGTGTTTAATGGCACATCAACCCTTGTGGGTTATTTAATACCAAATCAGTTAGTCTCTTATATATATATATATATATATATATATATATATATATATATATTATATATATATGATTTGTTTAACTCCATTAACCTCCATAAATTGGTAGAAATAATTATGTCAATTTGTTATTTTGTTTATTGGCATATCAACCCTTATGGGCTATTTAATGCTAAATCTTTTTCTTCTTTTGTAAATATATATGATTTGTAAGTGAATAGTTTGTAGGTAAATATTTTTGTTTGGTTTTATAAACTAGTAGAAATAATTTACATTAACTCAATGTGTATCAATATATTGATACAAATAATTTTGATGTTTGATTTTTCATTAACTTCACGTAAATAAATAGATAGAAATAATTTTCATTAACTTCATGTGTATCAATAATTAGAAGAAATAACTATGTGAAGTAATAAACTGGTGGTTACTTTAGATTTTTCATTAACTTCATGTGTATTAATATATTGGCAGAAATAATTTTTATCAACTTCATGCATATCAATAAATTGGTGGTAAATATTTTTGGTTTTAAGGTGGTAGAAATAATTTTCACCAATTTACAAATAGATCTATATGACCGTAGATTGGTTCCTAACGGGTACTACCACACCGGGTCAGAGTGGAACTGGGAGTAATAGCAATGAAGGGGTACTCCACACTCTCTAATACTCCAAAATTGGTACTTCACTATGATGTGCAGTTTACCATGATAACCAGAACACTAAATTAGTAGAAATAAGTTTTATATTAGATTTTTCATTAACTTCATGTGTATCAACAAATTGGTAGAAATATTTCATGTGTATTAATAAACTGGTAATTGACCCTCAGCCACTGCCTTCAAGCACCTATATGATAAAAAGGGTTGGGTGTTTGCTATAAGAAAAAAACAATCTGAAGAATACGGTTAGGACAATCATATAGGTGCTAGGACTTGACATAACCAGTTGATTGATCAGATCAGACTTATTGAAGAGCAAGCCATTATTAGTCTAAATATTAATTGAATTCTAGATAATCTATGAAACTATTAGGTTCTCTGTAGTCCATGATGATATTGATGCTTCTATTCAGTAAAAAGTGAAGGAATAATTAGCAGTCTTTAAATCATATTGAGAATTTAGAGGATAAAATAAAAATTTAAAAAAAGGTGTTCAGTGCCAATGAAGACCATACACAATTATCATTCAAAATTGCTTTATTCTCGAAGTTAGAGCATTGGAAAGGTTACTGCTCTTCTAAAAATATCACTATGATGTGCCATTTTGTTTGGTTATAATTATACACACACACAAAAAAAAATGCATTTATATGCATATAAATATTAATAATATAATTTACTATATTCATAAGTAAACAGTGCTCAATATCATTGATAGAGCATGTATATATCTAAGGAGGGGAGCAGAGACATAAAGTCAATGGCATTTGGTTACTGACAGTTTCTCACCTATGCAATTTTCAAATGAAGTTAAGTTTGAAATTAGCATAGATGAAAAACTGTCAGTTATCTAGTACCATTGACTTCAGGTCTCCACTAACTCAACTTATTTTATAGTTACTAGCAAATATATGCACCCTCCGGGTGCAAGTATTTAAGTTTAATGTAATAAAATATTATATTAAATTAGAAAGGTAATGAAACTAAATACCGATAAAAAGATTTGAAACAGAGGGAGTATAATAAAAAATAGAACAACTGAAACTTACTCTTCCATCACTCTTGTCTTTCATTGTTATTTTTTCTAATTTAAGTATTTAGTTAAAATAGGAAGTAAAGAATAAAATGACAGTTATTTTTCCTTGTTAATGGATTTCATTTAAGATTCATTGAAGATATTTTTGATTATATTCATTAAAATAAAACCAAACAGTTAGAAATCAATAATACTAAGCACATATTTAATAAAATCACATTTTTAATATCAATATGCAAATTAGCCTTCCCGTTCACACTGTAAACCACTATTTTGTTGTATATATAAATATAATTGCATGTTGTCAGTATGTAGATTAGCCAACAGTATTAATAATGTAAAACAATTTTATTAATAATTGAGGTTTAAATAAAAATACAATCATGGAAAATGTGATGTCTATAACTAAGGGAATAGTGATATGAGTAGTAATATAGTTTCGGTTACAGACAGAAAAGCACACAATCTCCATTATAATAAGATATATATATATATATATATACACACACACACAGGTCCGAAGAAATAGGAAATAAACAAGGAATTGGTATACAATTTTGAAAGCACCAAGAGCAAGAAAAACAAGATTTTGTTGTAAAAGATATCCATTGATTTGCATAGGAGACAGAATTCCAAGTGCAAAAAGGAGGTTTTTAAATCTACTTATCTCTGACCAGATAAATGTTTGTTTTTTTCTTCTTCCGTTGCTTGATTCAATCAAGTTTTGAATTGATCCGAAGGTTTTGATCAATAAACAAAAATGGACAACAACTGCAGACAGAAAGTTTACCTTCTCTTCACATACAACTAAATTTCTCTCTTTCAGTCTGTTAAAACTACCAAAGATTTATCTATCCAATACTCATATCTATACAAGAGCATTGTTTGTTTGTTTTATGGCATATCAACCTCAGTGGGTCATTTAATGCTGACTAAGTTTTGAAATAAATTCACTCTTAATGGATACTCAATTTTTTTATAAACACATTTTCCTATTTAACTTATAGATGGAACTCTAACAGGTACTACCACTCCGGATCAGAGTGGACCTGGGAGTAATGGTGATAAAGAGCATTGCAGATTTTGTAAAAGATTTTTAAAAAAGAAGAAAAAAGACCCCCCAGCAATATCTAGCACTTTTAGTTTTGTGTGTATTGATTACAGAATGTATATTTGAAATAGATTTTTTTTTTGTTTACCTGTGCCATTTTTACTGTTTACCGTTAGTAGCACGCAAGCGACACCATCTGATAAAATTGTCATTGTAATCTGGTTATGTGCTACAGATGCCCGAAGAAACACCTGCACAAAAATCCCCAGAATTTGTTGTAAAACATCTACCAGGCACAAAAGAGGCCAACAATGCTCTAACTTGCTTGGTAAGATGTGGGTGGACTTCCAAAATTCAGGACTGGAAGTCCTAAGGTATGGCAAGTAACTAAGGAAGTTATGGAACTTCACAAAGGAAATGAGAGAGTGGCTTCAAATGAGGAAGGATTGGTTTTGGTTTGTTTTGTTTTACGGCATATCAACCTCAGTGGGTCATTTAATGCCAATAAAGTTTTGAAATAAATCAATTCTTAATGGATAATACTATTTTTTTTTATAAATACATTTTTCTATTTAACCCATAGATGGGACCCTAACAGGTACTACCACTCCAGGTCAGAGTGGACCAGGGAGCAATGGTGATGAAGGGGTGCTCCACATTCCCCAAACCTCCAAAACTGGAACTTCACCATCAGATAGAGTTTAATGTCATTCCCAGGACATGTAGACCCGCAGCCACCGCCTTCTAGCACCCATATGATAAAAAGGGGTTGGGGCTTGCCATAAGGGCAATAGGGTTGGGAAAATCATATAGGTGCTAGGGCTTGACGTGACCAGCCGATTGATCGGAGGGGAAATGAGGAAGGAGTGAATGCTGCTGTAGGATGTTCCAAACTACTACAAGAGCAGAATATTATAAATCATCATTACATTGGAGAGATTATTTAATGTCAAAGGAGGAAAATATGCATTGTGTAACAGTTATCATTGTAGGAAATTAATTAAGCAGAGTTCAAATCCTGGACAAGATTGTTTGCATTTTAATTTGCACTAATGCCCTTCAAAGAAGCATAAATCCCACTCTTCTATCCACTCTATAAGTATATATTGGTCAAACTAGGCTCTTTAGTCTTGGAAGGGCAAAAACCAACAAAAAAAATGACTTCAAAACCAGGGGGATTGGAGCCAGCAACTCCACCTCATTAAAACCTTTTTGTTGCTGATGTGGTGCAGTTGCAATCCTATACTCCTCACTAAAGTCTGTAGGATGCAGCTAATTTCCCAAAGGAAGAATTGTGTACCTGCTTTGAAAATCAGCATTTTGATCTTGCTTTAGTCCTGAAACCATTCCTAAATGAAGGATTTGGTAGCTACACAACTATTGCAGAACTTCCTGAACACCATATAATATATATATATATATATATATATATATAAATGAAAAATAAGGTGTTCAGCTGGATGATATCTTATTGTACGACAACATTATAACGTTTTGGTTTGTTTAGCAAACCCTTGTCAGGGTATCATTGGTAGTCAGTTATATAGAAAAAACTTAACAGTTGTTAATAAGTCCTTTTATTATTCTATATATATATATATATATATATATATATATATATATATACACACACACCTATCTGCCCAAATATAGGCATGTATACAAACATCAATCATTGACAATAGATTTTCTTTAGAGACAGTGTGTCTGCTCACAAATATATATATATATATATATAAACACACACATTACTTGTGGTTAATTATAGTGAAGAAGAATGTATGTCAACATCCCGGAAGGAAGGAAGGAAACACTTGAGGCAGATTTGAAAAATTTTGCAATTGACCATCATCGTCGTCACTCTCTTCCTCTTCCTCCTCCTGACCAGTGACTAATTCAACAAGTCCAAGGACGGATGTGCGCTTGTCCAAGCTGAAGCCAAGTAATACATTCCCCACTTAGATACTTAGAACAACATCACGTCACCTTAGCACAGATAGCAGCCGGTGATACAAGCAGAGTGAGTACACTCACCTCACACTGGTTGCAATGATGACCATTTTGGGGTGGACACACCCACTTGGATTGCACTTGGTAGTGTAATGGTGTTTAGCATGGGGGGGGTGAAGTGAGTAGAGGGCAGGGTGCATAGAGTCAGACTGATGCACAGACTAAGTTGGAGATTTTATGGCAACAATTAGATTTCTACTGGCAGTCTTGAATGGGGATGAAGGAATGGTTTGCATGGCGTCTGTCAGGGTGAAGTAACTGTGGGAGTGGGTGTAGAGGCTAATGTAGCGTGGGGAGGGGGGATAGTCAGGTTAAGGGTTAACAGTTGCTACTGAGGAAATGATGTGCATGAATAAGAAGAGGTTATATATATAATATATACAGATACACATACACACATTATATATATATATATATATATATATATATTATACACATATATATATATATATATAACATACTTTTGGTACAACGTAATATATATAAAACCTTAAACAATATCATACTTTATTAAATCTTGATCAGCTAATTAAACAAAATAATTTAAGAGGCGAAAGAAAATGGAAAACTTAAGGGCCCTTTCAACTGGTGCATTTTCAAAAGTTTTACAACCGGCAGATCGTTTTAAAAGTCAAAGTGTATAAATTGGTATAAAGGGGGGATAAGACAATATCAGGTTGGAGCAACAGGAAGAAAAATGTTTTTTTTAAAAAAGATCCCTTTCACGTTACTCCAATCTCAGCAACAACATCTCCAGCGAATATATATATAAACACACACACACACACACACATATAGATAGATAGATAGATAGATATAGAGGAGGCTGGGATAGAGAGAAAGTGAAAAAGTAAAAGAACAAATTACGAACATAAGAAGGGAAGAGAGAAAATATACATTCAGGCAAAAAAGATGAAGAAAGAATCCATAAGAGAAACTGAATAAGACCCACCCCCACCCACCGATTGTTTCAATAAATATTGGCACCAACAATAAGTGATTGGCAATGACAAATTCCTTAATTCCAAACACCAAAAAAAAATTTCTGAGCAATAAAAGCAGACATATGAAATAAAAGTATTTTTGTTCTCAACATGAAAAACTACACAACTGAATACACACAAAGTTTTATGAAGAGAATCAGAGAATAATTACTAACTTGCATAGTACCTGTCAAAAATAAATACATTAATTATCTCTAAAGAACATCTACCTATGAAGATCAGTGTGTCTCTGTGCTTGGCCAAGGAGTAGTATTGTTCCTCCACCTCACCCCTCACTAGAAACAGTGGACTATATTTCCTGATATATAAAGACACATGGTTTATGAAGGTAATTTGGAGGACTCCCATTTACTGCAACCCTTTCAAGCTTCAAACCTGTAAATTTCAAACTTTAATAGTTAACCTCCTAGCCATAATACCATGAATGGGACACTGTGTGATATTGGCAAAGAATTATTTTAATACTAAATGTGCGTCATATACCAGGAAATAGAAGTATCACTTCTAACGATCAATCCATGAGCATACAACCCAGTATAAATACATTCACATAGCGCTAATACCCTTGGGAAAGGTATGAATCCAACTATTCTCTCCAGGTAAGGTAAATAGTAGGGCAGACTGAGACTTTTAACCTCGGTTAGGCAACCAGTCGAGAAGAAGGAAAACTGAATTGAAACCTGTTAAACCCTGCTTGAGAAAGTCACCTTGTGTCACATCCTGCTCATGTGGAGAGGTTGGTAAATATGTACATGTGCACTTTGTCCAATACCAAAATGAATAACTAATCCATTTAAGATAAATGTGGATTCTCAAAGATCCAAAAGTTTTTATTGTTGTTTATTAATAACTGCCTCAAAAAGAAAAAAAAGAAAAAAAGGATCATAAGAATATTTTGTTTAGAATGTTTTTAAACCTGTTTTACTAAGTATTTATCCAACCTGCCTCACATGGGATGTGACACAAGATTGTAAATATTTTTTAATATCATCTTCAGTTTCTGAGTAAAGAATCTTGATTTTTATAAGAAACTTTTCAGAGAATTAACAGTAGCAAATAGATGATGATTGCTTTTAATGGCATGTCAACCTGTCTAGGGTTATTTAAGTTAGGGAATCATGTACATTGTACATTAATATTTACATTTTCTGTGTAGTTGTTTCTTAAGAGCTTTTCACACAATGATAAACGATAACAAGTATTCTGATCTAATACAAATAATTAGCTAATAATTATATGGTTTCAAGTAATTATTTCTATTTGATAATAATCTTTTGTTTGCAGCTATATGGTTTCAAGTAACTAATAATAATAATCTTTAGTAAACAATTATAGTTCCAAGTAACAATTCTTAATACTAATAATTTAGATATATGGCATCAAGTATTCCTATCAAATATGAATAATTTTTAGAAGTTAGGAAATCACATTCATTAGGTGTGCCTAAATGTATGGTGGGTTGGATAAATAATTAGTAAAACAGGTTTATTTACTTGTGTAAGGGTTTTTTTTTGGCACACAGTCCTATTGAATACAAATAATTTTAAAAATAGATTCATTTGACCCATAGATGGGATCCTAACAGGTATTACCATTCCAGGTCAGAGTGACCTGGGAATAATGACAATGAAGGGGTACTCCAGAACCAGAGCCTCGCCATCAGATGCAGTTTAGTGACCCCCCCCCCACTTTTTTAAGAGGAGTATGGGGTTTTACCCTTCTGCAGGGGGATATAATCAGCATATTCTAAACCTGACTTTCAGAATTTTTTTTTTTTATTGAAAAACGTCCTTGGATTTTTCAAAATTTCCAAACCTTTTGATCTTAAGAAATGAGCAACGACAAGGGTTGCAGTAGTAATATTTATAAAAGTTAATCATCCTTTAAAAGCCAGACAGACAAATATTCTAACCTCTAGCCAAAAAGAAAAATCAAGAATGGGGGGGAGGGGAGAATGGATGATACATTGATGAACTAAGTATTTCCAACTTTGATTTTCATTATACAAAATTGTTGTTAAGAATCTAAAAGAAAGAAAAAAAAATTAAGACATTCTTTGATCCGAAAAAAGAAAAGAAAAAAAAGAGAAAAGAAATGAATCCCATAATTACATCATAAGATATTCTCTTGAAAGATTAAACTAATATAAACTTAATGCAATAAAATCTGATATTATTAAAAAGATTTTTAAAAGAAATGTAAAAAGAAATGTAAAAGATAAAAAAAGGATCAGAAAGAGATTTTTGGATAATTCAAAGTTAGAAAGAAAAAAAAAAAAAGAAAAAAGAAAAAAAAAGAATCACTGAATTAGCAGACGGCACATTTAAAAGCCTTTCAAATAACAATGAATACAAATTGACTTGCATTTCAAGGCAGATAAGAAAACAAAAAGAGAAAAATAAAAATAAACACATGCAAAAGAGGATGATGATGATCTATTATCCAAACTATTATTTATCAGGAATATTAAAGATTTAACATAATTTACTTCAATTTTACAGCTAAACAATATACATATTTTACAGGCATCCCCCCTTAAAAACCACATTGATGCGCCAACCCAATACACCAAACTCTTATTTATTCTTTTATTTTTGTTTCCTTTCTTAAATTCCTGTCTTGCATATCATCTCCTTAAGTTTCTGCTTAGGTAATTTATTTGGGGATATTTTGAAAAACTTTAAAATTTATCCAAAAAAAAAAAAAAAAAAAAAAAAAAAAAAAAAATCAACTCATTTTGTAGATCTATACTGAAACTTGATTGAACACAATGACCTAATTTAAGGGCAATCTGACATTGAAGTGGAGAAGGTAGAGGGAGGGGATACACTGCACTTGTAAAATGATTGATAATTTAGCTTTTTATCAGCATTTGAATTGTGAAGAGATGGCAACTATCTTTCAAAAAAAAAAAAGTATTCATAACATTTTAGGACAGATATATATATATAATATATATATATATATATATATATATATATAAACCAACCCCTCTGTACAAGCAGGATGTGACAAGGTAAATTTTTAAACAGAGTTTAAGAGAGTTTTCCTTCGCCTAGACTGATTTGGTCAATGTTAAAGAGCCCAGTTATCCCTACTAGTTCCCCATAGCTGGAGGGAGAATAATTGGATTTATACCTTTCCCAAGGATATTTGCACTATGCGAAATGCAAAAGGCCATGTTCAGGATTTGAACTAGTTGGCGATGTTCATTTCTTACAAACATTATATATATATATATATATATTCATTTACTAAGCTTCACTTAGATGTGGCACAAGGCCAAATGTATGGGGCACCCAGTG
>CM042165.1:25707292-25784792 GCA_023376005.1 Doryteuthis pealeii
CTACCAGCAGTTTCATGCTTGTGCTATCAGGAAACTGCTTGTAGTGATACATCCGTGTTTCAAATTTGTTTTTATATACACAAGAACAAATTCCCTTTAGAGAAAATGTGTTTGATTTAAACATTGTGTATCAAGTAACAGTGAAAAAAAAATAAATAAAAAACAATGAACAGAGAGCTGACAGTTTACATAGGAGCAACAGAAAGGACCTGGAAATAAGGATTTTATAATTATAAATTATCCTAAAATAAGAGTTACTCAAATACCACTACACTTTCAAATACATATATGGGAATATAAGATATAACTGGAAAATCTTACAAAAAATATATGCATGCAATGTAAGGTCAAAATCTTGGTGATTGAGTTTAGAAGAAAAACTTTCTATAATAGAATATTCAGGTGTGCCTAAATGCAAACATGAAAGCAAATATTTCCTTTGTCATTTACCGCCTTATCATCCATCTAATTACCTACCTGAAAATCAGACTCTTGAAATTCAGATCAGTAGGAAGATGATTTGTAAGTTTTAATATATATCTTTTTTTTATATATACATGACTCATCAGGAAAAGAAAAGAAAGAAAAGAAAAAGAATGATTCACAATACTCACTTCGTCAAAAAAATAAAAATAAGTTAGTTGCAATACAATAAATATTGAAAACATGCTCAATATGTATGTAGAGTCGGTTTAAAAATTGTATAAGTAACCGAAGTTTACAACGTGGATTTCACCGAAAGAGATCTTCAGGGAAACTGCCAGAAAGTCATTGGGACAAACAGATAAAGGCATACAAGAACACAGTAGAATTAGCATAGAGAGAGAATAAAACACATTGATAGACAGTTAGAAATTAAGCAGCCATTTATTTTTGTGCCTACATCTGTTCAATATCTCAGATGTTGGATTTAGCAATTCTTCAGAATTGGGGTTGTAGCAATAACCATGTTGTCCATACAGAAAGAAAAATTAATCACTTGCTTTGTAATTACAAGCTCTTTTAACAATTTCCCACTTCAAGGTAGGGTCTACACTATATGTGTTTTATATATACTAGCAAAAAAAAAAAAAAAAAACAACTGTCCAGGTGGTGTAAAAATTAATTTTTTAAAGTTATTGCCCAAGGGGGTGGGGGAGTTGAAAATTCAATATCAGAGGATTTCTATCATAAATAAGTAAAATCATCAAATTTATTGTCGGGGGGGGGGGGGGATTGAAATGGAAACCTAGTTCTGTCTCTCCCCCCCAAAAAAATAGAATGTTGCATGCATTTATTAATCATTAATAATTATTTTGAATATTTTACACATAAATTTTACACAAAATTACAAATTTCACAAATAATTTTTTCCATTTAAAGTAATAATACAATTTTTTAATTAATTTGATAGATTGTTCTTTATTCTATATTGGACGATTTTGGGTAATGTGATGTAAGCAGTGACATAGTTTTAGTTACAGACAGAGACTGAATCTATTATTAATAGATATATATAATAGTAAAGCCTAAAGAGTCAGAAACTACCTACCTAGATCTCACCTAATGGATCATCAGGATAATTCTGACTCTGTATTGAGCCCTTTAGCAATTACACTAATGCTGGTTCATTATTTTCAGGTGGTCTGTATGTTTTGGTCTTATATTTTATTATGTATTTTTCTCCAGCCATAAATGTGTATTTTGTACTTAAAAATTGGAGTGTCTAGAGTTTTTCCACGCCAAAAATAAAAAAAAATATATATATATATATATATATATATATATAAGTTAAAGGAAAGGAAATGAATCCGAAGGTATGAGTATATATAAAAAGATATGAAAACACCACAAAATGCTGTTAAAGTGAAAACATTTTATAACTTAGCTGATATTGAACAATATTTCGATTTATGAAAAATCGTCAATTCGTTTCCGCTCTTAACAACACAGATTATAAACAAGCTCTGATGATGATTTTCACAAAATTGAAATATTGTTCAATATCAGCTAAGTTATAAAATGTTTTCACTTTAACAGCATTTTGTGGTGTTTTCATATCTTTATATATATATATTATATATATATATATGCAAGGAAGGATAAAAAGGAGTTTAGATAAAACTACAAAAATCTGAGTAATTTCAAACAAGTAAACACTTTAGTTGTAATCAAACAACAATAAAAAGAACAAGTCAAAACAAGTTTGTTTACATATGACAGAGCAGAGATTATCTCCTCCATCGTAGATTGGAGGAGGGGGTAGGGGTGTTTTAAAGATAGCCATGTGCCTAATATGGACTTTCAAGGATTCCAACAAGTCATAAGCCAAGAAAAGATAGAGAATAATTAATATTGCCAATAGTTTAAAGAAAATCCTAAATTCCATGTTAAAAATATATATTGACCTTTAAAGTCATAACTTAAGTTCATCTAGAAGATGTCAATTTTTTTCAATATAATCAACACCTACAAAAAAACAAAAAAAAAAAACAAATATATATAATATGGTTTGCTATATTTGTAAATAAGATAGTGTTCAATTATTGGTGATGGAGCATAGCTTAAACAATCAATGATACTTGGTGACTGTTAGTTTCTCACCTATGTGATCATCAGCCTAAGATTTGTTTTGATGATTGTATAAATTCATTCTAAAACAATATAACTGAAATTCTTGTGTTTGTACATAGGCCTAACAAAAAACAGCACATTTCCAGATTTTCATTAGTGATAGATTTAAATTGCTTTTAGAAAATAAAGCAATTTCCAGTCCAATTTGCAAGTAAATGATAACTTTGTAGGGTTAACATTCGAGTTAAACACCATTTTTAAAAAAAATCTCAAATTCCGATATGGCAATAACTATGAAATTAAAAATTAATTATTAAGTGAAATCATTCACTCTTTCTAAAGAAAGGATTAATATTATGGTAGAACTCTTATTACAAGGGGTACCCAATGGGTTCATGGGGGAGATCTAGTGGGAAATCAAAAACTATTTAAAAAAAATCTGAACACATTTTTGGGGCTATGGTTGACCATTCTTGACAAAGGTAAATGATTTCTTAAACTCAGTTTTTCTGACACAAGATCACAACTTATAAATATATAAATAACTGCAATACCCCAAGTAACACTTGGGAAAGGTGGGTTTATTTGCAGTTACCAGAGTGTGTCTGAAAATGCTAGCAAACCTGGCTACTAATTATACACTGATTATACACAGATTGCCATTTATATAATAGATTCATAAATAATATAGACAAATAATCAATATTTAAATAATTCATACTGTAGAACTGGGAATATATATATATATATATATATATATATATATATATACAATGAAATATTTTCTTTTTAAGATTTTATAATTTTTTTAAATCTATGAAACAAATTTTTTTTAAATATCTATTTTTAATCTGTATTTTTTAGGGCATGTAAAAATTCTGAAATCCAAGGTTTAAAGTTTCATTTGGTTTGGTTTATCTAATGGCATATCAACCCCTTACAGGTTATTCAATGCCAATATTTGATCCATTTATAAATGTTTGATTGTATTCATAACTATATTTTCAACATTACATTACTATCATTGGTGTTTTTTAATTACACGTTTTATATTTGTCTATAATAATAATAATACCTTGCACAGTTATACGCTATCAAGTGTTCCAATCTAATACTAATCATTTTCAAACATATCTATTTGACCAATTGAGTGAATAATTTTAACGACATGTCAATCTATTGAGGGATATTTTATGCCTAGAGGTTAGAGAATCATGTTCATTGTACATTCATATTTACATTCTTTATTTAGATGTTTAAGAATTTATTTATTTATTTTTTTTTTGCATATGGTCTTATTGAATATAAATAATTTTTAAACAGATGTATTTGATCCATAATCAGGACCTTAACGGGTACTACCACACCAGGTCAGAGTGAACCTGGAAGTAATGGTAATAAAAAGGGACTCCACATTTACCAACAGATTGGAGCTTCACCAAAAGATGCAGTTTAATGTCATACCTAGGACACCAGTTTTTTTTGGTCTTCTGCAGGGAATACAGTCAGGGTATTGTAAGCCTTGCCAACAGATTGGGATTTAGTGGTCTAAATATGAAAATTTATTCATTTTTTTATTTATTGAAATAATCTGCCTCTCAATCTTGGGAGATACATTTGTCATGAAATAATTATTTTTACTAACCCACCTATCCGCCCCCCTCCAAAGAGAAAAAAAGTACCAACCAATAAATAACTAAAAGCTTTTAGCCTCTCCCACCTTTCCCCAGTATAAATAGGTCAACATTTCAGCTAAACTAAATCGACCATTTGCCTAATAAAATAAAAATTGTAATGTGAGAAAAACACGTGCACACAATAAAGTTGATAGGATTTTAATCAATAAACCTCGAGGAGGAGGAGGAAGAGGGAAGAGGAGGAGGAGGAGGAGGAAAAGACCAATGCTAATCATTTGATAATTGCAACAATGAACGACTACAATAGAGTTGAAGTCAATAAGCAAAAAGATAACCGATTCTTCCAGAAATGGATAAATCTATTAATAAACTAAAAGAAGTATGGCAAAGTAGATCTTCAAGGAGGAGGAGGAATTGTTTGTTCCTTCTAATTGTTGTTAGATTAATGAGTGCTGTCTGCATTTTGTTTGATTTCCGAAAAGCTTCAAGGGAAAAGACATCAGAAATTTGTTAATAATTATTGAAATGTGGAACCAGAAAAAGAAAGAAAGAAAAGATTCTCCTAACAAAACAATTTAATCGTCAACGAATGTCTTAGATAAAGCTTTATCAAGATTCATTATTTTAGTTTTTCTTCCATCTTATTTCTTTTGCTTTTCATCACAACTTTGATGTTATTTTAAATTGTTTTCTTGTTTAATGGCATATCAACTTTTGTGGGTTATTTAATGCAAAGTCATCCTTGTAGAAGAACATTAGTAGTACTATCTAACCAATAGCTGAGGAGATAAGGGTTTTTATACCTTTCCAAAGATATTAGTCCTAAAATCAAAATAATAGTGTGACTAAAGTTCGAAACTCGCTCACTACGATATTGCAAGCCAATACACTACCCACTACCCCACCCCATTTGATTCTAATTTTGTAAATAATTATATAGATACAAATAATAACAATTACATACACAAAAACAATCTCCCTGGTCTAGTGCTAGTGAAAAGGGGATAGACTTCCTCGGTGTCTGGCTATTACCAACATAGGGTCCTCTGCCAACTTTAGTTTATACTACAGGGTGGCCGGAAAGTCTTGTCACCTCCTGTTTTGTTTTTAAGGTAAAATAATTACATAAAACCCAAAATTCTAAAAAATAAATTTTTAAAGATTTTTTTTTTTTTTTTTTAAAGATATAAAGTAATCAGATAACTTACATATATTATCAAAACAAAAAATAATGAAAGTTAAAAAAATATGTAGGGGGTGACAAGACTTTCGGACCACCTGTATCTTCTATGCCAGCAAACCACTTATTTATATCCTTTACAAAAACTGGGATATTTTCTTTTTGTATTTTAATTAATGTTAATAAACAAACAAAGCATGCGGAGTGCCACCCCATTTCTATATTTGGAAACATTTGTACAAACAAATATTTGTATTGTTTTATGTGTCATATTATCTGCATGAACACGTGGGTGGATGTATATACCCCACTCCACCCTTCTCCGCTCAAGTCTCTCAGAAAATAATCGATTTATAATAAGGATGCAGAAAAAGATCAAACATTTTACGTTATGAATATCAATTAAATTAGCCCTGTTTTATCACTAGAAATAGAAAACTTATTGATTGTTTTTATTTCTTGGAAATTCAATTGGGGAATTTTCCTTTGTTACTTAAACATCAACAAACAACAAGTGAGGGAAGATTTGGGAAAAATTTTTTTATCTCTCTCATAGGAAAATTGATAAACAAGTCAGAAATGTTGTCATCTGATCATCTGTCTAATAAATAATATAAAGAACAACTTTAAACATTGGCCACCCTGTCAACAGTGCTTAAAATATGTCAACTCCATCCTCTGTAGAGGGATAAGATCCCCACCAAAAAGGGGTATCCTGGGTATGACACTAAACTGCATCAAGTAGTGAGGTTCCAGTTTTGTTTGAAAATCATTTGAATTAGATAGGAATACTTAATATCATAACTGTGTTCAAATTATTTATATTAAGAATTATCATCATCAGGTCGAACTGACAACATGGATTTTCATGACTCACTTGCCAACTTTTCTATCAGTCATCAATCTTGGCAGGTCCTCCGCACAGCCTCTAGAATCTGCACAGAGTTGATTGATGTAGGTTTTTGCTGGTCAGCCTACACCAGTGTGTCCATGTGTAGATGTCCACAGGAGAATGTCACAGGAGTTTACCCTTGCTTCTCCAGCAATGTCCAGCATGTCTTGTTCTTCTTACTTGAATATTTTGTGTGATAGGAGGTAAATGACTATAAAGCTCTTTTTTTTTTTTCTGGGATGCCACTTCCAGGATTTGTCCAAAATAACATCCTTGTGTAATTCCTATCTAGCTTTTACTCTAAGCACTTTCTTAGAGTTCAAGTGGTGCAGCCATACATTAGCACTAATGCGGCTACAGCTTGGAAGTATGCTTTCATTATCTTTTCAGAGAAATCAAATTTCCATATAATAAGTTATAATTGTTTACTAAGGATTGTTATTATTATTATTATTATTATTATTAGTCACTTTAAATCATATTGCTTGCAAATTATAGACATTTGATAGGAATACTTGAAATTAAAAAAAAAATCTTTTTTATTTGTCAGACATCATTTTGTGTGGTGTAACTTATCATTGCAGAAAATGGAGTCAACAAGTAAATTAAAATCCTGGATGAGGTTGTTTTCATTTTACTTCATGCTATTATTACTCTTGGGGGAAAGGCATGAATCTCTCTTCTTGATATTATATACACGTTTGTGCAAACCAATGATTATAGACAAATCAAAAAGTGCAATTTTTAATTTTAAAAAATGCACTCCAGTGAAAATATAGTCATGACTGTAATCAAAGATTTAGAAATTAATAAAATTATGGCATTAAATAATCCATAACAAGTTGATATGCCATTAAACAAATGAACCAAACAGGTTTTTAAATCTTATTTCTCTTTCAAACCAAAGTTATTAAAAATGTAAATACTTTACAACATTGTACTGTCAATAAAGTTATATTCAGCATATGGAAAAATATACACATAATACAATACCAGGAATTTGTGCCAAGACTTTTTATTCTATTTTGCCACAGAATTGTTTGACGAGAGGGGTGGGGACTAGTACATTGTATATTTTCAGATATTAGCAAAATAAACACAAAAGACTGCATTGAACAGTATGTCATGCTGGTAGTTTGGACACTACTGAAATTTGAAAAGTGTTTCAGTAGGCTTTTTTCTTTCTTTTTCATAGTAAAAACAAAAACTATATATTAACAGAACAAAATAGTTTTTAGAATACACAATTAATAATGCAGTTTGTTATATTTATAAATAAAGAGTGCTCAATATCAGTGAAACAGTGTGTGTGTGTATATATATATATATATATATATATATAGGTTTTAATAGCATAGACAGACAACTGTGGTTGATGATTGTCAGTTTCTTGCTTATGCAATCATTTGACCAAGAGGCTCCCACTTGGTGGCATCCATTCAGTTACTGTTATGTGATCACTAGATCACCCTTCCAATCATATGATGGGAAGGGTGATCTAGTGACTTGTTAATTTATCTACTATTATGTTTAATTTATTTAATTCCCCCCTTTTTTTTATTTAATTATTATTATTTTGTTGATTTATTTTCCATTTTATTGTTATCTGATGATTGCCTAGATGAGAAACTGACAGTTGCCAAGCTCCTAACTTGATTATATATATATACACATATATATATATATACACACATATATATATATACACATATAGATAGATAGATAGATAGACAGATAGAGAGACAGAGAGAAAGCATCTGCCTAGGAACCACAAGTTTCCTGGTTTGATATTGGCCCTGACCAACTCAGTGCATGAGTAGCACAGCATGGATCTGTGCGGTAAAGTGAGGAACTGATGGTAGGTGTGATGCTCCACCTCAGACTTCAGTCTCCCCGGTGAAAATAGGATAGACTCCCTCGCTGTCCAGGTGATACTGATAACATAATGATATATTTAAATTTTGTGTGCTATTACACAGTATATCACATACCTTATATATATATTTTTTTCCTTTGGGAGGGTTAAAGAATTTGATAAATGATGTGCCAAGTGGGTTGAATTGTAGATTGAATATGTAAAATAGAATGGATATTTCCTTTTTGGTGAGGCCAAGAACTTTTTAACATACACTTGGATAAATCTTGAAATTAATAACCAAAAGGAAATTATTAATAACTGTATCACTTAACAAAGGGGAAAAAATCTATGTATAATATTGACTGCCAATAATTATAAATAGATGGAAACTTATTTATTATATGAATATAAAATATTCTATTGTCAGCAAGGCCCAGAATGTATCAACTGCAGGGGGGGGGGGGGGGGTGACACTAAACTGGAGGAGGAGGAGGTGCAGAGGGCTTAATGGTTATAGTCATAAAAATGGAGTCAGCAAGCCAAGTTCAAATACTGACCAAAGCGTTGTTTGCATTTCCCTTTGTGCTAATGCCCTTTTAAAAAAGAGCTTGTATCCATGCTGGTTTCATTCTTATCCCAACGGTATTAGCCCAAAAGTGAAAGTAATAGCGCAACTGGAGTTCAAACTTACTCACTACAAATGTCACAGTCCAGCATGATAGTTTCTACACTAGTGTTGGCCAGCATTTTCTTGATTTACCAAATATTTATAAACAATTTATTTGTCTGCCTGTCTTTATATATATATATATATATATATATATATAGTTGTCAGGGTGGCCTAAAGTCGGTATCAGCCAATCAGCGAGGGAGTCTATCCCTTTCACTAGTGCTAGAAAGGAGATTGTTTTTTGTGTCTGAGGTGGAGTGCCACACCTACCATCCGCTGCTGAGTTGGTGAGGGCCAGTATCAAACTAGGAACCTTGTGGTTTCTAGCCGAACGCTCGACCAACTGAGCTAGCAGGTATTGTTAAAAACCATGGAATATTTCTTCTTTAATATTTTCAGGTGTAGATGTTCAAATTTTCTGTTTTTCGTACATCAGGGGTCCAGATGGTAAAGAAAAGGTCCCATATTTCTTACACAAGTGCTTTCCAACCAATTCACTAGTTGTCCTCGGGGGATTGTTGGTTGTAGTGATTGTTTGGTGCGAGTTTTATTCTTTTGGAAGAACACATTCATACATATTAGTGACCTACTGTCAATATCAGCTGAATAGTGAGGTAGTCTATTCTCTTTTCACTTGAATTAGGCCAGAAAGATTGTTTTGCTGAGGTAGAGCAACACATCTACCGTTAGCTCCCAGATACTTTACTGCACAGAGATTAGTGGAGTTAGTGAGGACTGGTATCTAACATGGAACCTTGTGATTCATAGACGGATGCTCTACAGACTGAGCTAAATTGGCCATATATATATATGATCATGATAGAAGAATTATTGATACAGTTAGGAGAAAAAGAAAAATCTTTAATTTTTCTGAATCAGGAAAAATCTGGAGGAAAAAAAGAAAAAAAAAAAATAAAAAAATAAAGCCATTTGAAATATGACAGAACAAATTAATAATGCAAGGGAGGTAACTCGAAGATGGAAATTGAATTTTCAATTTTATTAATTACAGAAAATATGAAAAATAAACAGTAACAGAACTTTGTGAAATGAGGTAACCCAGCAGAAAGTTAAGACAAAAATCAGTTTATTGATATTTTTCACACCGGTCTACAGAGACAACTCTTTGAATTATTAAAATCATTAAAACAAAATTCAGGGAGAACTGGTAAAGTTAATGGTAACCAGCTACTCTACCCTAACAGGATGTCCTCTGCCTCCATTTTGACCACACAACCCAAAACATCTTGGACTTGATCCCAAGAGAGGCAAGGTGGAGACATCCTCTACTTGCCCCTTACATCTAATGGCTGGAAATCAGTAAGGACCTCTGAACTTGCAGAGTCACCTTGACACAGGCAGAGTTGCTGGCCATCAACAAACATAGAGGTGGATCTAATTGACTCTACGTGCCAAGCTGTGCACAAGAATTGATGATAATATAGAGTTTCAAGTAACTACACTTATTCAATAATCATTTGTCTACTCACAGTTATAAGGTATCAAGTATTTCTAATAATTTGCATACACTCTTTATTGCCTTTACTCCCAGGTCCACTTTGACCCAGATTGATAGGACATGTTAGGGTCAAATAGAGCGGTTTCAAAATTATTTAAATTAAGAATAGTTACTTGAAGCTATAATAGTTTACAAAGATTATTAATTGCTGACATACTTGTAACTATATAAATGTGTGCAAATTATTAGCACAGATTTATATGGTTTCAAGTATTAGGTAAGAATACTTGAAACAATATAAGTGTGAAAATTATTTGTATTAGATAAGAGTACTTGAAACTGTATGCAAATTATTTGTATTAAGAAGAGTTACTTGATGTTATAATTGGTTACAATGGATTATTATCATTAGTTACATGAAACCATTTTTTTTTTACAAAAAAAAAAAAAAAAAAAAAAAGGAGAAAAAAAGAAAAGAAAATGACTTCAGCATTAAATAACTCAACAAGGTTTGATGTGACAAAAAACAAAAAACAACCAACCATCCATATTGAGAAAAGACAATTAAAACCAATTTGGAAATATCTTATACTAAACTTCACATCACTGAAAATTTTTAAAAAATTAAAAAAACAAAACAAAAAAAACAAAAAAAAAAAACAACACACACACACCAATTAAAACAAAAAACATTGAAAATACCAATCTGACAAATATTGCCATCTGCTGTATTGAAGTGGTGGCCATTTTAAAACAATAAATGTAACAATTTCTATAATATTTTAGGATAAGAGTAGAAACCTAGTAAGATCCAGATTTGTACAAGACTAAAAGATTAAATCAACTTAAGCAGAAAGAAACGGACACATTGTTGTCATGTCTATAATCTTGGATTTTAGTTTGAATATTTGAGCCAACAAAAAAGGAGGCCATTCCTCTTGACTGGCTGATATTCTAAGAAATTCCACAAAAATCTGCTCCAAGAAAAAACAACATTTACAAAAATAAGTATAAGTCAATAAAAATTTGCATAATTGTTGCTACCCACACATTCAAAGTCATTAAAATGGTTGGTATCAGGTATCTACTATAACTTAATGGTTAGTAAGCTGGTTTTACAATTTAATTGATTAATTTTAATGGAATGTAGTTGTTTCTTAAGTTTTTTTTTTTTGTATAGTTATATATTAAGTATTCCTACCCAATACAAATAATTTCCATATTGTATGGTTTCAAGTATTCCTATCTAATACTAATAATTATGATTTCAAGTAATTATTTCTATTTAATAATAGTCAATTGTTTGTACCCAATTATATGGTTTCAAGTAACTAATAATAATCCTTAGTAAACAATTAGAGCTTCAAGTAACTATTTTTAATACAAATAAATTGCACTACTACGTGGTTTCACATATTCCTTTCCAATACTAATAATTTTCAAACATATCTATTGGACCTATAGATAAGGCCATAATAAGTACTATCACTCTAGGCCAGAGTGGACCTGGGAGTAATGGCAATGAAGGGGTACTCTATACTCCCCAAATCTCCAGAACTGGAGCCTTCCCATCAGATGTAGTTTAGTGTCATACACAGGGCACCCCATTTTTGCATGTGTGGGTGGGGTCTTACCTCTCTGCAGAGGATACAATCTGCATTAGAATATGCAGATTGTATCCTGCCAATTCATTAGAGTAATGAACCTGAGCCTCACTGAGTGCCAGACTAAACTTTGTAAAAATAAATAAAATCTAAAAATCCCAAAGGCAACAAAGAGAAATAATCATGGCTAAAAGCTGATATTGTAACATGTTTGATTTTGCCTGCTCCCCCAAATGGGGGAAGGGGCATCTTATCTGCTCTGGGCAAACAAGAAAATAAAAGAGATGTTGAATAAAAATGAGAAGTGTTTTCTGTTTTCCCCGGTGGTTAGGCATTTTTTAAATAAAATCCCACAAAAAGACAGGTCTGTGCAAGTCGGCAGATTACAACTTGGGCGACCTAATTTTTGCAGTTCAATATTCATTCAAAATTTCTATTTTATGAAAAAATATTGGGTGCTTGTCCAGATTAGCCCCACCATGAAAACTAACATTATTTCTACAGTAATGTGTGTGTGTGTGTGTGTATATATATATATATATATAGATAAAGATCACAAAGAAGGAATATTCTGTGATCTTCAATAATACTTGCTTAAACTATATATATATATATATAGAGTTTAAGCAGGTATTATTGAAGACCACAGAATATTCCTTCTTTGTGATCTTTATCTATATTCTTTCTAGTCTTCTAGTGGTTTTTCGTAAATTGGGATTTAGATGGAGAAACTGTTCCCATACTTTGTACCCAAGTGCTTCTGACTATTTCACCAGTCATCACCAAGGGTTTGTAGGTTGTAGTGTTAGTTTGTTTTTTCATTCATTTATTCATTGATCATTCAAATTAGGAGAGTCTATGATTATGTTTTTTTTGGGAGGGGGGGGTGCTAAGATTAGTGTGTTATTAAAAATGTTTACTATATTATTGCCGGTGTTAAATGCTATTTTATTAATGTTATATATTTGTACATTACCGCGGAATTCATTTTTTGGGGTGGGGTATAGCACCCGATATTTTGATTTAATGTGGGGGGGGGACAGAGGTGGGTTTATTGCCTGGTGCTTGAGGCGCCTCAAAAGGGGAATGTCGATGGGAACCACACATTTTTTGCACTAGCCATTGTATGAGCTTTGGTTTGTGTGTGGCTCTCTCCACTGGTGGGAGGTTAGAAAAATACCTTTTCGATTGCTTTAGGTGAGAAAGTATCTAAGTGATGTGTTTCTTGTATAATGCGAACAGAATAAAAGTAAATGTAATTTTTTTTAAGTTACAGTAATGTTTGCAACTCGCAATTTTGTGAATAATTCAACCTAAATTAACAGTTTTATGTGTCAACAAGAACTAGGATCTACATTGATGACATTCTCGGGTATAATACTGTGAGGGAGATGGTGGGGAGGGAAGGGGCATGAAGGACCCTGAATGACTAATCATCGTCACACAGGCCAACATTCACCTACTTTTCTGAGTCAAGTTACACGAGGATAAGCAACAGAAATGAAGGGAGACAAAAAAACGAGGGTGGGGGGAAATGCCAAGAGGGATAAAAAAAAAGGGGGGAGCGAGAAAGAAAGAGATGACAAAAGAAATGGGTCGAGTGCTTGAAAACCTGAGTCTCCTCTCTATGCTGTTAATATTAGTCCTATAGAAAGGTAAATGGAGTCAGAGTCGTTGTGTATGTAAATGTTGTAAGAAAAAAAGAAGCTACAGACTATGTAAACAAACAACTAATATATTGTCAGCCCCTCCTCCTCCTTCCCACAACTCCTAGTGTCTCATAGACACAATTAAAGTTTTTAACTCTACCCCACCCGCTACCGATTACCACACCATATTCACTTTAATGTAGCACTTGGTTTACGTTTTTCAGACAGGTTGACCGAGCCTGGGGGGCGGGGAGACGATCAAACAAGTTTTGGAGGGAAAACGCATTAAAAAGAAACAATATAATTGAAAAAAGTATAAACAGGTTTGAGGGAAGAGGGTAGCACAATTGTACAGGAAAAAATAAATATAAAAAATCGACACGCACACGTAATAAAAATATTCTTTAGAACTGAATTGAGGTGTTAAAAAAGAAAATACAGTAGTACCTCACTATCCGCGGAATCGACAACCGTAGTTTCACTTATCCGCAACAGGCACACTACTTTAATAGCCAAAACTTTTACCAAACTGCTTTCTCAAAAATATATTTTGGTCAAATCGCAATGAAATTACTGAAGTTAAGCAACGATTAGCCTGTTCATTACTAAGGTAGGTGACCACAAGGGATGTCCAAGCTGCCGTGTCAAATTTACCCCCCCCCTATATTTAACACAATGAAACTTCAATAAAGGTTAATATTATCTTTAAAATTTTTGGACCCTTCAAAAGAAGAATTTAAAAAAAAAACCAACAACTCATGATTTAAAAAAAAAGAAGAGAAAAACTTTAAACCAGTTGTTCCCAACGTAGAGCGCAATTTGATTTTTTTTTAAATGTGCAACGAGATTTAAAACTGAAGCTGATTAAATTAGTGCCCAATATAAAATTTCTTTGCAGCCAGCATGAGACACAAGGGTCTCACTAACTTTATTCTATTTGTCTTGGGGTAACCTCAAATAATATTTTGCATTTGATAGTTACCCTTATTTTATTCTATACAAATATTTCAATAAATTTATTGAACTTTTCTCTTTATTATTTTCTGTCTTTTGTTTATTTCATTTTTACTTAGATTGTTCTTTTGAAGTTTGTTTAAACCACAATATTGGGGTTTTAAACTTCTTCACCTCAAACAGAGTTCACTTTTTAAATTATAAGACTTATTACCACATGGAGGGGCATCAAGATTTTAGAGGTGATTAGGTGGGGCACTGGGGCATGGTAAAAAAAAGGTTGGTAACCCCTACTTTAAACAATAAATAAAAACATTCAATAAAGTTTTAAATGGCATCATTTAGTGCACAACAATATCGGCGAGACAAACAAACGTTGAAAAAAAAAATTAAACAAAAATCGGTGTCAAATTTTCGGAGAATTCAATTTTGTCACCCATAAAAAAAAAAAAAAAACAGAATTATTGAACTGGCCAAAGAAAACAAATTATTTTCGGAGAAAACAAAGAAAAAAGTGGGAATGAAACTGATGGTGGAACAGATCATAAAATACATCAATAAAAAGAGTAACAAAATATATTCCAGTGGAAAAGATAGTCAAATATGCCGGTAGGAAGAGTAAAATATGGTGAATTTTTTTTAGAAAACTAGAGAATTTACTATATTTAGAGGGAATGAGAAAGTAGACGATATCAGCGATAAACTTTTCTGGTTTTTCTCCCACTAAATCGGCCCCAAATGCTCATATTTTTACCAAGTAGCTTCAAACCTGGATACGTATACATAATCTCGGTTACCCTTAGGGGTATACTATACCCCTAAGGGTAACCGAGGTTATGTAAAAATAAGAATATTCAAATAATCACAATCAACTCAAAACAATTTGTGTCTTGTAAACATGACACAGTTGGAAACACTGAATAAATCAAAAGTAACATTCCGTGAAAATCCAACTTTTTTTTTTTCATGTGTCTACACATGTTTGATTTTTCCCCCATCCATTTATCATCATGAGAAAAGGCTTTTTGGCATGAGTAAAACCAAAAACAAATTTTATAAAAGACTTTTAAATGATACCAAGGAATGTCTCTGAAAACTCAAATTGACTTACTCGTTACGAAGAACTTAACTTCCCTATCTCATTAAAATATAACATTAAATTCAATCATTTTAAATATTATACAACTATCTTATTTATCCATACATTTCACATGATATTCTTCATAAGGGGTACACACCAACCAGCCGAATGGAAGAAAACTTTGTGACTGGCCTGGCTTAGTACGGACAACATAAATTTTGCCGCTGGGGGGAGGGGGGAAATCCGTGTTTTTTTAGGGGTGGTTAAGACTTAATCAAATCTGGTTATTCTGAATTTGTGTTCAGAATTATTCAAGCCAACCAGGATTTCATACAGTGCACCACTGGTAAATCAATAAAAAGTTCCTCCACTGTTCACATCAAACACAGAATCATGAAAGTGTTCATGATATCAATGGTGTATTGTGGATCCTAGTATATAAAGTTTGGAAATCATTTTCACTGTAGCTGAGATCAGAGAATTGATGTCTGACAACAAATTCAGAGGTAAATTGAATCAATTTAATCGGTAGTATTGTGAGGTGCAGAAAGGAGTTGAAAACTATTTAGCTAATTTGGTAAACATGCTAACGTATCAAAGAATTGGGGATTCCCAATGTATCTTAAAATGAATAATTTTCAACAGATGTTGATGTCATAAGCAGTGTGTGTGTGTGTGTGTGATGAGAGGTTCTACCAAAACATATCTGACTGATTCATTCATTTTAATGGTATACCAACCTGTCTAGGGCTATTCTATGCTTAGAGGTAAGGGAATGAGTACATTGTACGTTTTTATTTACATTTTTTGTGTTGTTATTTCTTAAGAGATTTTTGCACAGTTATATGATATCAAGCATTCTTATCTAATACAAATAATCTTTAAACAGATCTATATTTGACCCGTAGACAGATATTATCACTTTTTGCTTAAGCTAATTAACCATGCAAGTAACTAAAGTAAACTACGATTATCAAATTAAAGTACTCTTACAGTTGTCATTTAGTAAACTTTGCTTAGTCTAGCACAGACCTTAGATTGCTTAGAGTGGTCACCCATCTCAAAATTGAACAGGCCCATTACTGCTTAACTTCGGTGATCAAACCAATACAGGTGATTTTAACGTGACAAGCCCTAAGTTAAAAAAAAAAAAATAATAATAATAAGCACAGCATAGGACACCAAGGACACCAAGTGAGGATCAAACTCACTGACTGACCTGCAAGTTTACTAACCATTACACTGTGAAAAGGTGTCCTGGTACTAGTTCAGTTTGAAGGTCCCAACAAAAATGCAGCTGGAGTCACAAATGTACCCCAGTAGCTTCTTTATTTTCACCCTTCATATAACTTTCTTTTTTCTTTAAACTAGAGCTATTCCAAACCAAATGGGACTACCGCTGCACCCCCTCAATTTTTTTTTTTTTTGGGGGGGGGGATTTAGTATTTACCACTATTGAGATTGAAAAATATACAAACCCAAAGAGGAGAGAGACAAACTACCAAAGAACTGAAAATACACAAGAGATTTTTGTTGTGGAGGCTATGTAAGATAGAAGCTCCCTTCCTATTCCTTAAAGCTATTTTTTTTGGGGGGGGGGACAAAAAAAAACCCCATACTAGCAGCAAATGTAATCCAAGACGCCCTCGAGGTAAGTTAGTTTACCCCCAACCCAAGACAGGATAGATAGGCAGGTAGCCAAACACTGCAACCATGCAACCAATGCTTAAATACCTCAACAATACCTACACCAGCCCCTGCGTTTAGGCCTTCCAATCCTCCAGGGTAAACACACCTTGCACGCTTCCTGAGAAAGTTTGTCATCTGCACAATTGGTAATAATCATCAACATATTCACTCTTTTTCTGGAGTTTCACCACCGGATGCAGTTTAATGCCATCCCCGGGATACAAGAAGAGAAAAATTCACAATGGTAGGAATGGGAAAAACCTATTCGAACCCAAATTTCACCATTTCAAAGTTAACATTTGTAAATAAAGCCAGGGGGAATAAAACTGGTTGAGATGCGTGTTGAAAAATTAGAGATCGTTTCAACATAGTATTTATATTGTAAACAGGAACCCACTTAAAAAAAAAAAAAAAAAAAAAAAAAAATTTTTTTTCAAAACAGGTGTAGAAGTGTCACACCCCGTCCGAGAGGCAGGAACTAGGTAAATACTACTCTAAAGGTGGATGCCGATTTTAACCTGAGTAGGAAATGCAATGGACAATGACCTCAGTATTGTTTATTGAACCCCTAATTTTGGGAGCTGCGTACATGCTACTCATAAAGGACGGAAATGTTTGCATTTCACACAGCGCTAATGTCCCTTGGAATTATATGAATCAAGGGGGGGGGGGGGATAGTGAGTAGACATGGCTCTTTAACTATGGTATGGCAACTGATCTAGGAGAAGGAAAACTGAATTCAAAACAGTTGTACTCCACTTTAAAAAGAAATTGACCTTGTGCTATATCCTGCCTGTCACAGAAGGGGGGGGGGAATACAAACCCATAAAAGTCCAGTTTAAATGTAAACTGTTGGTACACCCCTTATTTTGGTGCCTGTACATGTATTGATCTATATATAATCATTTATTTTAATCCAGCTATCTATTTCGTTTACTGTTAAACATATTCAGGTTGATTGATTTTAATGGCATGTCAACCCGTCTAGGGTTAGGGAATCATGTTCATTGTACATTTATATTTTTTGTGTAGTAGTTGCTTAGAGGTTTTTTTTTTCATGCGATCCTATCGAATCCGAACAATTTTAAACAGATCTATTTCACCTATAAATGGTACCCTAACACGTACTACCACTCCCGGTCAATTTAGAGTCATAAGCAGGACCATTTCCTTTTTAGGGTGGTGGGGTCCATACTCTTCTGCAAGGGAATGCCTATTCAGAGTGTTGCAATTTTACTTTCCGTCAGTGTATATAAGAAAATGTTTTGCAAAAAAAAAAAAAAAAAAAAAAAAAAAAAACAACAACTCCACCGAAGTGTAAATTACATCCCTGTGACCTTATTGATAATCTAAATTGCTCTGAGTAAATAATGCTTGAAAAAGACGAAATTACACCTTTGACTGCAACAAGTATGTTGACTTCTTTTCTACATTCAAAAATGATTTATGTACTGCTCAAGGCCAAAAGTAGGATGTGACATAAGATCGCAAGAAGGCATCCAGCGAGGATCGAACTCGCTATTCAGTAGTAACGGACCTGCGAAACTAGCTTGCTAACCATTACACCACGATGGGAAAAAGGAAGTCATTTTATTTTTTTTTTTGCCTACCAAAATGAATTAGTAATAAAGAAAAACTGGACAGTCAGCATTTGACTTAAAGTTAACCAAACAATCTGTAAACAAACTGTAGAAGAATTTTAGTTACAACTTAAATCCGATGGTCTATTGTGGAATGTTAGGAATGTTGTGTTTATGTCTCAGAAACCTATGTACTTTGTAATGCCGCAGTGTCAGCTAAAATAGGCGTGTGTACACAAAGCAGGAAAATCGTTCGAAGAAGGGGAAAAAAAAAAAAAAAAAAAAAAAAAAAGGAATATCTTTTATTCAAAAAATGAAATTCTTAATAAAAAAAATATATGTACTCACTTTTAGCATTAGTAGTACGCATGTTTCTGTGATATCATCAACATTCATAAGCGGACCATCAGATTTAAGTTATACGAAATTTTCACATCCATGAGGGAATGGAAACACAGAACAAAAATGTAAATTCACATGAAAATAATAAAAGACTAATTCAAATTGTTATAAATGTTTATTAAATAATAGACTAACCACAAAATCATTGGGTTCCCGTTATAACAACTGTCCATGACGATATTAATACTTTTATCTAAGATGAAGTGACAGATTTTAACATTTCATATTACCCGTTATATCGAGAATTCGGATGGTTAAAAATTGAATGTCCAGTGTAATCGTGTTTATCAATCATTTGCAAACTAGACTGGACATATTACTATAGTATTCCAGTTAGAGCATTTTAAATACATTGCTCTCATAAAATAATAGATATTATGAGCCATTTTCGTTGGGTTACGATGATGGATATGGACAAAAATATATATCAAGTACTCCTATTTAATACAAATAATTTGCACACAACTATATGGTTTCAAGTATTCCTATCTAATACTAATAATTTATACATAGTTATATGGTTTAAAGTAAATATTTCTATCTGATAATAACCGTTTGTATGTAAAAAGTTATATGGTTTCAAAGTATCCCTAACAAAACTAATTTGCAAGCAACTATATATTTTCAAGTAACTAATAATAATTTATCCCTAATAAACAAAGCTTCAACTATTAACTAGATAGAAATATATAACTTTATCATTTCCCCACTTTTCAGCATGATATATGTTCATAAGCTGACGCAGGTGTAATTCCTTGCGATATATATATATATATATATATATATATATATATATATATATATATAGATATATATTCCCATTTATTGAAGAATCAGCAATAAATTCATTTTCAAAATTTTTAATCAAGAATATCTGCAAAAACATTGAAATTTACCAATTAAGCAAAAGGTGGAACCTAAGTAGCAGAAATATCTGCAACCTACCTCCTCCCCATATCATCAAGTGACAGTGTGCCCAGATTCCTTCTCCAGTTGTGGAAGGACCAATTCCAAAGACATTCATAATTCAATCCAGGAAGAGAGGTGAGTCGATGAGAGAGCAGGCAGTAAATTCCCCGGTCCACATTTCATCGCTAGCAAATGGGCAGGTATAAACAAACAGGCGCTTTTAGCCTTGCACTTACCTTTATAAGGTAGGTAGGTAGGTAGTTTAGTATTCTTTTTACCTATAAACAGGTCGCTACCACACAAAAAAATGTCAAAACAAAGAAAACCACCAAAAAAGAAAGAAAGAAAAAGAAGATAAGACGCAGTGTGGTGGTTGGCCATTGAAAGCGTTAACAAAAGAGGCAGGATTTCGACTGTAGATTTACATAGAGAGGATTGCAGTGGTTGGGGTAGGGAGATGAAAGGGGGGAGGGAGATGAAATCAGATTGGAAAGATAGTAAGGTGGGGGTGGGGTGGGATAAAATGGGGGACATGAGAAGAAAAAAAAAAAGGCAGCGGGGTAAAGAGGAGCAGAGAGAGAGAGCAAAAGAGAAAGGAAAGAGAAAAGAGAGAGAGTGAAGAGAAGGAAAGAGAAAAGAGAGAGTGAGGTAGAGAAAGAGAGAAAAGAGAGAGGAGGTAGAGAAAGAAAGAGAGAAAGAGAGAGTGAGGTAGAGAAAGAAAGAGAAAAGAGAGAGTGAGGTAGAGAAGAAAGAGAAAAGAGAGAGTGAGGTAGAGAAAGAAAGAGAAAAGAGAGAGTGAGGTAGAGAAGAAAGAGAAAAAGAGAGAGTGAGGTAGAGAAAGAAAAGAGAGAGAGTGAGGTAGAGAAAGAAAAGAGAAAGAGAGAGTGAGGTAGAGAAAGAAAGAGAAAAAGAGAGAGTGAGGTAGAGAAAGAAAGAGAAAGAGAGTGAGGTAGAGAAAGAAAGAAAAGAGAGAGTGAGGTAGGAAAGAAAGAGAAAAGAGAGAGTGAGGTAGAGAAAGAAAAGAGAGAGAGAGTGAGGTAGAGAAAGAAAAGAGAGAGTGAGGTAGAGAAAGAAAAGAGAGAGTGAGGTAGAGAAAGAAAGAGAGAGTGAGGTAGAGAGAGAGAGAGAGAGAGAGAGAGAGTGAGGTAGAGAGAGAGAGAAGAGAGAGTGAGGTAGAGAGGAGAGAAGAGAGAGTGAGGTAGAGAGAGAGAGAAGAGAGAGAGTGAGGTAGAGAGAGAGAGTGAGGTAGAGAGAGAGAGAGAGAGAGAAGAGAGAGTGAGGTAGAGAGAGAGAGAAGAGAGAGTGAGAGAGGAGAAGAGAGAAAGAGAGTAGAGAGAAGAGAGAAGAGAGAGTGAGGTAGAGAGAAGAGAGAAGAGAGAGAGAGAGAGAGAGAGAGAGAGAGAGAGAGAGAGAAGAGAGAAGAGAGAAGAGAGAGAAAAGAGAAGGGAGAGAGAGAGAGAAAAGAGAAGGAGAGAGAGGAGAGAGAAGGGAGAGAGAGAGAGAGAAAAGAGAAGGGAGAGAGAGAGAGAGAAAGAGAGAGAGAGAGAGAGAGAGAGAGAGGGAGAGAGAGAGAGAGAAAAGAGAAGGGAGAGAGAGAGAGAGAGAGAAGAGAGAGAGAGAGAGAAGAGAGAGAGGAGAGAGAAGAGAGAAAAGAGAGGGAGAGAGAGAGAGAAAAAGAGAAAGAGAGAAAAGAGAAGAGAGAGAAAGAAAGTGAGGGCATATGGATAAGAGAAAAAAAGGCAAGAGTTAAAAATGATCAAAATAAAGATTATATATATATATATATATATATATATATATATATGCGTGCGTGTGTTTAAGATAAGAGAGGAGTAAGGAAAAAGAGAAACAAAAGTAGGTTAGATTAAAATAAACTGGTTTGGCAAGTATCCAGATCCAGTTGAGAACTTTTTGGTCGCATAACTGTGATGGTAGGAATAAGATATTATGTATGTGTTTGTATGTGTAAACACACAAACGGTGAGAAACAACAAAAAACAAAGAAAACAAAAAAAAAAAAAACATTACAAGTTTATTTGATATAGCAACAAACCTACAATTCTTTCCCTCCCCACCCAGTAAATACCTTCACAGGTAAACGTAAATTCTCTAAACTATCTACAAAAGAAAAAGCTCGTTTCCTACTTAGACCTAAATCTTCCCCTAGTTCTTTTTTCAACATGTTCAATAGCCTCCTAATAATAATAACGTTTATTATCTATCGGTATCGATGACACCGATTAAACTAAGCTGAAGCTGAACAAATAAAACAGACAAGTGCTTTAAGTTTATTTATATTTGTGATGGTTTTTGGATGAGCTGATAACAGAGAAATGGTGCAGAAATGTGCCACAGATTGGTTTGGTTTCTTAATGGCATATTAACCTTTGTGGGTTAGCAAGCTAGTCTCGCAGGTCTGTTACTAATGAATACTGAGTTCAATACTCGCTGGATGCCCAAACTTGTGAACTTTTAGCAAATCCTACTTTAGGGTAAATAATTTTACAACGACAAAACCATCCTTGTAGAAGAACGGTATTGGTACTATTTAACCCATAGATGGGGGATGAGGGTGTTCTTACCTTACCCAAAGGTATTAATCTGAAAGTGAACATAATAGCGCAACTAGAGTTCAAAATCACTTACTACAATGTCCCAGTACAGAATGTTAGCCACTATGCCACAAGCCCCCACCCCAACTCTAACAGATTTTCTGAACAATAGTTCAGTTTTGAATTCTGTCTTTTCTTTTCCTCTACCTGGTTTTGCCTTACCAAGGCAAGAGAACCCAATGGCCATATTTGAGACAAGAGTCAAGATTTTAAAGGCAAACTCTTTCCACTTGGAAGATTAGTTTACCCCCTCTCTCCGGCTAGCCATGTCAAGCCCTAGCACCTATATGACTGCCCCAACCCTATTGCCTTTATGGCAACCCCAAGCCCTTTTTATCATATGGGTGCTAGAAGGCAGTGGCTGAGGGTCTTCATGTCCTGAGTATGATGTTAAACTATGTGATGGTGAGGTTCCAGTTCTGGAGGTCTGGGGCACCATTGCTCCCTGGTCCACTCTGACCTGGAGTGGTAGTACCTGTTAGGGTCCCATCTATGGGTTAAATAGAAAAACAGTTTGTTAAAAAAAAAATTGAGTATCCATTAAGAATGAATTTTATTTCAAAATTTTGTTGGCATTAAATGACCCACTGAGGTTGATATGCCGTAAAACAAACCAAACCAAAATCTCTCCTTGTGCCAGACTAAATCAAGTTTGTTAAAAGATTCACAGAATTATTACCAATATAACCAGGGCAGTTTGTAAACAACTAACAGAGCTACCCTGCATGGCCCAGGTTAAAAAAAAGTTAAAAATAAATCTCTTATTATCTTTGTATTTTTTATGCCTTATTTGCTATTTATTGTTTTATCCTTTATTAATTTGTTTTATTTTTTTTAATTATTTTATTTTTTTAATATCATTTTTATTTGCCGTTTCTTATGGAAAACGAGGAATAAAAAGTTTTTTTAAACCCACTTCTTTGAATTGTTATAAAAAGTAACTTAAATTAAGATGAAAATAATAGAAAAAAATACATTTAAAAAAATAAAAATAATATTGTTATTTCTCTATAATTTGTATTATTCGGACTATTGTCCTCATCTTCATTGTTATCTGTACAACGTTTCGGACAATTTCTTGTCAGGTTCTGGAAGTAGGCTGGAGGGCACCTCCGGCCTTCTTTGAGAATCCGACAAGAAATACCGAAGAAGGCCGGAAGGTACATCGGCCAAAACGTTGTACATATAACAATGAAGAGGACAATAGTCTGAATAATACAAATAATACTATTATTATAATAATACTATTATTGTATGTATTTTTCTTATTCAAAGAGAAGACATATCAGAATCAAGGAAAATAAGAAATAGCTGTATGATTAGATTTGAATGACTAAATGGGTAAGGCAGCTGTCCTGTTAAAACAGAATCACCCAATACCAAACAAAAGTGCTGCAATTCTCAATGGAGGTTTATTCTTTTCTTCAGAGTCACAGTGAAAAAAAAAATCCTAGTTTAACAGTGGTCCATGATGATATTGTACATTCATATTTACATTTTTTGTATAATAATTTTTTTCTTTTTTGCATATGGTCCATTTAAAGACAAATCTTTAAACAGATCTATTTGATCCATAGATGAGACCCTAATAAATACTACCACTCAGGGTCAGAGTTGACCTGGAAGTAATGGCAATGAAGGGGTACTCCACACTTCCTAGATCTCTAGAGAATTGGAGCCTGACAAACAGATGCAGTTTAGTATAGTACTCAGGACACACCTTTTTAGAGGTAGGGGTCTTCTTATCCACTGAAAGAGGATACACACAGCTCTGTCAACAACAACGAGAAAGCACCCAAGTGTTTTGGGTGGATACTCATGAAAAAGGTTGAGTAACACTGATATAGATAGGTAAAAAAAAACCCATCAAATCAAAGATGAGGAGACTATTTCTTTCCTTTTTTTTTTTAAAAATCTTAAGAGAAAATAGAAGCAGCAAAAGGAGGAAGAAATGGCTGAAAAGTGAGATCATGGTGGATAAATTTGCACTTTCTAACACTAACACACCTTTCTTCTTCTTGTCTTTTTTTTTTTTTAGACAGAAGAAAGAATTTAAATTAACATGGCTGACAACGCAAGTTTATATGCATGTGCAATTCATCGTACGAGGGCAAATGCTTTTGGAACAGAAAAGAAATAATAAAAGAAGCAGATTTACAGTCCGACCAGCAGACTAACTTATAACCTCTTTTATTCTATCAAGTATTTTTAACTAAAAATTCTCTAACAATGTATTATAACAAGTAGGGTGGAGAGGGGAGGATGGAGAGGAGAGGATGGAGAGGGGAGGGTAATATTGTAACATTTAATTATCTTTAGTTATGTGTGGCTTTGTTTTATTTTTAAAAACAAAAAGTTTTGTTTTTTTTAAATACAGGGTCAAGCAGAATGTTCTCTTGGGTTTGGAACATAAAAAAAAAAAGAAGGCAATATGAATCTTATTCAAATCTTACAATAAGAAAATATTTACCATTTTGTTTTGTTATTGTCATCCTTTTTGTTTCACACAGGTAGAAATGGTATGGTTGCTGGTGCTCAAAGACTTACCACCTCCAATCAGCTCACAGCTACTAGCACCTGCATGGCAGTGATTTTAAGGTTCAGTTTTGGTTTCTTTTATTAAATGGCATATCAATTTTCGTGGGTTATTTAACGCCACAGCCATCCTTATAGAAAAACAGTAGTGGTACTATTTAACCCATAGTTGGGTGGGTGGGGGTGTAGGGGGTTCAATACCATTCTTAAGAGTATTAGCCTGAAAGTAAATGTAATAGTGCAACTTGAGTTTGAACTCACTAGGATGTCGCACTCCATCACATTAACTACTATGCCACATGGTCCGCCCCAGCAATTTTAAGTCCAGAAGATCAATCTCTCAAAACCATGGAGTATAAAAACCATTCATCAAAATGGCAGGAATTTCAGTCAATCATATAAAAAAATAATAATCAATCATTTGTTTTTCCCTTTAACTCCTTATTTACTAGTGTGTGTGTGTGTGTGTGTGTGTGTGTGTGTGTGTCAACCCACCCCTACCCACAACAAGGTGTACAGGCTGAAAACCATACCTTGCATCATTTGCATGCCACAACATTAGAAACATGATATTTCGAATTATGAAGAATACAAAGGTAACTTCATTGAAGACATGTACAGCAAATATTTTTGCCACAGATTTTTCACCAATGTGTGAAAACAAGTCTATTCGAGATCAAAAGGTAAAAGGTTAACATTTCTTAGAATCCAAAACGTGAAGAGAGAATATTTTCTCAAGTTGTTATATAGCAAGTGACTGAGAAACTTGTTTGAGGTTTCAAAAAGAAGTTCTTTTAGCAAGACAATTTTATGAAAAAAACCTCACCTGTACAAACAAACACCCAACAGTTTATATTATATATATATATATATATATAAGTGTATTTTGGCAGCATTTTCTCATTTAAACATATTTGGTTGAACTCGAGTGACAATTCCTGTCGTACAAGTTTCTGTTCAATCCGTTCAAGGTGTCTGACCATCTTTTTGGTGTCAAGGTGGAACTGGTGTAGCAGTCCACCAAAGGTTTCTCTACAAGCGCTTTTGGCATGTAGATTTGCCATCTTCAGGTTGGAAACTGATGGTATGTTTCGTGGTGTCTCGTTTTTAAAGAAAACGAGCAGTAGCTTAGGAATTGGTAGAGGGAGGTTGTAGGAATTGGTAGTAGTTCCAACGAATGATGCAGTAGAGATTTTGTGGGAGGGGGACACGAGTTGTGAGAAGGGGAGGCGAATGGTGGAAGGAGAATAGGCGGGAAATTATAGGCATTTGAGAACATGTTGACTCGATTCAAAGATTATTTTGTTTAAGGTAGGTTTTTTTTGTTTGATATATAGAGCTTCGATTATTTGAAGTTTTTGTTTGTTTTTTTCTTTATGTAGTGTGAGTGTATTTTCTGTTAGAATTTTGCGGTAGGTAGAGGGGGTGCATGAATGTGTTTTAAGGTGTTGATTAATGGAACTGGTATCGGATAAGTGTAGTGTTAATCTGCATGGTAATGTGGTCGTTTTGTGGCCAATATGTGTTATTAATTTTGGAGAGACAGTCTCCTACAGGACATTTTAATTCATATGCAATATTGGTCTCATTAAGATGAGTAGTTTTGGGGGAGGAGTTGTTGCGGGGGAGGAGTTGTTGCATGTGACGAGATTGGTAGTTTTAAACTTTTTGTAGTAGATAATTAGTTTGACTTTTCTGTTGGTTTCGGTGGAAGAAACATTGTTACGTATTAATTTTTTTAACGCAGTTTCATCCAGTTTATAATTTTGGTGCATCTGATTACAGTAATATATGTTTTGGTTTGGGCTATTAAGTGTGCTATTGTTTTCATTGTGGTAAATATCATGGAGGGTTTTTCGGATTTGTTCATCAACAAAATAGTTGGGGAATTCATTATTGCTTAATATTTTTTAGTTTGGAAAAGATTATTGTTTTAGAAGAAGTAAGCTTTGCACGGTTTATCAAGTTTTTTATAATGGTGTTTTTGTATTGTGCAGAGCATTCACTCTTGTAGTTGATAATACGAGAATTGATGGAGGTAGGTTTTTTATATATGTATGTATGTGTGTGTGTGTGTGTGTGTGTGAGTGTGTATATATATATATATATATATATATATATATATATACACACACACATACACACATATATACACATACATACACACATACATACACACAAGAGCTAGTCAAATGTTTTGCTGTATTTTGGTACATGCTAGTTTTTGGCATGTACATCACAACCAAAGCAGTACCAGTAATGGTTAGTTATTTCTTGGTAGTTGGTGTGCTGACATGTTGTGCATTGCTTTATTCCATGTGTGATTTGAAAGCCACACAGGTGAACATGCAATATAGTCTAATTCAAGAACTTACACTTTATGAGTTCAAACTAAGCCATAACGCTTCTGAAACAACCAAAAATATTTGTTGTGTAAAAGTTGAAAGCACAGTTGAGCACAGTAATCAGATGGTTGAAGCAATTTTAAGAAAAAATGTTTACAAATGGGCTAAATTATTTAAAGATGAAGACATGCCAGGCAGGCCAATAATAACAACCACGCCAGTTAATGTGGTCATTTTGACTGATGGAAGACTTACAATAGACGACATTTTTGGAACAACTGAAATAATGACCTTGCCTTTTCTAAAGTCCAATTATTATTTGGTTTCACCAGAATGATGCAAGGTTTCATACTGCAGAAAGAACAGTGGAAATAATCAGTTAGTTTGGTTGGGAACAGCTAGCATATTCCTTGCTATCCAGATCTGCCCCCCCCCCACACACACACACACCTCTGATTTCCACTTGTTTGACCTTCTTGAAGAATTTCTGTGAGGAACAAAGTTTTCAAGTGAGGATGAAATTAGAAAATGGCCAAAAACCGATTCAAAAGATTTCTATTCTAAAAGAACCCAAAAGATTGTTTTTGTGTTTTGAATAATGGAGATTAAATGAAACCAAAATTCGTATCCTGGGTGAAATGCAAATCATAATATTGTAAAATGCACATTATTTATTGAATGACCCGTGTGTGTGTGTGTGTGTGTGTGTGTATGTGTGTGTGTGTATATATACACACACAATATATATATATATATATATATATTGGTTAGGAGGTTGATTTAGAAGGCTATCACAATGCAGGTGTAAAGAAAAAAAATAATAATATGGGTAACAATGATGTTGTGTGTTACAATGTATTTAATTCTTGAATTTTCGAGATAATATCTCTTTTTCAAAAGATCACTGGAACTGAAGCAGTCTAGTTATGGCATTTCCTTTTAAATGAATCTTTTTCTTTTTTTTGAAAATGATGGTATTTTTATATAACTGTATTCTCGTGTTGTATGTTTACGTGTATATATATATATATATATATATATATATATATATATTTGCTTGAAGCATTGCATAAAGTATGTTATTATATTTTATCTATTTTATTTTTTTAAGCAATATAAAAAGTAACTGTCTAAAGTCTTAATTTTGTTTGAAAACATCTTTCAAAATTGATAAGACTTTAAACAATTACTTTTACATTGCAATAACCTTTAAAAAAAATTTTTTTTAAATTAATAAAAATAAAATAAATGAAATATATTATATATATATATATATATATATTATATATATATATATATATATATATATATATATTCAGCAAACCAAAACATCCAATATTGAGATATCCCCATACACAATCAGATACATTGAGGTTGGCACCTTACTAGGATGGAGGATGTCAGGTTAAATTTTACAGAGAGTCACAATATGGTGTAGATGCTGAAGACTGAGAGTAGTCGACAGAAAATCAATCTGTTTGGATAAAAGTGATCTATGATGTTTGGAAAGTATTTGAAATATGGAGAATCAAACATGCCATCTTGAAACGAGCATTTCAGAAAGAGGACTTGACCTCAGTTCTACATACTTTTCAACCTGAAAATGTTTGTGACATCTTCAGCAGGGTGCCTTTATCCAAAGACTGACTTGCTAGTCAAATGAGATCTCGTGACAGCAAACAATCGTGGGCCCAAATTTACATGGGTCCTTCCGCAGACCCAAGTTTATATCCTGGGTGAGGATGTTTGCATTTCCCTTCATGCTAATGCTCTTGGGAAAGGCACAAATCCTTCAATTCTCCCGCCAGCTATGGGTAAATAGTAGGGCAAACTAGGTTTAGCTTTGGTAAGGCAACCAGCCTAGGAGAAGGAAAACTGAATTCAAACCAGCTTTACTCTATTTGAAAATTGATCTTGTGTCACATCCTGCCAATAGCGGAGATGTTGGGTAAATACATATATATTACTAGGAATATATGGACAATAAGAGTGAGGAGAGAAAGAGGTCAGGGGGAGAAGGAGAAAAGAACAGAGAGAGATGAGGAGAAAAGGAGGAGGAGAGAAAGAAATAGTGAGGGGGAGGGGGGTAAAGACAATTCATTTTTGTGTGATTCATAAATTGAAAGCTACAAAAAGTCAGGCTTATTTTTCTAACCTCCAAGATTTGAAATGCCAGGATTTCTTGTTTGACATGAATAAAATAAAATAAAAAAATTAAAAATAAACATCTGTTTATGAAAAGAATCCAAACACTGAGTAAATGATCAATCCTAAAATCTAAAATCCAGTGTGTTTATTCCAAGTATTTCTATACAATTTGAAAATGTCATTTAAAATAGAATATACCGAGTAACCCCAACAGGAAACCAGATCCACAAGATCCCAAAAGAGCAATCCATAGTTGTTCAGAGATTTTAACAAATTCTAACAATTGTGGCCCCATAGGATCAAAATAAAAACAAACAACTTTAAATTCCTTTCAAATTTTCTATGGTTGTTACACCTTTTTTATGAAAAAAATTGAAAATAAAAAAAATACAAGAAAATATAGAAAAAATATTTTTGGCAATACAAAAGGACCACTAAAATATTCTTGCTCCAATAAAAAGAAAAATTTTAAAAAAGGAGACATTTTTTTTACTACTTTTTTTATTTTTATTTTTTTAAAGAAAACTTGTGCAATGTGTTCAAATTCAAGATTAATAGACAGATTAATATGTTTCTTGGTTTAAGGTCATTACCTATTTGGTCAGGCCAAGAACTGTTCAGTATTCCCTTTAATGTGTTCTTTTAATTTATGTTTTGCCATTTGTCTTCATCAAAAACATTGGAACAAAAACAATATAAAAATGTCCCAAGAAAACTGTCGTCTTTATTTTGGAGGAATAATAATGATTCTGATTTCGGTTTGTTGAATGACTGTCTTTAGTCTTTCGATACATAATGTGAAAGCAAATTTTATTTAAAACTGAATATCTTCCAGTCTTTAAAAAAAAAAAAAATCTTTTCATGGAAATGCTGTTCTGTGAACCAAAAACCAAGTATCCAAATGTACCAATGAGAAGTGGCCAATCAAAGGCTTAGATTTCCTCTATGCTGATTGGATAATCACTTTTGAATGATTAAACAGATAGCAAGAGAATTTACAAAAATATCTGCATCACTGGAATCTAAGGGAGAGTTTTTGTTTTTTAAGGTTTGGAATCTAAGAGAGGGGTTTTGTTTTTTAAGGTTTGCACACAAGACTAGAGAACATCTCTAGTTTATTACAAACGTTTTTTTTTTCTTTCTTTTCTTTTTCAAAAAATAAAACTGACATTTTGTAATGTACACCAGTCACATGTAATTATTCTATTTAAAAAAGAAAAAGAAAAGGAAATCATACTCTATTCAAGATTTAAAGTCATGAACCTGACCATAAAAGGATTGATTGATTTTAATGGCATGTCCATATTATTTTATGCCAAGAGGTTAGGGAATCATATTCATTGTACATTTAGATTTACATTTTTTATCTAGTTGTTTCTTAAGAGTTTTACAAATAATTTGCACACAGTTTCAAGTAATTATTTCTTTTTACAGCCTGCAACACCACTGAGGCTTATTTTGTGTTTTACTCAGTAAGTTTTTACAGCTAGTTTAAACCCATTATATCATTTAATAGAGCTTGTTGAAATCTTTTTACATGAAATGTTTATCTCCCTCCACTTGTCAAAGCTATATCTATCTTCCAATAACATCACAGCATTGTATTTAAACAAAACAAAAAAAAAAAAAAACCCAGCTTTAATAGAGTTGTGGACTAAATGATAGTAATTTGTTTGTACAGTTATATGGTTTCAAGTAACTAATAATCCTTAGTAAACTATTATAGTTTCAAGTATCTATTCTTAATACAAATAATTTACAATTATTACTATTGAATATGATTCATTTTTAAACAGATCTATTTGACTCATAGGTGGGATTCTAACAGGTACTACCACTCCGGGTCAGAGTAGATCTAGAAGTAATGGTAATGAAGGAGTGAGTACACACTCCAGATCTCCAGAATGAGCTTCAACATTGAATGTAGTTTAGTGCCAGGGGATACAGTTAGCGTATTCTAAGCCCTGTCAACAGGGTGGCCTGACCATGAAGGGAAAGTTTGTTTTTTAAAAGAAACTTGAGAAATAACAGCCAAGTATGTTGAACTGTAGGATGAATCATGGCGTTAGTTTATCTTTTTTTCTTTCTTTTTTTTTTTTTTGCTAGACCAAAAACTTTTCAGCACTCTCCACATATGAAAACAACTTTTGATTTCTTTCACTTCAAAATATCAATAAATCTCATGAGCACAAGAATAGAGGCCAGAGAAACTTGTCTAAGAGGTTCACAGTTAATTTTGGCCAGTAAAAAAAAAAAGTTTTGATTTTGCTTTTACTGAATTCTGAAGATTTTATTTTATTTTTTTTTTTCATTACCACAAATTTTTGAATAGATACAGTAAAGAAACTATTACCTCACCAATGTCAGGGAAATTTGAGGGCAAATAACTTGGTACTCACCTAGAAAGAAAGAGAAAAAATATATTTAGTACAAAAATAAATAAAAGGAATTATTCAAAAAAAAAAAAAAAAAAAATGTTCAGCGTTTAAGAAAAAAGTAAAATTTCAATTCAAATAGAATGATACACAATGATGTAGTGTTTAAAATTGGGTCAAACAAAGAACTAAATAAAAGGAAAAAAATAATAATAATAATAATAATTTCTATCAAAGAAAAGTCTTGTGTATTAGAGATAAACACTGGATAAATCTTTTGGTCGACATAAGATTCCTGGAGCCATAGCAGACAGCTTCATAGAGAATATTCTGTAGAGAAATGGTGAGGAAACTTTTCTCTACATCAATCCCATTTCATTCAGCCAATTTCTCACAATTCCATCACAAACATTGACTCTTCTTTCAACCTATTTATTTTTCATTTGTTTTCTTGTAAATTTTCTATTTTCAAGGAATTCATTGCTTTGAGTTTTCTATCCTAATTCTTTGATATCTTCTGTAATCAGCCAATATGTGTTTCTTTTTTTTAAAACCCCCTCCCCCCTATTTCTTTAAATATTTGCAGCAAATTTCAAACACAGCTGACTTGGAACAAATAAAGTCCTCTGCCACACTCAACCTTCTGAGTTTTAAGAACCTTTCCAATGTTTCAATTAATAGTTCTTTTTTTGGAGCCATGTTTCCTTTCAATTATCTATGCCTAAACACTTGTTGAGATCTCTAAGAACATTATTAACCATAGACTGATTTGATGGTTTTGCTTTAGAAATACAAAACACAAGATCATTCCATAATACTTTTCTCCGTATGGCTTAGAAAAATAATTATATCATTAATTTAAAGCTAGTTTATTTACTGTATATTTTACAAAGTCAAAATGTTCAGATATTAAGGAAAAAAATGTTGTCTTATCTGTTATTAGTTTATTTACTGCTAAATAAATAAATGAACATCTTTGAAGTGTTATTTGTATTATTTGGATTTGTCCAGTTGGACACATGATGCAACGGACATGAGGGTTGAGTTAATACAATTCTAAGTGACAATCATCTGTAGATTCCAGGTTCAATCCTGGCCAAGGGCAATAATAATAACAGAATACCTAACATAGCTTAACACTTGTACGCAGTCATGCTTAATGGAATGAGAACAGTCTACCACTGTGGATTAAATAAAGGGTTCAGTTCAAAGTTCCATGAAGACTCCCAAGTTCAAAAGAAGATTCCCGTGTTTGACAGGAAACACCTAAAGAAGGCCAGAGGGCACATCAGCTGAAACATTGTGTATAGAACAATAAAGATGAGGACAATAGTCCGAAAAATCAAAATAATACAAATTATCAAGCCTCATCTCAAAAATTCAGATGAATAGTATCCTCTAAGTGTTAATTCCATAATTTTTGTGAGGGGTATTATTCTGTAGAGAAATGGTTGGGGGAACTTCTTTTAAATAAACCAGTGTTGATGCAATGAGTTCAATTCTCACTGAGTGCCATCATTTTGTTATCAGATGAAAATAAACTTAGGATTAGGCACTTGTCAAAGTGAGGATAGCCAATTAAAATCAAAAGTAAATCCAATCCTCATTGGGAACTTAACTTTTGTATCACCAAGTCATAAGTACTACACCCCACACTTTTCAACTTAATTCAACACTCAACTGAATAAAAAAGGAAATATCTAAAGTTAAGAAAAATAAGAATTTTCCTCAGATATATTAGGATTGCCAAAAAGAAATATGGGAGTTTCTACAGCAGACCGAGCCAACTAACCTTGGTTTAAATGTTTGCAAAGTCTAGGATGATAAAAAATTAATGTAATTAAATTTACAAACTTTACTACAATCTGAACAAACATTGTGGTTACTGTATGAAAATGGATGCGTTACCTCCTGCTTATGGCAGAGGAATTGGATAAATAATACTAGCCTTGGTAAGCAACTAATCTAGGAGACACACAACTCTGAATTCAAAGTCAGAAAGGGAGCCCCTTTAAATATCTTGGGAAAGGCATGAATCTATCCTCCTATAATCAACAACATGAAATACTAACACCACTCTATAAAACTTGCTACTTGCTAGTGAAATTGAAGCATCACCCTTAGTGTAGAGAGAGAGACTGCACCCTTATGCTCTATAAGGAGTCTATAACAACAACAACATTTTTAAAAACAAAAAAAAACAAAAATTGGCATCTTGCCAAACCATTTTCAGACATGACAAGAAATTTACACCTACAAACATTTTCAGAGGAAATCAACAACTTTCCCCTTACCTTCACTAAATTGTTGAGAGTTAATGAGTTTGACAGCCTAAACTTGGTTGAGGTGTAGTTTAATATCACACTTGAGAGAGAGAGAAAGAATGAACAATGCACTTGGCATGATTTCTTGTATCCAAAAGGTGTACAGTTAGTTAAAGGCAGGTGTCAGGAACCAATTCCTGACCCCCAAAAAGTGCCACAGAAAAATACATGGAAGACACTTTCTTAGTTTGTTTTTTTCTCAATATTGCTGATTTTAAAGAATTTCTATTTTCTTTATTGAAATAAAGCTCAGAATTTGTTAATTAAAAAGTAAAGAAAATATTTATAAAAAATCAATAATGAAGATGAATAAACTGATAGGCAAGAGGGCCAGTTTTATGGTGGAAACGGCTATGTATTTCTCATTGGTGCTAGATGTGTATTGAATTTTAGGCCTGTGATAGGGAACCTGCATCCTTAAGGCTACATGTGGCCTTCTGAACTATCAAGATCTTGTCAAAAGGCCAATTAAATTTGTGCACCTCAACTTAAAAATTCGATATCTCAATGCTTTCTCTATCTCAAAAGAGAAAAAAAAACTTTACTCAGCTTCTAATGACTTTTTAAGCTGTATAAATTAAATTAGGATAAATTTATAGAGTAAAACTTTAGATTTTGTTTTAAAACATACTAAAAAGCAGACTTAACATAACGTTATCATCATAGGAAATGGAATCAGCAACCCAAGTTCAAATCCTTGACAAGACTTCATTTCACTTTGCACTAATACACTTGGGAAATAAATGAATCCATCTGTTCTACCTCAGCTATGAATAAAAAAGCCGCTCGGCCTTGGGTAAAGATCAAAGTGTAGTATCTGTGCCAAAGAGCTAAGAAATTCTGAAAGCTTTTCAAACAGAATTTTAAGCAATTTCTAAAACCCATTCCGTATTAAACGACCTTGTGTCACATTTGGAATGGTGAATAGTGAATAGTCAAGCTATGGGTAAATAGAAGGGCAGACTTTTGTTCTTTAGCCTTGATTAGGCAACCAGTTTAGAAGAAGGAAAACTGAATTCAAATCAGCTTACTCCTTGGCAGGGAATGCAGTCAACATATTTTTAGCCCCACTGACAGGGTATTCTTTAAATAAATCTTGTATATCATGATAAATATATTTTAACATATGATACACGATTTACGATGTATTACATGTACTGTAAGCAATCTAAGTGTGAGTCAGAAACTGAGTAAATAATATATAATACACATGAAAAGAACACATTGTTGCAGCCCTAATATTGGCAGCTGTTAAGTTGTTGCTGGGCCATCCCTAAAAAGAAATTTAGGGGGAGGGGGAGTGATTATAGCAAATACCTTCATGATGTAACCTTTAAAATTTAAAACCTTCATCAATGAATTTCTCACAGCTGGAAGAGGCCATATCTGCTCCTACTCCCCACCCAGACTCCCCTATTCATTTGGCATGGGATCAATTAAGTATTTCTTTAATTGTGTTTGGGATGACTCTAATCTGCTCAAAATAGTGATCCCATTTTGGATTGATTGATTTTTAACAGCATGTCACCTCATCTAGGGTTATTTTATGCATAATGGTTAAGGAATTGCATTCATTGTACATTTCATCATCATCATCCTCCTTCTCATGTCACGCTACTAGCATAAATATCGATGACAATCTCTCTGCAGCCGTCCCTATCACTCATTGTTCTCGAGAGGTCCTCTGCGCAGCATCCAGTATCTGCACAGAGCTGGTCTAAGTATGTCTTTGCTGAATGGGCCACACTAGCATGCCGATGTGCTGACTTCCACAGGAGGACGTCACTTATTGGTTCGTCCTTATTTACATGTTTATCCCTTTTTCTTTTTGTGAAGGGGTTATCCCTCTTCAGGGGAAACAGCCTATTTTAAAAGCCCTGTCAACAGGGTGCTCTGTTTTGAATAGGGCATGTCTTTTAGGGTGCTCTGTTTAGGATAGGGCATAAACTTATAGACACAGGTGGGATATTTAGACACCTGACCAAGTCAATTAAAGGAAATGAAGATTTGTATAGAACTGCATTGAAATATCATAAGGCTACTTGGATAATTTCCTTTTGGCAACATACTGGCATTTAAAAATGGCGACACTTTTGCAATTTCTAGGTCTTCTTACTTTGACAGCAAATCAGATAGTAATTCAAGACAATTTAAAGACAGTCATAAAGAAATGAAAGCAATGGTTGTCCCGGAACCCGGAGTGAGTGACGTCATATTATGAGGATATGATGCCATGCCATGACATTGATAGTATACAGAAGCCATGGGGAGTCAAGAGTGATATTAAAAGAAAAAAATAAATAACCACTCACAAGTTATTAAATGTCTTATTTACCAAAGTTTGAAATATCTTTTGTGTACAGAACAATGTTCAGGGTTTTCAAAATCTGGTCATTTCTTTTCGACAAATATTTCCTTTTATCTGTATTTTTTCTTTATTTTCAATAAAAATCAAAAACAAATAAATAAAAGGAAAAGGAGAAAAACTAATCCAAATTAAAAGTTGACAAATTGACAATGCTTCAACTAAAATAAAATCAAAGAATCCAATTCAATTATCCAATAAGAAATTGCAGCTTAAAATAATCAATCATTTGATTTTAACAACATGTCAACCTGTCTAGGATTATTTCATGCTGAGAGGTTAGGGAATCACATTCATATTTACATTTTTTGTATAGTAGTTTCTTAAGAGGTTTCTTTTTTGCACTGTCCTAGTGAATACAAATATTTCTTAAACAGATCTATTTGACTCATAGATGAGAATACACCAACCAACCGGAGTTGTAATACCTGTTAAGGTATTACAACCTGTTATCCGGTTGGTTGGATTTTACGGCATGTTATTTTATTTCTGAAGACATTTTTGTTTTATTCATTCATGTTGGGTATTCACAAATTTTTTAAAACTCAATTTTTTCATATATTTAACCAATACATGCTAACAAGTACTATTCCTCTGGGTCAAAGTGAAGGGGTACTCCACACTGTCCAGAATTTGAACCTCACCATGAGATGCATCATACTCAGGACACTGAGACCCTACACAACTAAAGCTCTATTTGACCCATAGATGGGACCCTAACAGGTACTACCACTCAGAGTCAGAGTGAATCTGGGAGTAATGACAATCAAGCGGTTCTCCACACTCCCCAGATCTCCAGAAATAGAACCCCACCATCAAATGCAGCTTTTTCGTTGGTGGGTTGATTGATTTTAACAGCATATCAACCCATCTTGGGTTATGTCATGCCTAATGGTTAGGAAATAATACATGTTGCGTATTCATATTTATACTTTTGTAGTAATTGGTTTTAACTATGTGTTAGCATCATTGGGGATCATGTTGTATGGTATTGATTAGGTTTATTTCTATATTCTATGGTATAATTTTATTTCCTTCAAAAAGGACAGAATGTCCTCCATGTTGACATTTTCAAATAGATCTTTCATATTGTTTGTATTAAAATGCAGTTTTGTGTCACACACAGAATATTTTTCTGGTTTTGGTTTGTTTTGTTTTACGGCATATCAACCTCAGTGGGTCATTTAATGCCGATAAAGTTTTGAAATAAATCAATTCTTAATGGATAATACAATTTTTTTTATAAATACATTTTTCTATTTAACCCATAGATGGGACCCTAACAGGTACTACCACTCCGGGTCAGAGTGGACCAGGGAGCAATGGTGATGAAGGGGTGCTCCACATTCTCCTATTTTTCTGGTTTAAGAGACTAAGTAAAGCATTATTTAAAGAAATTTAGAAGTTTATGTCCTACATATAAAAACATGCTTATACATAACTGTTCGGGAGTGGCTACAAATAAGATATCGAAAAAGAACTGTTTTTGTCCAGAGTTTTCTTATTCTGGCAATGAATCAGATTGTGATTCCAGACGATTCATATCTTGAGATAAAACGCAATGAAAAGAATGATTGTTCTGAAGCAGTTGACCAGATATCTTAGGGATATGATATACAAAAATCTTTCTAGTCTCAGGTGGTTAAGCTTGCAGAGATTAATTATAAAAATAATTATTCTAATTAAGGAGAAAAATAAACAAAAAATAAAACAAAATGTTAGAAGAAAAACAAAAACATTATGTCCCAATTTCTACGTTTAAATGAGAAATAAAATAACAATGTCAAAATTGCAAATAACTATAATAAGAGGGGTAATCATTACAAAAATTAGTGGTGAGTGGAGGGTGTGGTGATCATGATTTAACAGTAGTAGTATTAACAGCAGCACTAGCAATCATTTATATATCAATACCATTGTAATTACCTACCTACATCCTTGGGATATGTCACACTAAGTTGGTTTGCTTTCTTTGTTTAATGGCATAACAACCTTAGTGAGTTATTTAAAAAAAAAAAAAATCCTTGTAGAAGAAGAGTAGTGGCACTATTTAACCCATAGTTGGGCAAGATGAGGGGTACATACCATTGCTAATTCTATTTCCTACGACAATAACAGATATCCTAAAATACGCCTTTTAGTATGTTTATCTAAAGTTTAAACTTTTGATAACTTTATCCAAATTTAATAAATGTTTACTACTTAAAATGTGACGGAGAACGAGAAGGGAAAGGGAGCAAGACATTGTCTTGCCTACCGGGATTGAACTCGCGTCCTCCCGCATGCAAAAACAAATGCGATTTGGGCACTGGACGGACGCGAGGTTCGACTGATGTGCCTGGTTGTTTGGGTAAATATGTCCATAAATGACAAGTGAGTCGAGCACTGGGAGTCAGCAGCAGTAGAAGCAGTTGACGATGAAGCGCTTTGCGAAAGACCCAGTAAAGAAATGGATTTTAGTCCAACAGAAACAAAACTAAATAGGAAATGCGATTTTGAACTGCTAAAGATTATTTTCCAGCTGCTAGACAAAGACGAAGAATGTGTTGACCAAAAGAAAGTCTGGCTTGTGAGAAGACTGCAGACTTGCTTCATTTTGGCCCCCCTCTATTTTCCCCCCCTTCTATATAAAAGAAATTTAAAAAACTTTACTCAGCTTCTAATGACTTTTTGAGATGAAGAAAGCATTGGGATATCAGATTTTGAAGTGGAGGTGCGCAATTTTAATTGGCTTTTTGATGAAACCACAGAAGGTCAAACATGGCCTTAAAAGATGCAGGTTCTCCATATCTCCATATTCTAAACTTCAACTCTCTTGCATCTACACAGCCTATTGTCGTTATCAGCTGAGCAGCAAGGGAATCTATCCCTTTCTCACTAGCGCTAGACCAGAGAAATTATTTTTGGTGAGGTGCTACTGGGCTACTTATGCGTCGAGTTGGTGTAGGACTGTTATCAAACCAAGAACCTTGCGATTACTAGGCAGCTGCTTTACTGACCGAGCTAAACCAGCCCCAAAATAATTAACAAATAAAGTAAAAAGTTGTTGGGGCGGCCTAATGTCAGTATCAGCCAGACAGCGAGGTAGTCTATCTCCTTTTCACTAGCACCAGACCAAGGAGATTATTTTAGCATCTGAGGTGAAGTGCCACACCTACCATCAGCTCCTTTGTCGCACAGATCCCTGTGCTACTCATTCGCTGAGTTGGCGAGGGCCGCTATCGAACGAAGAACCATGTGATTCCTAGCCGAACACTCTACCAACTGAGCTAAACCGGCCCTTTATTAATTAATTAACAAATACCATCTTTATTTCAGTCATTAAGACAAAATAAATAATTTAAAAAGACTCAAGATAAATAATCTTGTGCCAATCCTTATGAGAACTACAGCAGAAATGGTTGTATTCCTATTAGTAAAGCTGAACAAGAACTGTTGTATTTTATAAAGTTTGTGTCTAGACAATCTGGCCCTGGGCCAGAAGTCTTCATTTCTAGTAAAGATACAAGTGCAAATGGTCTATTTCTTGGGTGGTGGGCCGAGTTGGCACAGTCAGTACAATTATCTCCTACAAGCATTTCTATCAAGGTAAACGCATACAAGCAAATATACTTATATACATTAGATAAGGGGGGAAAAAAACACATTTTACTTAGAGTATATATGCTTACAGCCCACAACACTATAACTAAAGTTTAATCTTTTTTTTTCCCTCCTTATTAACTGCTTCTTTTGCGACACTACTAAATTATACTAAATTTCAAATATACTTACCAATACAGATGTACAAATGGCAAGTGCCCTCCAAACTTTGATAAAGTTTGGTTAGTCTATTTAGCAGTATTACAACTTTTGCATGTTATTTAGTGCCAAAACTTTAACTCAAGTTTAACCATAGTAATTATAAAATAGAATTATTATTATTATTATTATATATACTAGCAAATATATGCACCCTCCGAGTGCAAGTATTTAAGTTTTAAAAGATTTGGAACAGAGGGGGTATGATTGAAAAATAGAACAACTTTGAAACTAACTCTTCCATCATTTTCCATTACTCCCGTCTTTCATTGGTAAATTTTCCTAATTTAACTATTTAGTTAAAATAGGAAGTAAAGAATAATATTACAGTTATTTCTTCTTGTTAATGGATTTCTTTTAAGATTTATATCTGAGATTTTTGCTCATATTCAATAAGATAAAACCAAATAATTAGAAATCAATAATACTAAGCACATATTTATTAAAATCAAATTTTTAATATCAATATGCAAATTAGCCTTCCCATTCACACTGTAAACCTATTTCGTTGTATATATAAATACAATTGCATGTTTTTAATATGTGGATATGGTAAACAGTATTAATAATGTAAAACAATTTTATTAATAATTGAGGTTTAAATAAAAATAAAATCATGGAGAATGTGAAGTAAATAACTAAGGGAATTGTGATTTAAGTAGTAATATAGTTTCGGTTACAGACAGACAAACACACAATCTCCATTATAATAAGATATAGATACACACACACACACACAGAGGGAGAGATAGATAGATAAGTATGTTTGTAATACAATTATATGGTTTACAGTTACATGGTTTCAAATATTTCAAGCAATTATATGGTTTCAAGTAAACCTTAGAGAATCTTTAGTAAACAATTACAGCTTCAAGTAACTATTCTTAATACAAATAATTTGCACATATTTATATAGTTTCAAAAGTGTTTCAAGCAATTATATGGTTTCAAGTAATAATAATCCTTTGTAAACCATTATAGCTTCAAGTAACTATTACAAATAATTTCCATACAGTTTGAAGCATTCCTTTGTAATATTAATCTATTTTCAACCATAGATGGGTCTTACCCCTCTACAAGAGATGCATATTCTAATTCCAACTAACAGGGTATGAAAGTTATAGGTTTGCTATGTGGTTGAGATAGTTGCATATTTCCTAAATTGCATTAAAAGTCAGAGTGAATCTGGTAGTAATGGTAATGAAACCTGACATTGCACACTACCTAGAGCTCCAACATTTAAGCCTTACCCAGGATACCCTTTTATTTCGGGAGTAAGACCCATCTAAAGAGGATACAGTCAGTGTATTCTAAGCCCGATTGACATTTTTTAAACTATTCCAGACTCTAATGATTACAGCATAAAATTTTATTTCATTATATTTCAGATACTGACAATTTAAAATCATTTTCATACCATGCTAGATATGCTGTTTTTTATTTACTTATATGAAGTATTGGCAATTTTAGCAAACTGCTTTCCTTCAGGTTATCAGTGGTGCCAAAACCCAGGAATGAACCAGGGACCTTCAGATTATCAGGCAGTCTTAGTCGTCGCAATTGCTTTGCTCTCCCAGCAGTTCTAGTATTCTCACTAGCACTATCCAAATATATCTTCTCTTCCACTCGTTTCGACAGCTAAAGTGCTACTGCAGACTTTCTCCCCGATCTGGGAGGGCAGGTCTCTAAATATCCCATTGCTGTGTTTCATCCGGGCTCCTTACTCTAAATTGCACATTTGACGTTCATCAGCACGCGTCAATCCTCACGACGAGACTTTACATACGGGTTACTCTGCACTTCTCGGGCGGAGTTTCAGCAACGAAGAGGTGACGAGTTCAATTTCTGTGGTCACTCACCACACTCCTCCCCCTCGCACAGGCCATACATATCCGGACTCGTTTTGTTCGTGGGGCTGGGAATCTGCTCATCCACAGCAATCTATACAAGGGAAACATTTAATGGGAGGTTTAGCTCAATCAGTACAGCACCCGCCTTGGAATCTTGTGATTACGGGTTTGATACCGCCAACCCAATGCATGAGTAGTACAGATTGGGTAATCTAATCTGTGCGGTAAAGTGGGGAGCTGACGGTAGGTGTGGCGCTCCACCTCAGCAAAAACAATATCCTTGGTCTAGCGCTAGCAAAAAGGGTATAGATTCTCTTGCTGTATGGCTGATACTGACCCAAGGCCACTCTGTCAACTTTAATAACATTTTTTATACAAGGGAATGCTGAGAAGGTTTCCACCCAATGAAGAGGGAATGCCCACCCCATATTTAAAAAAAATTATTTTGAAGATTTATAAATAAGAGAAATAATGTACCACCCATATTGAACTACATATGAAATTGTAGCTTGAGGTAAAATGTTTCTTGGTCAGGCCAATAACTTTTAATCAACCCCTTGTATTAATAATTGCAAAGAGTTTTCTATACATTCTCTAGACAGACAACCAAATTTGATATGAATATTTAATGAACCTCAGGGAATGTTTAAACATAAAAACAAAATAAAAATTTTCAATCCTTCCTTTTGAGAAAAGAAGAGCTCTTCTTAAGAGGTTGTCTTTAAAAGAAGAGAGAAAAAAAAATACATTAAGAAAACCAATCAGCAGGAAGTTGTCTTGCTGCAAGACAACTAATCTTATAAAATCTAAATTTATAAAACTTCAAAAGAAAAAAATTAAATTGTCTTAATAAAATAATTATTCACATTTAATTAAACATTAACTAATTAGGTTTATAGGTAGCTCTTCAAGCTGGAGGTTTGAATATTTACATAGCTTTATTGTTTAATTAGGACGACAAATGTTTCAGACCAAAAAAAAAATGTTTAAAATCTTAAATAACACTCACTTAAATTAAAAATATATATTTCTCAACAAATCTCCTTGAAAGATAACAAAAAACATAATTTGCAATTCTCTCTCATTATAATTTAGCATACTAATATATATATAAGGAGTGTTCAATATCATTGATTTACCATACATATCTAAGTTAAAGTAGCATAGACAAAAAGTCAACGATGCTTCGCAACTTAGTTTCTCACCAATGAAATTTTGAAACCAACAAACTTAGTTTGAAAAATCACATAGGCAAAAACTCACAGTTACCAAGTGCTGTGATTATGTCCTCACTACCCTAATATTATATATATATATATATATATATATATATATATATATATATCTTATTATAATGGAGATTGTGTGTTTTTCTGTCTGTAACCGAAACTATATTCCTACTCAAGTCACAATTCTCTTAGTTATTGACATCACATTCTCCATGATTTTATTTTTATCTAAACCTCAATTATTAATAAAATTGTCTTACATTATTAATACTGTTAACTATGTCTACATACTGACAACATGCAATTATATTTATATATACAACAAAATAGCGGTTTACAGTGTGAACGGGAAGGCTAATTTGCATATTAATATTAAAAAATCGAATTTAATAAATATGTGCTTAGTATTATTGATTTCTAACTGTTTGGTTTTATCTTAATGAATATAAGCAAAAATCTCTTCAATGAATCTTAAATGAAATCCATTAACAAGAAAAAATAACTGTCATTTTATTCTTTACTTCCTCTTATAACTAAATACTTAAATTAGAAAAAATAACAATGAAAGACGAGAGTGATGGAAGAGTAAGTTTCAGTTGTTCCATTTTTTATTATACTCCCTCTGTTTCAAATCTTTTTATCTGTATTCTTATTTAATTTCCGTTAGACTTTCTAATTTAATATAATATTTTATTACATTAAAACTTAAATACTTGCACCTGGAGGGTGCATATATTTGCTAGTATATATAAAATACTAAGAGGTTAGGGGATTGCATTCATTGTACATTTATAGTGACATTTTTTGTGTAGTTCTTTCTTAACAGATTTTTTGCACACAGTATATCAAGTATTCCAATCTAATACAAATAATTTGCACACAGTTGTATGATTTCAGGCATTCTTATCTGGTACTAATTATATGGTTTCAAGTGATAATTTCTATTTAAGAATAGGCATTTGTAGAAATTATATGCTAGATGTCCGTTGAGCAGAGAGCTTCCTCCACCCTTTTACAGGCCTTGTTTTTGTTCTGCAGGATGTCTAGCCACCCTCCTCACCAGACAAAATTTGTGGGGTTACTGGTTAAGTCACTGTTGATCCAACTATGAAACAGGTAGTACTGGGTTACATAGTGCGAGGCCACTCCATATATATATATATATATATATATATATATATATATATAATATATTTCAATATTTCAAAATCAATCTTGTGGAATTTTGACAGGTAATAAATAAATGAACAAATAAATAATTTAATTTTTTCTATTTTTTTTTTTGTTTTTCAGAGAGTTCTTCATTGCAACCCCCTCCCCGGACCATCACCACCAATGTCTTTTTCTTCTGCGAATAGAAACCTCAAATGTAGGGAATGGGTGCGTGGGAAGATACTTCATTCAACTGCGTTTGACGAATGACACTATCTAGAGAGATAGAGGAAAGAGAAAGAGCAAGTCTAAAGTGGGGAAGAGATATGTTTATCATTGCAATGTGTTTTTTTTTTAAACAGTACCCCCCCACTGTACTCCACCCCTTCCCGTCACTTTTTTTTTGTTTTTCTAATGAAACAGCGGCCACTACCACAACTGATTCAGATTATATTTCACCAAGAAAGAGAGAATGAGATAATTTGTATTTAGGTCGAAATAATTTTCTGTATAAACAACAAAATGAGTACAGAAAAAGATAAAAAATAGAGATAGTACAATATTAGAAGAAGAAGAGAGAGAGAGAGAGAGAGAGAGAGAGAGAGAGAGAGAGAGAGAGAGAGAGTTCCTCATTGAATGGAGGAAAGGTAATACCTGCACATTTTCGCTTTTACAAACTTTTACTCTAAATCTTATTGTAATGCAATGGCTACCTCTCACCACCAGTGATCCTGGTGCCAAGTTGTGTGACTGACAGCAAGACATCAAACATGAGTGCTCTCATTGTGGGTGTGAGAGGCAGACAGGACATGAGACTTCAAGATTTTTTAAAAAGTTAGTCAGTTACTGTGTGAGCAATGTCCCAACATAAATTCCAGGACAAAGCAAAACTGACCCCCGTCACAGCTAACTTTCTTCAATATGCTGGCAACACTACATTTGAAGTACATTTAAAAACTAGATTTTTGAAACATATTGCCTGAGCGGTGGGAGTTAAAAATTCAATGTCAGCGAGCTTGTACCCTAAGTAAGTAAAATCATCAAATTCATTAAGGGATTAAAAAATAAAACAATTTGAAATGTAAACTTTAAATATGTATTAAAATAAAACAAACTATATATAGATATATTATACCAGTCATGTATTTATTAAAACCAGTTTTAAAAAACAATGAGGACTGTCTAATGTTGCATATTCAAATTTTGAGAGTATTTATTCTATGTTATGACGATTTGGGGTAATGTGACGTAAGTAGTGACATAATTTTTGTTACAGACAAAAACCGGAAGCGAATCTCCATTATTAATAGAAAAAAAAAAAAAAATATATATATATATATATATATATATATATATATATATATATATATATATATATAATTAATAGCATTCCCAGTTCATATTTATTGTTATTTAACCACATTAGTTATACAGGGCTCTGTAAATGGATTTCAAAACTGAATTATGCAAATATCCCAGCGGTACAAAAGTTATGTGAATTTAAAGTCCCAAAATTGAGGTTACAAAACTGGACATGATTTTGTTTAAAAAATTGTGTCAAATCACGGATTGATTCAAAACAAGAAATTCAGTAATTTCTTCACCATTTCGTTATTTTTGGAGCAATTTTGATAAAACTTGGCATTCTTATGTAAAATTGTATATTGCATATTTCCCAAATGGTGTTAAAAGGGGTCAACATTTGAACCCAAGATTTTAAATATTGATTTACAAAGCAGACAGCACTCTCTCCAATTAGAAAATTGGTGCAACACAATCTTCATTCTCCTATTTCACTTTGTTATTGAAATACAAATCTTGCAAGTCATTATTCGTGTAGAGGATGAGACCAAATTTTTTGTCAAATAACAAGGTCATCAGAATTCAACCTATACACAAATATCTGCACAGTGTAATTCAAGTAAAAATAAACCTTACCCCAAAGCAACTATTATCTTGCTTAGATTACCAGTCCAAAACATTTTTTTTTGGTCTTTTTTTAATTATTCCTTTTCAAGGTTGCTTATTTTAAAAAATTTTTAAAAATGGTAGCCTTGAAATGTTAATACTTTGAATACTAATTCAGTTTAGTAGGAACTTTCAAATGAAATGAAATTCATTAACATCAGGTTGCACTGAAAGCACAGATCCCATTCCTATCGGTCATCACCCCTGGTAGGTCTTCTGCACGGCATCCAGAATTCGCACAGAACTGATTTAAGTTTTTACTGGTCAGCCTACACTGTTGTGTCCATGTGTAGGTGTCCACAGGAGAATGTCACTTATGATTTTCTACTTGCTTTTCCAGAATGTCTTGTTCGTCTTACCTAAATGGTTTGTGTGATAGGAGGTAAATGGCCATACAGCTGCATTTTTGTGGGGTGCTGCTCCCAAGATTTGTTTAAGACAGCAGGTAGTATTCTTCTGTAGTTCCCATCTAGCTTTTTCTTTAAGTGTTTTGTTAAGAGTCCCAGTGGTGCAGCAATACAGTAGCACTGACACGGCTACAGAAGAATTTTTGCTTTATTTTATTAGAGAGATGTTTAAAAAAAGTCATTTGGTTTTTTAAGTAAAAAGATGTTTAACTTTTATTTTTGACATTAACTTTATTGAACTACAAACTTAACCTTTTTGTTCCACTATCTTCTGCCATTTTTATAAAAATGTTCATCTTTCTTAAAACACAGAACGTCTCTAGATGCATTTTGTAGGCAATTGAAAATTTATTTTACTAAGAGAATTCTCAAAAGATCCAAATAAATAACAATATAAAGGGTTAATATCTTGTGAATACAAAAGAGGAATAAAACCACCCCACCAAGCTAGAAAAATATTTGCCTTGTCACCCCCAAAAATGTGGTCAAGTGTTATTTTGACGGAATATTATGTTTTTTGTCTGAACTAATTCCAGACATTCTTGATAATGAATTGCCTTAAGTTTGTCTAATTGGATGCAGTATTAGTTTAAATCAATCATTCAGTTTTTTTAGAAGGAAAACTCAGAATTCAAACCAGCTTTACTCTGCTTAGAAATTGACCTTATGTTACATCTATCCCATGGAAGAGAGGATTAGGTAAATATATACTAGAACAGTTATATCTTGTTACACCTAGCCCATTGGATGAGATGTTGAACTTTGTCAACTTGTCTCTGCTAGCTTTTTTTTTTTTTTGAAGAGGGGGGGGATAACCTATCTATTCACACCCAGTACCATTTGTTTACAATATTACACTAGCAACAATACTAATGTCAAAGTTGTATAGTAATTTATCCTTCTTTCAGTGTTAATAAGGGAGACCTGCTGCATGGGCAACTGCTGATCTTTATACAAATCTGACCAAGCAAAAATTCAGACACAGATCCATGGAGTCATCCAAAACAAATGGATGCGATAAATAATAATAATAATAATAATAGAAGGAGAAGGAGAGAAGGAGAAGGAGAAGGAGAAGGAGAAGAAAGAAGAAGGAGAAGGAGAAGAAGAAGGAGAAGAAGGAAGAAGAAGAGAAGGAGAGAAAGAAAAGAAGGAGAAGAAGAAGGAGAAGAAGAAAGAAGGAGGAGGAGGAGAAGGAGAAGAAGAAGAAGGAGGAGGGAGAGAAGGAAGAAGAGAGAAGGAGGAGGAGAAGAAGAATATCTGCCAGAATACTCAGAAGAGTCCTGGAGACCTGAGGAGAATTGCTGTCACTCAGACTCCAGTGAAAGACCATCAACTAATGCTGATGTGAGCAAATAATAATAATAATAGCAATGAGAACTAGCTAATTAAAAGCTTTTAAACTTCAAAATCCACAAATAGTTAATGTTAGTTGATTTTGGTCTTGCTGATGCTTTAGAGTCTAAGACTGTTTTTGTCAAAAAGTCAATATTTGCTGAGGGCATTCCTAAGAAACGATCAGAGTATCAAAATGGAATAGGGAGGGGGTGGGGAAAGCAAGGTCAATGCCACAAAAATCAATTACAAATATTCACAGCTTTTATTGATTTGAATTTTTACTATCATTTTTTTTTTTTTTTGTAAATCAGCAATCCTAGATGTTAGCATTAAATATTATGGTATTTATGCTACTACTTAGAGTTTCCAAGCAAGTACTTTGGTGGATGAGTCCTAGAAAACACTTTCCCTCCAACTCCCCTCTTCCTTTCCCTCGCGTCAGCAGGTGGTTGCATGATCAATATCAATGACCTAATTGTTCCTATTGGAGAAGTTTGTCCCAGATAAAATCATGGTATTGTGTGGTGGGATTTTCAAAAGCTTTGGTTCCACTCAATTTTCAACATTTCAAGAGAGATATTCTTCTAGAAACGGTTGCATATTTCATTGGAATTGCAATTAATGTTATAGCCATGATGGAATTTCCAGAAATCAAATTTGGCCATTTTTAATTAAGAATTTATGTATACTCGCCTATAGAATTAATAGAAATAGTGTATTCATGTCTGTCCCATAATAGTCAGTACATTTGCATATACATTTCATACATACAAATATGACTAGCATTATGGGACAGACGATGTAATAAAAAATGAATCCTACATCCTAATCATATGTGAGAGCTAAATTAATTTTCATTTCTATCTTGGCAAATAATACACCATTATATATATATATATATATATATATATATATATATTATATATATCTCACATTGAATTTACACAGATGCATCAAGTCATAAAAAAAGAGAGAAAAAAAGAGAGAGAGAAAAAAAAAGAGAAAAACATTAAAGATTTTTATTTTAAAATAATGCATTCTAATATATGAATAGCCTTGGGGAAATTCCACTGATTCCATATGGAAAAAACCTTTGGAAATTACACTTCACAATGTAAATCATGACATATGTCTTAAATTAACAAAGAACAAATTATCATTAAACTGCAGCTATGGAAGACTTAAAGAGCAACTGTTACAAAAAAACTTGCAAATAATTGCATCATATTCGTGAGCATACTCAGCTGCATTTGCTGGTCATTTGCACCAAAGAAATATCACACAGAAGAGGAAAAAAAACAGCTATGAAAACATTGTAAAATCTCTTATGTGATTGAGCACTGTATTTTCTTTGTTTCATCGCAAAAGAAATTTTGTTTTTATATATATATATATATATATATATATATATATATATGAGGAAAAATGAGTAAAGAAAAGAAATTTAGATGGATAAAAATGAATTTTATCGATATCACTTACACATGTGTTTCGGTCTGTTTATCAAAATGTATACGGATTTGCGTTATTATTATTATTAAAATAATCAGATAATAATAATAATAATAATAATGTAAATCCATATACATTTTGATAAACAGACCGAAACACGTGTAAGTGATATTGATAAAATTCATTTTTATCCATCTACATTTTTTTCTTTACTCATTTTTCCTCATATATATATATATATATATATATATATATACACACTGTATAATTGCATGCTACATCTGAAACTCTGAGAAACTTAATTTGAATATTTTAGGTTTTAAGCCTAACAGTATTATTTTTTACGGAGAGTTAAATAGTATTATTACACCGTAAAAAATAATTCAATGGTTAAAAACACATAAATGTTACATATCTAGAAAGATTCTTTTTTCTTTCCAACCATATAAATATTTTAAAAATTGGACCAGAAATAAGAGATGAATTATTATTTAAACTGGTAAGGCTGAATAAATGGCGCATAGTTGAGAGTTGTTTATGTTAGGAAGATGTAAATTTGAGTTTTTTTCCCCCGTCAATTTCAAAGTTTCAAAGCAAATCCCTGGCGGTATACAATCGTTTTTATTTCACATTATATATAAGAAAATAATCCTAAGGATGTCTCCTATTAGGTATATAGTGCTTTTTTTTTTTTTTTTTTTTTTTTTGCTTCTCTTATATTTTTTTGAAAAAAATCATATTAAACTTTGCTCTATTGTATTTTCACTTCCAAAGGTTGGAAAAGAAAAAAAAGTTTCTGCTTGTAGTTAAATGTGTCTCCTAATTAAGTGTAAAATTTCAAGAAAAAAATTAGTCTTTTTTATTTATCGACGACGACGGGGTGGCCTAAAGTCGGTATCAGGCAATCAGCGAGGGAGTCTATCCCCTTTTCAATAGCGCTAGACCAAGGAGATTGTTTTAACATCTGAGGTGGAGCGCCACACCTACCATCAGCTCCTTACTTTACCGCACAGATCCCTGTGCTACTCATAACGCTGAGTTGGCGAGGACCGGTATCGAACTAGGAACCTTGTTGTTTCTAGCCGAACGCTCTACCGACTGAAAAAGTAATATTAACGTAAAATCTTTAAAAAATTGATAAAAATAAACAAAAAGCTTTAAAATCAGATATTTTTTATTGACAAATACCATAGATTATGATGACTATAATTATTAGCAATGATACGATGCAGAGGAACATTTTCAAAAAAGTAATCCAGAGAGAATTTTGTATACAGACATCAAAATTAAATTACCAATCCAATTCCTGAGTGTCTTGACAGTCATTTTGTCAGTTAATTAAAACATTATGTCAATGAATTAATGCTCGGTTGTTGGGCTCAATACAAAAAAGTTTACATGACAAAGTTCAATACTCATCTGGTATTTCCACAATGAAGCATCATAAGATACTGCTGGGGGCACTCTGGGTTAGTGGTAATAATGCTTTACCCACACCTCTAACCACGCCAGACCCCAGACTCATCAACTAATGAAAGCTTTGTTGGCTGCATTATTGGGGGAGGGTGCAGCAACAGCATGTGCGTGTGACACATTACAATCTACAAAGATATTTATCTAAAAGTGCACATGTTGTACAATGTTCAGTATTTTGGTTAAAAGAAAGAAAAGAAAAATCAGGTGAATTGATAAAAATAGCATTTGTCTTAGAGAAGAATTCCACAGAAGAAGAATTGTCTGTGATTGAAGTTGCTCTAAAGAACATCAATAATGAGACAAGAGAAAAAGAATTTGTTCTTTTAATTAAAATTTGTGAAGGTAAGACAAAAATGTCAAGAGCTGATTGTGGGGTTTTTAAAAAATAAATTAAAAATAAAAACAATTATTTGCCGTGAGAAGAGGTTAAAGCATTTTGTTGACCTTTTGAGCAAGAGGAAATTGTTTCCCCCCTCCCAACCCCTAACCCACAATGACTTTTGATAGCCAATTAGAGAAAAAGATGAAACACCTTTGCCAACAAATTTAATATTAAAATAAATAAAATTTCAAGTAAAAGAAAAATGGGAGAGAAAGAATAGAAAGAAAAAAACATTAAATATAAATCTATTAAAAATTTTATTTTTCTAATTATTTACTGAGCTTAGCTTAAGTTGAGGCACAAAGTCAACAGTATGGAGTATCTAGTAAGAATCAAACACATTGACAATGGTCTGTTAATCTAGCTTCCTAATTATTATCCCACGCAAGGGGCCCTATTAATAAAATTAATAACAAAAATGCAGGTGGCACAATGGTTATTATGAAGAAAATAAACTATACAATCAAAGTTCAAATTCTGGAGAAGGCTGTTATTATTTATAATATAATATAAATTATTATACTAATGCCTTTAGGAAAGACATAAACCCACCTATTTCCCCCCTGAAAACTATGGGTAAATAGCAGAACAGCTTGGGTTCTTTAGCCTTGGTTAGGTAACCAGTCTAGGAGAAACATCTGAATTGAAACCAGTTACAACAGGTTTAGCAGACTGGCAGTAAATAAAATTGCTCAAGAAAACAAAGGAGGTCAACAACTTTATCTGTCCATGAAATCTTCCAAGGAAAATTAGTAATAAAATATAAATAAAAAGATAAAAATATTAAGCATCTCCATGGCTGATAACTGAAAAACCTGTGGGTCAACCCCCACCCCCATCTCTATTAAATTATAGACATTATTCTTCACCATAATTCTGTAGGCACAGAAGTCTTAAACAGATATTTGTAGTTTGTGGTTGTTCCAGTCTCGGAGTTACTTTGCCTAAGAAAAAAATGGTTTGGTTTGGTTTGTTTTACGGCATATCAACCTCAGTGGGTCATTTAATGCCGATAAAGTTTTGAAATAAATCAATTCTTAATGGATAATACAATTTTTTATAAATACATTTTTCTATTTAACCCATAGATGGGACCCTAACAGGTACTACCACTCCAGGTCAGAGTGGAGCAGGGAGCAACGGTGATGAAGGGGTGCTCCACATTCCCCAAACCTCCAAAACTGGAACCTCACCATCAGATAGAGTTTAATGTCATTCCCAGGACATGTAGACCCGCAGCCACCGCCTTCTAGCATCCATATGATAAAAGGAGTTGGGGCTTGCCATAAGGGAATAGGGTTGGGAAAATCATATAGGTGCTAGGGCTTGACGTGATCAGCCGATTGATCGGAGGGGGCCTCTCCGATCGCCCTTCTAGCCCAAGATAGGGCCAAAGTGGAGTATTGCATGTCATGAATTGCTCATCACCTGGGCTCTATCTTTAAGCATCACGGGTCGCCACCCACGGCCAACAGGTGGCCCCATTGTGGGGAGTCTTACCCCTCTGCAGAGATTTGCATTCTAACGCCCCAGCCAATAGGGCTGGAAAAAAATGGTATCCACTGGCAGCAACACCTCCCCAATAGCAGCAAAGTTGCATGGTCAGATGCTAGTATGACAGTGGTTAGGGAGACTAGTAGTATTTTGGGCATGGTCAGATGCTAGTATGACAGTGGTTAGGGAGACTACAAGATGCTAGTATGACAGTGGTTAGGGACTACAAGTATTTTGGGCATGGTCAGATGCTAGTATGACAGTGGTTAGGGCATGGTCAGATGCTAGTATACAGTGGTTAGGGAGACTACAAGTATTTTTGGGCATGGTCAGATGCTAGTATGACAGTGGTTAGGGAGACTACAAGTATTTTGGGCATGGCCTATATGTACACACATAGGACACTTTCATTTAAAAAAATTTTTTTTTAATTTTTTTTTTTTAGATACATGTAATTAAATGTATGATTATTTTTTTTAATATACAACTTCAGCAGCTGATGTCAATTAACTTTCATTCTTACATTAATTTATACAAATAATCAGAAAACTTCAAGGATTCTTTCAGGCTTATACCTAGTGTTTTGTTTGTTTGTTGTTTTTTAGAGGGATAGATACAAATCAATAGACCTTAATGAAAAATTGCTATGAAACCAATGACCGAATTAGACTTTAAACTGCTTTATTCTTCAAGTCAAAGCATTTTATTAGTATTGTGCCGACAAAAAATTGTTATTACAATATATCATTTTTGTTGTATTTTTTTAAAACCAGGTTTGAGGAACGGAAATGAGATCATCATTATCGAGATTCTATATAAAATTCTCCAATAAATATTAATGATTAGAGGAAACAGTTTAACAATGTTAATATAAGAAAAAGTAAATAATGATTAAGAGAGAGAGAGAGAGAGAGAGAGGAGAGAGAGAGAGAAAGAGAGAGAGAGAGGAGAGAGAGAGAGAGGGAGAGAGAGAGGGGAGAGAGAGGGAGAGAGAGAGGAGAGAGAGAGAGAGAGAGAGGGGGGGAATGCAGAGAAAAGAGAAAAATGCATCATGATAGTGTATTGATTATTTCTTCAATAACCTCACCCCCCATCCCTATCAAAGAGTGGGTAGAAAAGTTTAAAAAGCAACAAAAGCCAGGATAGGAGATACAGGCAATTTCAGATATTATGTATATTAATTTACAAATGTAAATTATCACTAAACTTCAAGGATTCTTCTCTGCTTATTCCTATTATTTTCTTAAAGGGAACCCAAATACCAGTTAATAGATCTCTAATTATCAACAGACTCCCCACCTCAACACTTATTTGGGGGGAGGGGGTCCATTTAAATTTAGTGAAAAATTACTGTGAAACCAGTGACCAAATTAGATTATAAACTGCTTTAAAAGAATAAAGCAAGTCAAAGTATTTTATTAGTATTGTGCTGATAAAAATGATTGTACCGTTTCAGCTGTTTTTTGCCATGTTAGAGAAATCAGATCATTATAATCGAAATTCTCCAATAAATGTTAATGATCAGAGGAAATAGTTTAACCAAGTTAATATAAGAAAAAGTAAATAATGATTGAGAACCACAAATAGAAAAGAGAAGTTATTGATAAAATTGAAAATCTGATTGAAATAAATATTGAAAATAGAAACAGATGAAAAAAAAATTGAAAAAGAAAAAGAAAAAAAGAAATCAAAGAAATTGATAAAAAATCAATAACGGAAGAAGAAGAAAAAAATTCTTTGCTTTTATTTTAATTATTTTTTTCTCTTTACTTTTTTTTTTTGTTTGTTTTTCCTTTTCTAATTTATTCCTCCCACCCCATAATGACCCACCCCTCACCAATCTTCCAAATAACTGAACTGTGCTGAGAGAGAGAGAGAGAGAGAGAGAGAGAGAGAGAGAGAGAGAGAAATGCATGGTAAAGTCTATTGATTGTTTCTTTAATGTCCTCTCCTCCCCATCATCAAAGAGTGGGTGGGAAATTTTAGAAAGCAACAAAAAGGTGGGAGGGGGATGCAGAAGAAATGCTGCACACTATGTGCACTGAGGGAGGCTGAGATTTACATGGGACAAATTAAATAACAATTGCAGAGCATCCTAAACACTCAGACTGCCAGGAGGAATGAGGCGAAGACGAGAAGAGAGATGGAGGGTCAAGAGAAATACTTTTTTAATTTTTTTTTTTTTTTTTTTTTTTTTACTAGCTTTCATATTGAATTGCACACCTTTTGTTAAAAATTAACTGCATTATAAAATTTCAAAATGACCAGGTAATTTTCTTTTATATGGAAGCAGCACAAACAAAAAATATAGATAAATGAAAAACACAAATTCATAATATTTGTCTGAATTTTTGTATTGATGATTTGTATTATTTAGATTGTTTTTTTGGACTGTCAGGAATGAATACAAGCATTTCTGATAGAATAGGGTTAGTAAAATGTGCATTATATGTAAATATATTTCTAATGATTTTAAAATGCATTGAAAATCAGGAAGAAAGGTATTGTCTGAGGTCAAGAATGTGTAAGCAGTAATGATAGAATAGGACAATTAAAATAAGTGAATTTGGAATTAAACATTGGACTTAAATTGACCAAGGCCCATGCAAAACCAAAGTTCTATAAAAAAAGGAAAAACAAATAAAAAACAATATATATATATATATATATATATATATATTAATAGCTGATAGATAATTCTGACACTGTACAAAAATCTAACAATGATCCTAGAGCTGAAATGCCCTCAATGCCTGACTGTTTCAGACAAGACATTCACACACCCAAAATATTTCTACTAAACCCCCTAATCATTGCAGATTAAAAGATTAAAATAGTCATTGAGATTAAGTTTTCTTAATCCACATTCAATTTGTGCACTAATTAAGTAGGGATCACACAACAGACAATTCGTAAAAAGGAACAGAGGCCACTGTCATCATATCATTTACATTAGAAAACATAATGGAACCCATCTCTCTCTCTCTTTTTAATGGAATTTAATAATCAAAACATTAATTCATGTTCTTCATACAAAATCCAGAAAAATTTAAGTCATCACAAACTCAAACATTCAATCTCCCATCTTTTAAGCCTTAAAAATTATTTAAATGTAAAAACAATTTGACCTACATTTGATTTTATTAGTAATACTTTGAGAGAGAGAGGGAACAGAGATGGAAAAAAAAAAAAACTAACTAAAACAAGGATCAAAATTATTCTATTATATATATATATATATATATATATATATATATATATATATATATTATATCATTACTAGTAGAATATTCTATTTTCAAAAAACTAAATTATCAGCAAAAATTACTTAAAATTCATGAAACGAAGCAATTACCTGGCAAGTAGCTGAAATACCTCGACCACAGGTGTGCAACGTTTACAGAAGATCAAAAACAATGTTCTCATTAATCTGATGGTTTAGGTTATTGATTGATTGTAACAGCATGTCAACCTGTCTGGGGTTATTTTATGCCGAGATGTTAAGGAATAGCATACATTCTATACTTATATTTTTTGTGTAGTCATTTCTACAGACATTTTTATACCATTCCTGAACATGTTAGCCTACAACAAACTATGATCTTCATGGTCTAAGACCAGAGATTTAAAGCCATATGTGGCATGTCAACTATTTACCTATAGCCCAGTCAAACGCTCTACTGACTGAGCTAAACTGGCTTACTCTAGAACTATAAGTGGAAGAAGAGGTGGATACACACACACCCTCTCCTAGTACAATGCCAATAATCTTTAATTATGCCAATTTCTTTGTTAACCAAATTTTTCATTGATTTCTTTTTATATGAATTATAAATTAACTAATAATATCTAAATATGATGGAAAAAATGTTATTTTCCAAAATTGGGTCTCCAACGTGAAACGTTAAGAAAGTTCTAATCTAAAGAATAGGGAAATGTTCTTAAGCAAAATTTTCAGTGGAAACGTGTGTTAGACGACACAACATGTAGAAAAGTTAACAAGTGGATTCTTTAAAAATGGAAAATTGTATCTCTTGAGTGGATGCTGACATCTTGACATTTTCTCATCTGGGGTGGGGGTGGGGGGTCCAGATACACGCAAACAGCTGAAAATTAAGCTGGGATCTAACTACACGCCACACCAGCCTTTTTAACGGGAGGGGTGATGCTGGATTGGGGGCAGTGTCAGATACAATTAAAGATAGAATTGCATCAAATTACAAGGGTAAATATGGCATCACACATATAAAAAAAAAGGGGGTAGTTTTGTTTTTAGTTAAAACCATATATATATATATATATATTGTGTGTGTGTGTGTGTGTGTGAATACTGAGGTTATTTTATTATTTATAGAAGAAAAAAACATGACTCTTACTGACATAATAAAACCAATTCCATTATAGCAAATTTATGTAGAGTACTCAAAATAATGTATTTGACCAATTCAAGATTTATGAAAATGAGATTTTTACAGATTATAAAATATCAAATTGAAAAAAAAAAAAAGAAAAAAAAAAAAAAAAAAAAAAAAAGAATAAACAGCTACCTGTTCACAAGATTCCTAATAAAATCAAATCTCCATGGGAATAAATGGGATGGGGACTAGAGTATTTCTATACACTTATTTAATCTGTTAGCCTCATCTTGGTTCTTAGGTTCCAGCTATGAAATGAGAAATTATTATTATACACCGATTTATTCAAACTGGTATTCTTTTAAAGGGTTTTCATGTCATGGCCAGTATCAATTACCCACTCTCTTGGTAATCTTTAAGAGATGGCTCTCCTCTCACTATATGCAATTAGACCCTCTCTGTGAAAGCGAAGGATTATACTAAGATAGAACCAATCTAACCTTAAAAAGGAGGAGGAGGGGGGGGGCTTTGAAAAGCAAATCAAATTAAATTTAAATCTGGAAAATAAAACTAAATATTTATTAAATTTTAAGGGTTAACAATGAACCTAAAGTCATCTTCTATTGGGAAAATATTGTGTGAACAACACAGTAATCTGTAGTAAATAAATGATAAAAAAAAAACAAGTCCGTTAAATATGAATTAAAAAATTTTTTCTTGGCATTCAACCAGTCAGGATTAACACAAGGTCTTTTATATCTGGAGATCTTTTTTTAAATAAGGCATCCAACAAGAATTGAACTCACTATTCAGTAGTAATGGATCTGCGAGACTAGCTTGCTAACCATTACAGCATAACAGGATGCCTAGTCAGTTAAATATGAATAATTATCATAAACTTTAATATAAGCAACTCTACATCCTTTATTTTCTTGAATAATAACCATCTTATCTGTATGTAATATGGGTAAGTACTAGTAGTAATGATAATTACTTGTTTCAAAAATTCTGATATTTATGGCATGGTGATAGCAATATGGGTCAAATTGAGACAAGTATAATTCATAATATTTGTGGCATAGTGAGAGCTATATGGGTTATGTTGAGCTAAGTATGAATTCATAATTTTTTTTAAATGAATAAATAGGTACAATCATAATGGTGAAATCAAACCTTGTGACACAAAATGGCTGACCTAATAAAACTGCCAGTTAAATAGAAATGCATCAATGAAAATTACAAAAAAAAAACAAAAACATGGCAGTATAGTCCAAAATGAGCAGGGTGAAAAGAAGACAAAAATAAAAGCAACATTCCATGAATTAACTAGCTTATGATCATAGCCAAGGTTCATTTAGCTATCTCTCCAATCAGCAACCACAGGGGAGATTTACTTCCCTTGACACCTCCCCCCCACACACACACACTACTCATTTACGATGTTAATTCATCTCAACAGCAAACACCCAGCCAATCCCAAAGCAATTCTTTTCATCTATCCCTTTTCCTCTTGTCACAGATAGAGCATCTCTACATGTATTAGTTTTGAAAATCATAGTGATGCTAATCTTATGGAGGACAGGCCACTTGAAATGTAACCACACCCAACCCCAAGGATGAGACAGAAATAGTCATTTCTATATGCCATCCGCTTCCTCAGTTGCAGGCAAAAATCAGGTTCTCTTAGGGAAGACACCAAAGAATCCAGAGAACCAGTTCAGACTTGAAACTTCATTGTTTAAGATTCAAAATTTACTGAAACAAAGACCCCCCCCCTTCTCTCTCTCTCTTTTTTTTACTATTGAAATCAATTAGTTTCTCCATAAGAATTGTAGCAAATTGGAATCTTTGTCCATTAAATATGAATAGGTTACTAAAAATGCTAAGGTTAACACAATAAGTAAGGGGGCAACCAGTGAAGATTGAAAACAGTAATGGTCTGCAAAACTAGCATGCGCTAAAATGGATCATCTCTTAGTTTGGTCTGGTACAAGGCTCTTATGGAGCACTCAGTGAGGACTAGACATTTTAAATAGTAATAATTGTAAGGTTTGCTTACGAGATAGGAGGCTGGGGTTTATTTTCTCTTTTTCTTAAAAATATAGAGATGTGTAATCACTTGCAGTTGTATATTCATGTACTAGTAAAATCTATTCAGCAAATGTATATTCATATGGGTTATCATTTACTTCAGCAATAATTGCTCACATGCACACACAAATACACATATATGTATATATCTACCAACCCCTCCACACGAGCAGGATGTGTCACAAGGTCAATTTCTTAAGCAGAGTTTAACAGGTTTTAATTCAGAGTTTTCCTTCTCCTACACTCGTTGTCATATCAAGGTTAAAGAGATAACCCTTTTGTGGGTGTCTTCCCCATCGATTGGAGATAAAGTCAACATATTCTAAGCCCCACCAACTGAGTGAACTTGTTTATAGATATCCGTTTCCATTGAATGGAGATTCTTTAAAAAAAAAAAGGATACAATCTTGGAGAAGGGAGGAACCTGTACAAAACAAAATATTTTGAGAGAACTGATGCATTGGCAAAGAAATATTGCCTTTCTCTAAATATTCATATTTACCTGTTCTTGTCAAATATAGACAAAAAAAATAAAATCATAACCCATATCTGAAGCACTAGAAATAGCATGGATATATACAACTTAAAACTGTCTTTTTGTTTGTTTATATATATATATATATATTCTTTTTTGGACAATGCTCTTAAAATCAAAGAGAGATACACAAAATCTACAAGACATACACATTTGCTGTCCATTTAATGGCTGATAGCATTTGTTTGTTTTGAAAACCAAGTCCATCTGGCATGAAATTTATCTCCTGATATCAGCTTTGGCCTGATATCTATTCCCCCTTGCAATAATTCAAAAAAAAAAAAAAAAAAAAGAAAAAGAAAGTCTGTTCATTCACATGACAAGACTTGAATCTTGCAGATATATATGGCCACAATAGAAATACTAGCAAGTTTTGTAATTAAGAAACCCTCATCAGAGGAACTAGTTTCCAAGTCCACTGCACTATTTCCAAAAAGTTCCCACAATACAAACTTGTTTCCAGAGACGTTTTACATTTACCAAAAAACCCTCATAGAACAGAAATTTGTTCTGGGGCCTCCTGTACTGTTTTTCAAAAGCAATTACAATACAAACTTGCTCCTTTAGCCATTTTGTTTTTTTACAAAAAGCTCTCAAGAGATGAAGCCTTAACGATAGAAACATATTAGAGGACCCTTTCATTTCATGATAGGAACTTTATTTACGGGGCCACTATCTAGAATTTCTAAATAGCCCTTGTTGAAGTGAGTTAGCGTACTGTTGGTTTGAGCAACAAGCTAAGCACAACTGAACCAGTGCAAGACAACTGGTACTTATGGGAATCCAGAATGCATTTGGGTGATTCCATTCCTAGAGTCCTGATTGGCTGTTTGGTTTCTATGATGTTAGGAGGCTTCATAAATAACCTGCCATTTTGCAGTAGTATTTGCAGCAAAACAGATTCGTATTGAGTTACGACTGCTTGCTGCCTTGTCTTACCAATTCGACGGTAATTGGAACTAGTATGATTATTCTACAGCCCTCATGATAGAAACTAGTTTCTAGAAACTTCTATACAATTTCCAAGAAGCCCTGATGATAGGATCTTGTTTCCAAGGTCATTGGCCTTGAAAAGAAAAATAACCAGAACATTAAACATGCAGTCATCAAGGATTTATCAAAATCGTTTTTAAATGTAGCAGAAAGCAATTGACATGCATCATAAACACACATTTGTGGGTATATATACATATACACACACATACATACATATAGATATCAAAACTCAGATGCAATTTAATGTCATAGCCAGGACCACTTTTGTGTTTTTTTTTTCCCCCTCTATAAGATTATATATATATATATATATATATATATAATATAGATTGAGTACTCTAAGTGACCTGATATATTCATATCAGTGAATTCTCTATCAAAGTAGGTCACATAGATGGAGCGGAGGTAAGAACTCTGACTGATGATAAATCAGTTAAGTTTTGATCCCAGCCTGAAACAATCTGCATGTTCAGACGCACTGATGAGACATGATACAGTACAGTATGTTGATGACCATATATATATATATATATATATATTATATATATATATATTATATATATATATATTTGTAGAGGTGCATTTTGTGTAATGGTTACCAGCGACCAAAGTTCAACTACTGGCTGAAGCAATTTGTTTCACTTCACACTAATGCCCTTGGAAAAGGCATAAATCCATCTGTTCTCTTTCCAAATATGAGTAAATAGTAAGGCAGACTGGGTTCTTTAACCTTGGTAAGGCAACCAGATTATGAGAAGAAAACTGAATTCAAACCAGCTGTACTCTGCTTATAATTGCTTGTGTCACAACCTGCTCCTGGAGGAATTTTCTTTGCACAAGTGCTGAGGAGTGATACTTTGATCCTAAACGGGGTTGACAGATACTACACTCTGATCCTATGGATAGATAACATTTATTAAGCTTAGCTTAATTTGGTGTATAGGATACCCAGTGAGAATCAAATTCACTACTAGCAACAGTTTACTAACAAGGAAGAAGTTCTAAGCAAATGAAACAAATTGTCACATAATGAAGGTGGATTATCATTTATTATACAGTTTGCAAAAAGGAACACACTAGCATATATCACCCCCTACCCAAGTTTTTCACACACCCCCACCCCCACCACAGAGTAAGTAGAGCAGACAAAAAGGTTAATATAAATGAATCTTGACAATGTAAAGGAAGTTTTTACTAATCCTGACCCAGGAATTATCTCCAACCAACCCAAACATCTTGTTTTTCTACCCGGCTATAATATCATACACAAGTCTTCAGTTGAGGTAGTTTCCACCCTGACTCATCATACTGTCTCATTTTTGTTAAGCACAAAAGTCATGAAATGAACACACTCATAATGAAACAATTACAATGCACTAATGAACAAAAAAAAAAAGAGACAATGAAAACAAGTTTAATAACTCAATGCAGATTAGGTAAAAAAACAACAAGTCTAAAATTAAGGAGAAATATCAGTTCACAGTCAAGACATCATAATACTAAAATTCTCATTGTTTATTCTAATATATATCTACCCATTCCCTCTACTCAAACAGAATGCAACACAAGGTCAATTTTTAAGCAGACTAAAACGGGTTTGAATTCAGTTGTCGCTCTCCTAGACTGGTTACTGTACCAAGGTTAAAGAGCCCAGTCTGCCCTACTATTTATCTATAGGTGGAGGGAGAAGAGTTGATAGATACTTTTCCCAAACTATATGAAATGCAAACAACCTCATCCAGGAATCGAACTCGGGTCGCCATGTCCACTTTCTACAAAGATAACCATAACAACACAAACACCCCCATAACACTAAGAGAATAAAGCAATTTCTAATCAGTTGTCAGTTTGGAGGCCCAAGATCACACTCACCCTAATCATTGTAATTTTTCAAGAGATAAATATAGATACTTATAATAGAATACTACTCATTTATTTGCAATTATGATATAAACTATAAATAACAACAATAATGTAATTATGAGTTTAATCACTAAAATATGACTTATCATTAAATATGAGTTTATCACTAAAATTCTGATTATATAACTGTATATACGTATGCAGACCAGTAAACAGGCACTCATAAGTTTATGAGCAAAAACACACAAACAAAATGTCCCCTTTTAACCCCACCACCACTAAAGATTGACCATATCAGTGATGCTGATAGCTTATGCGTCCCTGACGAACAAAAATCTAAGACAATGCAGTAAAATCATACCCTGCGTCCCAGTGTTTTTCTTTTTCTTCCCTTGCCATTTCAAGCTAACTATAATTACATTTCAATAGTTTCTTAGAAATTAATTATACAGGATAGGTTACAAGGTAGGGGTTAGACGGCTTTAGTTGTTTCCCCAGATCATAAATAATAACCCTACAATCTATTAAGAAACTTTAGTTGGGACCCATAGATTTTCCCTGGGAATCATTCAAAGCAAATATATGCTTCGCATGTCACACTAAAATAAAAAGCTATCAGCATTACTGCCACAGTAATTGGATTTTTAAAAAGACTTCATTTTGTTTGACGAATGCACCACCGCATGAAACCCAGGGTCACAGAAATTCTCATGTAATTACATATATCATACAGAGATTTCCTTTCTTTTCTAAAACAATAAAAATCAATATGCTTTTAGAGTAGTATAGAGCATTTTCCAGCCCAATTTGTAACAATTACATAACACGAGAAGCTCAAACATACACTAGTTTTTTAATGTCACTTAAGTAAATATACAAATTTTCTTTATCTGCAGCCATCTTGTAAAAGAATAACTCCCTATTGAAACGATGAAAACTCACTTAAATGACTTGTGACTTGCTTATCTCATCTGTTTACATTCACTTCCAATCATTTTACAACAGAGATAAATAGAAATACTAATTTTAGAATACAACTCTGCAATCATAACTTAAACTATAAATAACAATAATGTAATCATTATCTATATATCACTCTGCAGAGTGGTAAGACCCCTCTCCCATCAATGGTGCCACCTGTTGGCCAACGGTGGCAACCCATTATGCCTGAGGACAAGATTGTGGTGGCTGAGCAGTCCATGAGCCGGGTACTCAGCGACATGCAACATTTCACTTTGGCCCTTATTAGATGGACGGTTGGAGAAGCCCCATCTAATTAATTGGCTGGTCATGACAAGCCCAAGCAATTATATGATTGTCCTGACAATTGCTCTTATGGCAAACACCAACCCCTTTTTATTATATAGGTGCTAGAAGGCAGTGGCTGAGGGTCAACCACCAGTATTTATAAATACACATGAAGTTGTAGAATAAACATCATACCCACTGTAGAAGCAATATTCCAATTACCATCGAATTGGCAAGACAAGGCAACAAGCAAGCTGTAACTCAATATGGATCTCTCATTGTAACAAGCCTACTGCATAATGGTAGGGTATATCAAGCACCATAACACCAGAGAAACTAAGCAACCAAGGACTCAAGGAATGGAATCACCCAGATGCATGAATGGTGTATTCTTGAGTGCCATAAATACCAACTGCTTTGGGCACCAGTTCAGTTGTGCTTAGTATACTGTTGGTTTGAACAACAACAACAACTAATTAAGTACAACTGAACTGGTGCCCAAAGCAAATAATTTGCACATGTTACATGGTATCAAGTATTCCCATACAGTGTAATTCGTTTCTAAGAAACTATTGAAATGTATTTACAGTAAGCTGGAAATGGTGGGGTAAGTAAACAGAAAAACACCAGGTATGGATACAATTTTAATGCGTTCTTTTAGATTTTTGTGCATCAGGGACGCAGGACACGTACCTATCAGCGTATATATATATATATATATATATATATATATATATATATATAATAATTATATATTGCTAAGGGCACAATGGCTATCATCTTAAACCTTTGAGTCCTAAATTTACTCTCTGGCATTTAAGGGTGATCCCTGCATTGGTACTACAGTGGGGGGAGGGGGTGTACCACCTGTATACCTGTGTAACAGGCTCAAAGGATTAATTTAAAAAAAAAAAAAAAGTCCTATAGTTGTGCTGTCAAAATTGATGTCATAAATATCTTAGATTTCTCTCATAGAAAGTGTGCCAACAATTGTGCATTGACAATAGTCAAGAATTGTTTCCACCAATTGGGGGAGGAGGGGGGCACCCCTGAAATCAGATTCTGTTGAGAGCTCTCGAGAGGCTTGAACTGACCCTGGTGGCAGCAAGCAGGTTAAGATAGAAGAAAAAGGAAAAAAAAAAAAAAAGGAAAAAATTAAACCTCGGAACATTGCCATCATCTTGCCAAAAAGCTTTCCATGCAGTAAAAAAAAAAATTCTAAGTAGAAATCTGGTAAGTGTGCTTATTTCTACAGCAATAAAATATTTGTTTGGTGGGAATGGAAAAAGAAGGAGGGTGGAATGAGAAGGGGGGAGGAAAGGGGGGGGGAGTATTTACTTGGCCAAGAATGGAACAGCCAGTATATTAAAAGGAAGAAGAAAAAAAAATTAGGTTTCACACAAGTTTTCTTTTTGTATTTTTCCAAACAAGCATAAAACCCAAGTTATTTCTCTATCTTTACGTGAGAAATACAAACCACATAAAAAATATACAAACATCTGGGAAAATCTTGTGAAGTTAATTAGTGAGTAATATTATAGAATGTTCCACAGATTTTTTTTTTTTTTTTTTTTTTTCACAGTTATCATCATCTTTGTTGTTATTACTATATGGCAACAAATTGACCAATAACAGACTCAACACTGCTCTCTTAAGGTTAGAGTATAAAAAAGTAAAAAGATGAGTTTTAAAAATTCATTTAATATTAACCCTTACAATCCTGAACTCCCACCCTGGGCTTCTGCCTGAAAAACTAAAATGTTGTAATCTGTAATTTAATAACATCATTGATAGTATGTATTTAATCCCTCCACCCCATGTGCAGGATGTGACACAAAGACAATTTTAAATGTTGTAAACGTGGTTAGAATTCAGAGTTTTCCTTCTTCTAGACTGGTTGCCTAATGCTAAAAGACCAGTATACCCTACTATTTACCTATATGGGGGGGGGGGCATAGATGTATTTATGCCTTTCCCAAAAGTGTTAGCGTAAAGTGAAATGCAAACAGCTTCATCCAGAAACTGATTGATAGTATTTTTGCTAGGCAATAGCAATGTAGAAATGGGGATTACCTGACTAGAATTCAGGTTATTGCATAATCACCAGCCAGTTGGTTTCCAAAGGTTAAGAGCTCATCATTTAGACAAAAAAAGGTTAAATATCTTGAGATGATTTGTTAATATCCAGTGAATAACAACTATCCTTATCTTCATTGCTGCTTTTGAGCCTGCGATAAATTTTTATTACAAAATGTTTTCAACTATCTTTATCTTTATTGCTGTTTTTGTTAAGAATTTGAAAGGAGGATTCTCAACAGGATTTTTATTATTATTAACCACAATTCATCTCAAATTTTTTTATGACAGCAATTCATCTCAAAATTTCATAAGAAAGGAAAACAGAAAAGAAAAAAAAATTAAATACATAAACAACATCTCAAAATCTCAGACAAAAATTACAAAAAAAAAAAAAAAAATGATGTGCTTAAATTTTTTAGCCTTGATCCAAATGTTTCTCTACAAGAAAAAGGCTGTTAAATTAATATAAAGCCACCATAAAAATAAAAGATAACTTTTTTTTTCTTTCTTAATTCCACAATTATCAAAATGAGTAACAGAGATGGACAAGAACTTAAGTTTTTGTTTTGGTATGAGTAAGTCGATTCCCACACCCGAAAGAGTCTTAACCGCAACACTTTGACTTACTATCAAGAAGAACCAATCAAAATTCAACAGACAAAAGAACACTTCAAAAAATTCTTATAGTTATGACATAATTGAATTGTTTTATAAACTAATTCCAAATCTTACATTACTGAATTAACACTTTATTGGTGGACTCATTTACATTATTGAGAATACGAATGCAACAAAGGATTATATGAAGAGTTTACATCTTGATCTGGCATTGCCACAATGTGACAGAAAAACAAATAAAGTCTGGCAGTATTGTCAAATAATACTGGAGTACTCCAGGTTGGTGGTAATGATGCTTGGATCCTGAAATTATGCCTAACACAGTCTCCCCTGGTGAAGGTTTTTCTTGGCTGCACAACCTGTTTTTTCGCAGAAGTGCACATGCATATAATATTATGTGTACATCAACTAGGAATGGTTTAACCTGTCACTCAGTGAGAATCAGTAGCAACATTTTTTTTGCAAGATGAATTTTTGCTTCAATGACATTCTACAGCAGAAGTTCTTAGACATGGATTGTTTGATTGCTGAAGTAATTGGATACTTACAATCGGTTCCAGTAAAAATCAGGGTTTTAATGTTGCCAAAAGATTATCCCAACCCAAAACATGATTTTCTTATCCCAACCCAAAACATGATTTTCTTAGAATCTTTTCATTTAGCTTTGTACTAGACTAAACCGGGCTTAGTAAAAATCAATCCATAACTTGACTCCTTTCTGAAAACCATGTCAGATCTGGACAAGAACAAGACAGGAAATTTACTGATAGGATTTTGTAATGGCACTATCCGAAATATTAAGACATGTAGAAAAAACTTAGTTGTACTTATTTTCTATTCTACATTGTAAATAATAATAATTATATATAGATATATACTTTTTTTAATTGCAGATTTGTCTATAATCATTTGTTTGCACAATTATAGGATTTAAAATATTCCTATTTAATAGAAATAATTTCCAGTTGTATGGTTTCAAGTATTCTTATCTAAGCCCAATAATTTGCAATGGTTATAATCAAGTTCAGATCCAGGATGAGGCGGTTTGTGTTTCAATCTGTCTAGGACAGGGATCACCAAACCTTTTTTTTCACGGTAGGCCAGATAAGTGAAAAAATAATAAGCGCGGGCCACACTATTATTGTGTTCAATACTTGCTAGCGAGAATAAAAGCTCTGAGAAAAAGATGTAAAACAAAATTTGTCTTTCCAGGTTATATTCATGTAACTAATAATAATCCTTAGTAAACAATTATAACTTAAAATAACTATTCTTAATCTTATTATAATGGAGATTGAGTATTTTTCTGTCTGTAACCGAAACTATATTACTACTCAAGTCACCCTTAGTTATTGACATCACATTCTCAATGATTGCATTTTTATTTTAAACTCAATTATTAATAAATATAACCATATCTACATACTAACAACATGCAATTATATTTATATATACAATAAAATAGCAGTTTACAGTGTGAACGGGAAGGTTAATTTGCATATGGATATTAAAAAATCGAATTTAATAAATATGTGCTCAGTGTTATTGATTTCTAACTGTTTGGTTTTATTTTAATGAATATAAGCAAAAATCTCTTCAATGAATCTTAAATGAAATCCATTAACAAGAAAAAATAACTGTCATTTTATTCTTTACTTCCTCTTTTAACTAAATACTCAAATTAGAAAAAAATAACAATGAAAAACGAGAGTGATGGAAGAGTAAGTTTCAGTAGTTCTTTTTTTCAATTATACTCCCCTCTGTTTTAGATATTTTTATCTGCATCGTTATTTAGTTTCATTAGCTTTTCTAATTTAATACAATATTTTATTACATTAAAAATAAATACTTGCACCCGGAGGGTGCATATATTTGCTAGTACAAATAATTTTCACAAGGTTACATGGTATCAAGTATTCCTTTCTAATATAAATAATTTTGAAATAAATCTATTTGACCCATCTATGGAATCCTAACAGGTACTACACTTCTGGGTCAGAGTAGGTCTGGGGGTAATGGTAATGGAATCATAATCCACATTCCCAAGAGTTTCAGAACAGAAGCCTCATCACCAGATGCAAGAGAGATATTTCTTGTCATCCTGTATATGCTAAATTGTTAGAAAAATAGTATTGAATTTATTCAAGTCTGTGAAATCAATATTTGATAGTAAACAAGACAGATTAGTATAACAGGTTGCAAAGTGTTTATAGTTTAACCACATGAGAGATGGACACTTAAGTAAATCTCATGTTTGTCATTGGATGAATTTAATTGAGGCAGAAATCTAATAGTGACAACGAAGAACATTTGTTCTGTGGACTGAACATATCAAGTTTAATATCAACACGAGATTTAAACATTCCTTTTAATGGTGTTTTATGTACTAATGGCGAGAGATAGAAATACGGAGAGATATGTTTGCTTGTTTTTTTGATAAAAAAAGATAAAATACCAATTGAATTTAAAAAACATCACCATCACGCATGCTTAGCATGATGGTTATAATCGAGTTCAGATCCAGGATGAGGCTGTTTGTGTTTCAATTCAGGCTAATACCCTTCTGAAAGGTATAAATCCAACTATTCTCCCACCAACCACAGGTAAATAGTAGGGCAGACTGAATTCCTTGGTTAGTTAATCTGTCTAGGACAGGGATCACCAAACCTTTTTTCATGGTAGGCCAGATAATTGAAAAAATAATGAGCGCAGGCCACACTATTATTGTGTTCAATACTTGCTAGCTAAAAGATCTGAGAAAAAATGTAAAACAAAATTTGTCTTTCCAGGTTATATTCATGGAGGAGATAAACTTTTGACCTATTCGTTGTTCACAGTAGCTCTTTGAAAATTACCTGTGTTTTTCAAGCAGTTGTAACAAGGGAAAATTCAGGATCGTGAAAGTAACAAGTGAAATTCTCACACAAAATTTTGTAGTCAATTCCATGAAGATTTAGTAAGCTTAATATGATATCTAAATTTAAATGGTATTAGAATGTCTCATGTTCTGTACGTTTTAAACAAATTCAAGCACCGTCAGCGGGCCTGATAAAATGCCTTCACGGGCCAGATCCAGCCTGTGGGCCATATTTTGGTGATCCCTAGTCTAGGAAAACTCTGAATTCAAGCCAACTTTACTTCAGTGACCTTGTTTTACAGCCTTCCCCAGGGAGGATGTAGAAAAAAAAAATTTTTTTTTTTTTTTGATTTTTTTCCATTAAATTCCATGTTTTCCAATTCTGATGATGTAAAATTTCCTCATTTCTGCAGAAATATACAAAAGTAGAAGTATATAGAAATGCATACTTACATTCACTACCCAGATACAAGTAAGTTCCAGTTATTTGGTTTATTTTTTATTGAACAGTTAAATCCTAAAAGTATATTTTTAAGGGACTACAATTTGGTTATCAGCCATATTTCTTTTGTCTTTCTCTTCTTCCAACTCTTCAACCACTAAGATGTCAAGTTATGGTCAATTTGTAACTTAGGAATTAACTGTAACATTTTTTTCTTTTTTTTCTAACAGTTACATTTAAGTCCGCAAAATTATATATCAGCAATCAACCATAAGTTACCATTTTCTTAGTGGTTAGGGAGTGAAAAATGAAATAAATAGCTTCTATATGAACTGTACATAGTTGAAGACATCATTTTGATATGTAAAGGTTCAGAAAAAAATGAAATAAATATATATATATATTTTTTAAATAAGGAACTGAGTAAAACTTACTCTTATCTTGATGTGGAATGTAAGTATTATATTTCTATATAATTTTTGTGCATTACCAAAGAAATAATGGAAATTTTTCAAGGGTGGGCTATTCTGGACAAGCATCAAGATTTTAATACATCTACTTCCTATATTTGCTTTTAGTATTTACTGTATCACTATGATCATCAGAATGAATATATAAAACTTATTCATGATATCATAAAGCATTAATAATAACTAATATAATGAGCCGAATTTTGCATCTATGTTTGTAGTGTAAGGTGAACAAAAACGACAAGATTTGTTAGAAGAATTCTGTGAAAATTCTCTTAGAGAACAAAACAATTTCCAGTCAGCATTTGTGCTCACCTCAATCCTTATCATTTCTCAAGGGAGATAACTTAAATGATAATTTTACAGAAATTCCCATATCTATTTGCAATTAAGGTACAAATTTTATAAATAAGATGTGATGTTAAAGTTTTCAAGCTAATAAAACTAGAATTAGATTTTCCTTTTTTCGATAACAAAAGAGAAAAAGAAAAAAGAAACTTGATAGGATACAGCATTTCCCCACCCACCAACAAAAACATAACACCCCCCCCCCCCATCATTTGATAAAATAAGGAAATGGAACTGATTACTTGCAATACAAACAAAAGACGGCAATAAAGTAACCAGCCTAAAACCTATCATTAAACTAATGTAACAGTTTTGGCTGGTCAATTTCATTCATTTTAATGGAGAACTTAAATTGGAGAACAAAAGAGATTTTTTTTTTTGTTCTTTGGTTGCAGGTGGGTACTGAACTGGCAACAAATGTCCACACAAAAGTAGCCCCAGGGTCAAGAAGTGAGTGATCTACAAGTCAGCTTACTTCTACTTGACCTATCATCAATAGAAGCAATTATCTTTTCTTATAACCAAATGGTCAGAGTTTTGGCCTTTCTTCCACCATCTGTTCTCTCTGCCATCAAGGGTCATCAGTTTTTGCTGCTTTAACTTTTATTTCATTAAATTATCAAAAGATAACCAAATAAATGATAAAATAAAATGGTAAGTTTTTTTAAAGTGTGTGTGTGTGGGGGGTGCTTCATAAGGGAGGAAATGAGAGTATTTGATATTTATTGCCAGATAAAGACAACACAATTAAAATTTAGAAACTGGGGACATGAACAATCACAAATTATCTTCAGCCTAACTTGTCTTTCTATGACCAGGGCTTGGAATTGGAATACAAAACTTTTGACTCAGACTCCTCTTTATGTAATTAAATGATTATGGCCTACAAATAAATATAAAATCATGATTTTTTTATAATCTATTCATAAGGAGTGTGCACTGTATAACTACATACTAAACTAGGGCCACATAAAGTGTAAATTCAACTGGAGTCAGAGTTGGTACAGTTTTATAGTAACTGTTTCTGACTGACTCCACATGACTTGCCTAAAATGTTGTGTAGTCCTCTGGGACGCACATGATGCACTAATACAACCAAAATTACTAAATTTAGAAATACACAAACAAGTGTATGCATATGCAGGCATACCAAATAGTATGCATTTCTATAATATATGTGAATGCAGAAAACATGCATTTAAGAGTTGGTGGTCATGTATGTATTTACCTTACCCATGAACAGGATGTGACACAAGACCAATTTATAATCAGAGTTTAGCACATTTGAATTCATAGTCTTCCTTCTTGTAGATGAGTTGCCATACCAAGGTTAAAGAACTCAGTCTGCTACTACACTAAATTACCTGGGGGTAGAATAATTGGATTCATACCTTTTCCTAGGATTTGATTTCTGGTTACCATGTCCATTTCCTACAATGATAATCTATTATACCACAGGTGTCACACACACACACACACACATGAATAAAGGAAATGCCGAAAAGTTTTCAGCCTGACCAAGAAGGGATATGATATTCCACATATTTATACTACACATTTGGCACATTGTTTCTCTCTTTCTCTCTTATATTATATATATATATATATATATATATATAGATAGATAGATAGAGAAATAGATAGATAGATATAGAGAGTCTATGAAATATGTGTGCATTTTTTTAAGAATTTATAGTTTTAAAGTACACACGGACTTTTTGGACACCCTATATATATATATATATATATATATATATATATACAACCTCTTCGCACGAGCAGGATGTGACACAAGGTCAATTTCTTAAGCGGAGTTCAACAGGTTTGAATTCAGAGTTTTCCTTCTCCTAGACTGGTTGCCTAACCAAGGTTAAAGAGCCCAGTCTGCCCTACAATTTATCCATAGCTGGAGGGAGAGTAGGATTCATACCTTTCCCAAGGGTATTAGCGCAAAGTTAAATGCAATTATCACATCCAGGATTTGAACTTGGGGTGATGAGTCCATTTCCCATGACTTTAACCATCGCACCACGCGCTTTCTACCCTGTGTGTGTGTGTATATATATATATATATTAAAATTTAACGACAAAAACATCTAGTCAGTAATTTTTTTTTGTTTTTTACAGTGCTCCATGCACAAAAATGCAGTGTACTATCATATTTTAAGTATGAAATAGGATAATAAAAAATAATACCCCCCCCCCAAAAAAAAAACAATAAAAACTCACGAGTTTCACATATCAATTTAGGTGACCCCCCCCACACACACACACAGATGTATAATTATATATTTTTATAATCATTTTTAATCAATTGATAGAACTATTACCCCTTTTCTTTGCAGTTTATTTAAAATCTAAATTATTCATTTTTTTATAGGAGCAATAATTCAGAATTGAAAACAGTCTGGAATATTGTGAATATAAACCATGTCTACATTTAAAATGCTGTAATGCAGAGTTTGAAAAAGGCTGGACTTTTGCCCATTTAATGTCGCTAATATGGAAATTGTCATTTTTTGGTATTTTCACAAAAGAATTTTTAATAAAGCTCCACACAACAGGCAACTGATGGTTCAACCTGAGTTTCAGTGAGGACTAAATTAAAAAAACTACTTAAAATTCCTTTTTAACTAGCAGACTAATTTTCACAATGATAACAGATGTTTATGACATTATTTTCTTTACTTTGAAAGTCGAAAACTATAAATGTATTAAATCCAAGAGAAAACTGAACAAAAGATCTTTATGAACAATGATGAAAGGAATGGTGATTCAAACGTGCAATATTCAATTAATATTAATTCCTCAGATTTCAATTGGTTCTGCAATCTCTTTAAACGTTGTACAAGATTGGTGATTTTCAAATGGAGGACACTTCGTTCTCAGATGAGAAATTTTATATCCAAGGGGGGGGATTTTTAGCCTAGTGATGAATGGAGGACAATTCTAAGCAAGAGAAACATTGCAGAAACCTAAAATCTCAGGGGGGGGGGGAGGAGGATGTGACCCAGGCTTTTGAATAGTTCAAGCAGTGGTTTTCAAAATAAGGGGAGCGGAATTAAGAAAACCTGGAAGCACAACTGTTAACAAGCTTTCCAAACTAATTCAATCATGTATTTACCTAACCCCTCCACCATGGGCAGGATGAGACACAAGGTCAATTTTTAAGAGGAGTAAAACTGGGTTGAATTCAGTTTTACTTCTCCTAGACTGGTTGCCATACCTTGAGTAAAGAGCCCAGTTTGCCCTATTATCTTACCCATAGCTGGGGTGACACTTTCCCTAAGTGCATTAGAACAAAGGAAAACACAAACAGTATTTCATCAGATGATGACCATTGCACAAAGCATGCCTCCTAATTCACAGGTGTATTTAATTCAATCTTCAACAGGTGCTCCACTGCTATAGCCTTGTGCCAGACTAAGATGAGCTGAGTTGATAATCATACATGCATTATTTGTGAATCTTAACTTTTTTTGCATATGCACCCCTTTTGACGAATCAGAATATTATTTACACCCCACTTTTTTATGTTGAAGATTGAAATAAAATTAAACTGTAATTGTGGAACAAGGCCAGAAATATAGAGCGCCTAGTGAAAATTTAACTCATAATCGGCTAGCCCAGCTTGTTAACCATTATGCCACAAGCTACCCAACTTAGTTGCAGCACAAGGCCAGACGTATAGAGCGCACAGTGAAAATCAAACTTATGAACAATGGTCGGCTATTCCAGCCCATTAACCAATACACATTTTATGCATAATGCATAAAGCTCTGTAGATGATATACAATCTGTAGAATTGTAGTTTTGAAGAGAGATCAATATTCCAACTGTTTGAATCTATCAATTCATCATCCCCAGTTACTTCCTTCCCCCCCCCCCACCCGCAGACATCCTAAAAATTTCCCTTCTCCTGAGGGAATTTCCCCTCTGTTGAAAACCTCTTCCCCATATCTCAATAAATCAAAATCTCAAAGACCATAGAAGAATAATTCTATCAAAGAGGGGTTTCCATGGCAACCATCAAACCGAAGTTGATGAGGCATTTTATAGCTGTGCCATCATTAACGAAGATAAAAATAGAATTTAATAGCAATTGGGATAGTGTAATGTTCAAAGGGTTTATCAATCTGAACAAGGAGGCACTTGATAAACAAGATACAAAAAGAAAGAAAAGGAGAAAATATTTAGAAAAAAGCAAGAAAAAAACAAAAGAAAAACATACAAAAATATATAATGGAAATATTTAAAAAATTAAAAATTAAAAAAAAAAAAAAGGTTTTAAATATTAATTATATGTAGGAATTTGGGGAAAGGTATTGTAACATCAGAGAAAAGGATGTTGGCATCAATTTTCTAATGGAATAAAAGACTCCAAGTACATGATCACTTATCAGAAACACATGGAACCAGATCCTTTTTAAGAATTTGAATGGGGGAGGGGTTTAAAATACATAATTAAGCTGATTCTTACCCAAAGGGGTAGTTGCAGTTATTTGTAACATTTTCACAGCCTTCAAGACATCCCCCAGCGGGGGGGAGGGGATATCACACATAAAAAAAAAATATCACCAAAATATTCTGGAACAGTCAAGGCATATCTGACTTATGAGTAGAGACACATAATTGTGATTGATTGATTTTAAAGGCATGTCAACCCATCAGAGTTTATTTTATGCCCAGAAGTAAATTTATATTTACATTTTTATAATAATAATCCTTAGTAAACAATTATAGTTTCAAGTAACTATTCTTAATAAAAATAATTTACAATTATTACTATTAAATATGATTCATTTTTAAACAGATCTATTTGACTTATAGATGGGATTCTAACAGGTACAACCACTCCGGGTCAGAGTAGATCTGGAAGTAATGGTAATGAAGGAATGAGTACACACTCCCCCAGATCTCCAGAATGAGCTTCAACATTGAATGTAGTTTAGTGACATACCCTGCAGGGGATACAGTTAGCATATTCTAAGCCCTGTCGACAGGGTGGCCTGACCATGAAGGGAAAGTTTTTTTTTTTTTAAAAAAGAAACTTGAGAAATAACAGCCAAGTATGTTGAACTGTAGGATGAATCATGGCATTAGTTTATCTTTTTTTTTTTTTTTTTGTTAGACCAAAAACTTTTCAGCACTCTCCACATATGAAAACAACTTTGATTTCTTTCACTTCAAAATATCAATAAATCTCATGAGCACAAGAATAGAGCCAGAGAAACTTGTCTAAGAGGTTCACAGTTAATTTTGGCCAGTAAAAAAAAGTTTTGATTTTGCTTTTACTGAATTCTATAAAGAAAACAAGAATTTTTTTTCTTTTTTCATTACCACAAATTTTTGAATAGATACAGTAAAGAAACTATTACCTCACCAATGTCAGGGAAATTTGAGGGCAAATAACTTGGTACTCACCTAGAAAGAAAGAGAAAAAATATATTTAGTACAAAAATAAATAAAAAGGAATTATATAAAAAAAAATTTTTTTAATTTATAATTATATGGCATCAAGTATTCCTATCAAATACAAATAATTTTCAAATATATCTATTTGATACATAGATGGGATCCTAAAAGGTACTACCATTCCAAATTAGAGTAGACATGAAGCAATGACTATGAAAGAGTACTCTACACTCCCCAGAACTGAAGTCTCACCATCAGATGCAGTTTAATTTTATACTCAGGACAATGCTTTGCGAGGAGAGATATCGTAAGCACATTCTAAGCCAAACAGAGCAGACAGACGAATTGAAACATTGTGGTTTCAAAATAACAACATACTGTACTATGCCAAGCATTGATAATCTCTGTCGGGAAAAAAAATTTGAGACATGAATTGCAGTGCAAGATTTTGGTTAGCACACAACATCCAAAAAGGGGAAGAAGAAAAAAGAAAAAAAAAAAGGTTTAATTTCTGATAAGAGATTGCGTATCTGTATAGAGAAAGATAATCAAATTATAGCCAGAAAGAATCCTAGAATTTTGCCATTAACCTAACTTCCATCAAGAAAGAGATCAAATGAAATTCTTTTATCAAGCGTGATAGTGAATGGTTTTAACTAGTTCACAACCGCAGACAACTTGTCTAAGAGAGTTGTCCTTTCAGTACAAATAAACAAGATAACTCATTTTAAAAAGCCATCATTTTTGTCTCGCCACTAAGATAACTCATCTTTATGATAATTTGTTATTTCATAAATTGGCAGCAGCTCTTTC
>CM042165.1:25789792-25799792 GCA_023376005.1 Doryteuthis pealeii
GTCAAAATGAAGGACAAAAAGATTTTTGTTTATGTCTTCAAAGCTCATTGTTGTCCGTTTTTCTCCCCCACCCCCTCTTTCCCAAAAGATTTGGGTTGTCAGAAATTGTACTGTAGAAATTCTTTTTTAAAAACTTTTAATCAATCCAGAGTGAAAACATTAAAAAACAAAACAAAAAACAAAAAAAAAAAAATCATTTTAAGGCAATTTTGTCATATTACATGTTTTTTATTTGGTCTTCAAATTCAATTTCATTAACACTTGAAAGTAGAATATCCAAAGAAAATATGATCCCCCAAAGAAAATATGATCCCCCAAAGAAAATATGATCCCCCAGATAATCCAATAGACCCCTCCATCACACCGGAAATAAAGTAAACAAATTAATAATAAAACAGACTTGGAGTATAAAAAGCATCCATTACTTGACTATCAATATTAATCAGATTAACAGAGGTAGATTCTTTTTGGGGGGAGCGGGGTTAGGGGGTGAGGAGTACACATGTGCATGTACACACACGCCTGTGGCATAACAGTTATGGTTATAGGTAATGGAATAGGCAACCTAAGTTCAAATCCTGGACTAAGCTGTTTGCATTTCACATAGTACAAATACCCTTGGGAAAGGTATGAATCATATTATTCTCCCTCCACCCCCAATATGGGTGAATAATATGATGTAATAAAGTATTTATTTACTTGGAGTGCTCAAGTTTGTTTTTCCATGTGATAGTATACCATACAAAATGGCAAGCAAAGGAACATTTAAATATGTTTAACTTAAAAACTTGACATAATGGTTAAATTTTGAATTGGACGGTATGAATTCATCTAAAAAGATTAAGAGCAGTAAATGGAAGAAAAAAAAAAAAAAAAAAAATCTTTCTTCTTTTCAGTATAATTAAATTAATTTAAAAACAAAAAATAAATATAAATAAAAATATAAATAAAAATAAAAAAAATTTTTTTAAATTAAAAAAAAAAAAAAAAAAAAAAAAAAATTAAAAAAAATTTTTTTTTTTTAAAAAAAAAAAATAAAAAATATAAAAAAAAAAAGACAAGCTTAGTAGGACATGTATATATACGTTGTACTTGGCATTTATGTATTGTTATTTGAATATGTAGATGTGTTTCAAAAACTTGTTCTAGATATGTAGAATGGATTTTTAAGGGGAGGGGGGAATCTTTTATATTTCTTAATGGATACTGACATTAATTTGAAAATAATTTGGAAGATTTTTAAATTCTTAATAAAGGTCAAGAAAAATCTTAGGTCATCATCAAAAGATTGATTCAATGATTGGGTGGGTGGGGGTTAACAAAGAATTACATGCAATTTAAAAATAAAAAATCCTAAATTCCGTGCCTCATTCTCTCTTCTCCCCCCCTCCCCGCCCCAGGGCGCTGCAGATTGCAAAGCAGCAACAAAAAGATTACTCCCCAGAAGCCAATTACTGCATGCAGTGCAATCATATTCAAAGCCAAAATAGAGAATAGAAACTGCAGCCTGCATAATGTTATCTATTGCTTGTGGCACCATCCTCTCCAGACAACCCCTCCCTCCCTCCTCAATCACGTGTGAAAGATGTGCCTAATGATATCTATCTCTAGAAATGCATATCTAAATACAGTTTGCTTTTGCTTTTTGCTTTTGGTTCCATAAAAGAGTAAGGATCAGCATGAAACACCTAATCTGGTCATGTGAACAAAGATAGGGAAGCAAACTAAATATTTTATAGTAAACAAGACTGACCTTGTGCTGCCCTGCCCAGACAACCAAAAATAGATAGATAGGTGGAAAGAGGGGCAAAAGAAAGAGAGAGGGGGGGGGGCAAAAGAAAGAGAGAGGGGGGGAGAAAGAGAGAGGGAGAAAGAGAGGGGGAGAAAGAGAGAGGGGGAGAGAAAGAGAGGGAGGAGAGAGGGGGAGAGAGGGGGAGAGAGGGGGAGAGAGAGGGGAGAGAGAGGGGAGAGAGGGGGGAGAGAGAGGGGGGAGAGAAGAGGGGGAGAGAGAGAGGGGGGAGAGAGAGGGGAGAGAGAGGGGGGTAGAGAGAGAGAGAGGGGGAGAAAGAGAGAGAGAGGGGGAGAAAGAGAGTGAGAGGGGGAGAAAGAGAGTGAGAGAAAGAAGTGAGAGGAAAAGAAAGAGAGTGAGAGGAAAAGAAAGAGAGTGAGAGGAAAAGGAAAGAGAGTGAGAGGAAAGAAAGAGAGTGAGAGGAAAAGAAAGAGAGTGAGAGGAAAAAGAAAGAGAGTGAGAGGAAAAGAAAGAGAGTGAGAGGAAAAGAAAGAGTGAGAGGAAAAGAAAGAGTGAGAGGAAAAGAAAGAGTGAGAGGAAAAGAAAGAGTGAGAGGAAAAGAAAGAGTGAGAGAGAGGGCAGAAAAGAGAGAGATAGAGGGGGCGGGAAGAAAGGGAAAGAAAGAGAGGAAAAGACAGAAAGATAGAAAGGATAAGAAAATGGACAGCAATATATTTAACCTTTGGTTGAATGCAATTTACTTAAAACTTCTAAAACAGAAACAAAACTATGAATCCACTAATATTGCTAACAGTGATTACCAGCACCTGGCCTTTGCGGTTAGGGCAAAGCTTTGTCACAAAGAGGGAGGAGCTAAGAAACATCGTCTTAATATGGAGGAAGAAACCACTTTCATCTTGGAACCAAAGTTTTAAGAGTCGTTGTTGAGCTAACTCCCTGACCCTTGGTTTTATACAAAACTACTTACGACACTCTCCACTAAACTTGTGGACATCAAAAAGAATTTTCAACTAGAAACTCTTGTAGATATTTACTAAATTCAGCTCAGCCAAACAAGTTCACAGTTTTGGGACACTCAATAAGAATTCAATTTGCTCAACTCACAACAGCCTTCAAGATCAGCTATGATAATTGCCCATCTAGAAAATTAAATAGAAAAGCTGGAACATAGATCAATCTTTTACATAGGTTGACCCTTGATTTATGGTCAGAAAATCATTAATTTATGGAATTAAATATTGAAGCCAAGGATTGATCCTAGTCCTTCCCATTATGTTTGAATATCAACCTTACAAAATTAGTACACATGTAGATAGTTTTTTTAAACAAAATTTTGGTGGTCAACCTCAGCTCAGTTGGTAGAGTGTTCGGCTAGAAACCACAAGGTTCCTAGTTCGATACCGGCTCTCGCCAACTCAGCATATGAGTAGCACAGGGATCTGTGCAGTAAAGTAAGGAACTGATGGTAGGTGTGGCACTCCACCTCAGACACTAAAATAATCTCCTTGGTCTAGCACAAGTGAAAAGGGGATAGACTCCCTCGCTGATTGGCTGATACCGACTTTAGGCCGCCCTGACGACTTTTTTTTTTACTTATACAATGGGGGGAGGAGAGGTACTATATACAAATGGGAAGTGCTCGTTATGTAATGGTTATTCTCATTGAAAATAGACACAGCAGTTTGCATTTCACATAGTGCTAATAACATTGGAGAAGATATGAATCCAACTATAATTCCCTAACGGAGACATCTCCACACTAGACAGTAAGCCTCTAAAGCCAGTAGAACAATTCACATACCTAGGTAGTAATATCTCTTCCACAGAAAGCGATGTTAATACACAAGCATGGTCGGCTATAAACAGATTATCAGTCATATGGAAATTCAATCTGACAAGCTAAAATGACAATTCTTCCAAGCTGTGGTTGTATCAGTGCTGCTGTATGGCTGCACCACTTGGACCCTAACGAGACGCCTTGAGAATAAGATAGATGGGAGCTGCACAAGAATGCTGCATGCGGTCTTGAACAAGTTGTGGAAACAGCACCCCACAAGGAAGCAGCTGTATGGCCACCTGCACCCTATCTCACAAACCATCCAAGTGAGACGGACAAGACATGCTGGACACTGCTGGAGGAGCAAGGACAAAATCATAAGTGACGTTCTCCTGCGGAAGCCAGCAAGGACCTACATTGACCAACTCTGTGCGGATACTGGATGCTGCGCAGAGGACCTCCCTGGGGCAATGAATGATAGAGAAGGTTAGCAAGAGATGGTCATGGATATCCGTGCTAATTGCGTGACATGATGATGATGGGCAAATAGGACAGATTAGGTATGGCAATCAGTCTTGGAAGAAAATTCTTAATTCAAACATGTTAAACTTGGCTTAAAAATTGACCTTGTGTTGCATCCTGCTCATGAGGAGGGATTGTGTAAATACAATTGGGAGAAGAAAAAAAATCAACAAGATTATGTTTTCTAAGCAGATATATGTATTTACCCAACCCCTCCACATGAGCAAGATCTGAATTTAGAGTTTTCCTTCTCCTAGACCAGTTACCATACTAAGGTTAAAGAGCACAGTCTTCCCTAGCTGGATAATAGTTGAATGTATACATGTCAAGGGCTGCTCCTAACCCTTCCTATTACATTTGAATTTTAATCTTACAAAATTAACACTTATGTATAGGTTGAATCTTTAAAATTCAACCTATATACAAGTATAAACAATACTTAAAAACTGAACGTAGTATGTGCATTTTTTTTAAATATACAATTCTAGAAAAATAAATCTACCTTGTATTTGTAAAATCTCCAATGATTATTGAGTTTTATTACTTTTTGATTTGGGGTATTATCACTGTAAACATCAAAAAATGACTAAACTTATTTGGTATTTCTGTCTGACACAGAATTAAACAATAAAAATGAATTTTGAGAAAAAAAAGAAAAAAAATTTTTTTGATTTTTTTAAATCCTTACATAAATCTAGAAATATTTTTTTCAAATTGAAGTTTTACTTATGACTAGAGTTTTTTTTTTTTTTCATTTTAAAATCTAAACATTTAAATAGATTCAAAAGACTTATATACAAGAGCAGACATCTTGTTTTTGAAGTCAAGAGTTTAAAAAAAAAATAAAAATTGAAAGATGGAAAAACGTAAAGAAAATTCCTGGGTTGGTATTTAATATGACTTGGGGAATTTTTCACATTTTTTCAGATTACACAACATTATGAACGTGTGCGTAACTAGGAAGGAAAGAAAAAGAAAAGAAAAAAAAGAATATTTTGATAAAGGGGAGGGGATAACTGTATCGAGCAGACTGGCTATTTTTTGTTTATTTCTGGTGGGATTGGGGTGCATGGTTAGATATGCACACTGTGCACTATACATATGTGTATATGTACATACTGACAGATCTTATATAATATATATATATATACACACACAAACATATATATACATTCACATCTATAGAATATATATAAATACATATATACATTCACATCTATAGAATATATATATATAAATACATATATACATTCACATCTATAGAATATATATAAATACATATATACATCACATCTATAGAATATATATAAATACATATATACATTCACATCTATAGAATATATATAAATACATATATACATTCACATCTATAAAATATATATAAATACATATATACATTCACATCTATAAAATATATATAAATACATATATACATTCACATCTATAGAATATATATAAATACATATATACATTCACATCTATAGAATATATATAAATACATATACAGATTCACATCTATAGAATATATATATATACAGATTCACATCTATAGAATATATTATATATATACACATTCACATCTATAGAATATATATAAATATACACATTCACATCTATAGAATATATATAAATATACACATATACATGATGTGTAAATGAGATTATTTGTGTGTATATATGTACATATACACATAAGCTGTATAAATAGACAGATATACACCCAATATGAATGTGTGTGTGTGTAGTTAAAGCAAACTTCAGTTTTAATAGACATGATCAAGATAAATGATGCAAAAATCATTGTATAGATAATAGTAAGAGAGGGGGGAGGTAGAGGTCACTGGGTACAGCTGATGATTTCATTTGCATATTTCTTCAAGCTTCTAAATAAAATGATTAACTATATGTCATATCAATCTAGAACTGATTCCCCCCTTCCACCTCACTTTAATATTCAAATGTTTAATGCCTACATTTCAAGATGAGTATGTTATTTTTTGGTTCACTGACACTACTAGGAGTCATCTTGTACCCAATCATCAGACAGGGAAACAAATGCAAAAGGCAATTGCTAAAAAGAAAATGAGTCACACTGTATTTATAGATCAACTCTTCAAATATCAAATATTTGATGACACAAGGGCAAGTAATATGGAGTATTTAGTGAAACCTAAAAGTCCTAGCAATAAGATGTCAGATTAACATGCTAACCATTCCTTTTGAATTGGGAAACAAAAGCAAAATTAGATATTATCTCTCTGAATGTTTGAGATGAGGCTTGAAGATTAGTATTATTAGCGTTGTTCGGACTATTGTCCCCATCTTCATTGTTATTTGTACAACGTTTCGGCCGATATACCCTCCGGCCTTCTTCAGGTATTTCTTGTCGGACTCGAGAACCTTCTTATGGGATGAAGTTAGAATAATAGATAGAGAAGAACATTGGAAGAGAAGACGCCTCAAAGAATCAGCACATATGATAGGCTGTACTGGGCTGTTAAGTAGACCTAGCATAGAAATTAATACAATATGGGAACCCATAATTAAGAAGGCCAGATCAGATTGAGGAAAAAAAAAAAAAAAAAAAAAAAAATGAGTCTAGGTAAAAAAAATCATACATAAGTAAAATAGGTAGATATTCTAGCCAAATCAAGACATTAGGTTTATAAGTTCCCAAAATTCACACTCAATTGTCCAATTGGACACATGGCCGAGTGGATTAGGCAGTTTGGTTAAAAGACAGTTCTAAGTGACAGTTATCTCTGGTTCCCGAGTTCAATCCTGAGTGAAAGCAGTTAGAAAAATAATTAATTAGCACAACTCCTACCCCCCCCAGCTATGGTTAGCGGAATGAGAACAGGATACCCCCGTGGAATAAATAAAGGGTTAGGTTCAAAGTTCCGTGATGGCTCCCGAATACGACAAGAAAATTCCCGAGTTTGAAAAGAAGGTTCCTGAGTCCGAGAAGGTTCCCGAGTCCGACAAGAAATACCTGAAGAAGGCCGGAGTGTATATCGGCTGAAACGTTGTACAAATAACAATAATAGTCCGAACAACGCTAGATATTATCTTTTTGTATATTTGCACAAGATTGATATATATGCATTTAAGATAAGCTGTTAACTATTCTAGATCACTGACTAATCACGGTCCTCAACTAAATGACAAAAGATAGGGCTACGGTATGCATAATCTAAATGTATCATTAATAATTTTAATATAGAAATAGATTGAAAATCAGAAGGAAAAGATCTGTCCATGGTGGGTTGGTTGGTTTTACAGCAGATCAACACTTGTTCGGTTATTTTTATCATTAAGTAAGTACAACAATGATAATCTTCAATTATATACAATAAGAAAACATATCCTTATAATTTAAACAGGTGAATACTTACTTGAAATATCAATATTTTAAGAGTCAATGTACTTTACAATCATTTTAAACATAATCTCAAACAAATCTGATAGGTTCTACCACTCTGGATTAAAATTGCAATGAACTGTACACTCTCAGATCTCCAGAACTGGAGCCTCACCACTGGATAAAATGTTTACTTCATACCCAGGAGAAGCATATTTGACAGAAGAGGATCCTTATTCTACTATAGAAACACTGAAAATGATAACTGCCCATTGACTTTAAAGCTACTCCATCACTCCTCAACTGAGCTTTTCTCCAGCGCTCCTCAACTGAGCTTTTCTCCAGCGCTCCTCAACAGAGCTTTTCTCCAGCGCTCCTCAACTGAGCTTTTCTCCAGCGCTCCTCAACTGAGCTTTTCTCCATCACTCCTCAACTGAGCTTTGTCTGCATTAACTAAATAGTTCAGATAATAAGAGTAACAAATTTGATCACAAAGAACTGAAATGTTGCGTATTGAAAAATCAGGTTGTAAGTAGTCAAAAAAAGAAAAGAAAAAAAGTAGTTAAGACACTAAGAATTACTGACAGACAGAAGGGCATGATTATATGTCTAATAATCCAAGACTAAATGTTGAGGAAAGATGTACAAAGAAAAAAAAAAAGGATTCTTATTGATTTTCCTTAAGAGAAAAAAAAAAGTTATCTTTGAAGAACATTACTTGAGCAAGTGGAAGGAAATCTGAAGATTTCTCTGAGAATGGAAGCTGACCAACAAGTTAGGAATCAGATGCAATGGGTTGATGGAGATGGAGTTGGGGCAGGGGAGATGGAGTCAGAGAAGAAAGTAAAATGTCCAAACATTATTGAAAAAGGAATTGGTAATCATTCAAAATGGCAGACTAATCTTTCAAAAAATACCCCCAAACTTTTCATACAAGATAAAATCCTAAAGATGAAACACTTTCTTTGTAATTTTAATTTTTTTTTTTATCATCCTTTGGCCTTCTTCCTAACCACAACCATTTTTTTCCTTCTCTCTGCCAAGAGAAAGCAAAGCAGACATTCAAAATTTGTTTATTTAAGGAAAGAAATGTTATTGCACATATATAAAAAAAAATGTTCTTGTTTAGTAGGACACAATTTCCTAAGAGACTAAAAAGGATCTGGACAGGGGAAGAAGAATATTATATTGGATTATTATTTAAGAGAAGCATATGGAAAGAGTAAGGGACATTTTAAGACAAAAGGAGAAAAGGAACATGGTGAAAGTTGTATAAAACATTAAAAAAAAAAAAAAAAGAAAGAAAAGGATTAAAAGACTTTTAAATAAAGGAGGTCAAAATATGGCAGTGTCATCTGCTGCTCATCTAGTCTCACCAGCTAACCAATGTCTCTTCCCATTATGTTGTTTATTTTTAAAAGTAAATCTCTCAGTTACCATATTTGGTCAAAACCATATAAATCACAGGTCAGGTCCACAAAGAAAAAGAAATGAAACAAACCCTTTATTGAACCAAAAAGCAGCATGTGTAAAATTTCAACCTAAATTGACCCTAACTCTGCTTTCTCTGATTTATTCTTCTTGTGAGCAGCTATGATGGGTGGGGAGGAGAGACCCTAGCCCAAAGGCAAACTCAACTGTCAGTGAAATTAAGTACCGATGAGCCTGTTCAGTACTTAGATGGGTGACAAATTAGTAACATCAGATACTATAAGCAGCCTGAGGGGAGTGCCAGACTAAGCAAAGTTTAGTAAATAGCATACACGATTACTCATTAAAATGGTTAAAACACTAATATATATATATATATATATATATATATAATATACCAAGCGTGTTGGTAGATCCTTGCGGAGAGAAAAAAACCAGCAGAGAGTTTGATTGTAAAAATATACTACCAAACATCAACCAGGAAGAAAAGAGCTTTATGTGAAACTAATAGTAGGTTCGTCTGACTCAGTAGATTATATATATATATATATATATATATATATATATATAAACCAATCCCTCCGCACAAGCAGGATGTGACATATGGTCAATTTCTTAAATAGAATTAAATAGATTACCTAACCAAGGTTAGAGCCCAGTTTGCCCTACTATTTATCCTTGGCTGGAGAGAGAATACTTGGATGCATACCTTTCCCAAGGGTATTAGCACAATATGAAATGTAAACAGCCTCATCCAAGATTTGAACTCGGGTCGCCAAGTCCATTTTCTACGATGACAACCATTACACCATGTGCCCCTGCCCTCTCTCTCTCTCTCATAATCTTAGCCATTTTTTCTCAGTTAATTGCAGCACTAAAATTTTCCTCACAGTATATAAAACTTAATATGCCTTAGTTTGAATTAAGACATTTCCTTCTCCTACATTGGTTGCCCAATCAACTTACTATTTTCTCTATAACTGGTTGGAGAGGGAACAGATGGATTTTTGTCTTTCCTAAATGAAAATGCAAACAGCCATGTTTAGGATTCAAACTCAAGTCACCAATTCCATTTCCTATGACAATAACCATTACGCTAGGTATACCTTCACTTCGGCTTCTTGTGTAGTTTAATAATTAGTTAGCTAGATTAGCAGAC
>CM042165.1:25804792-25817292 GCA_023376005.1 Doryteuthis pealeii
GGAGATTGTTTTAGCATCTGAGGTGGAGCGCCACACCTACCATCAGCTCCTTACTTTACCGCACAGATCCCTGTGCTACTCATACGCTGAGTTGGTGGGGACCGGTATCGAACTAAGAACCTAATGGTTTCTAGCCGAACGCTCTACCGACTGAGCTAACCCGGCCCCTTTTTAGATCTGTAAATTTATCAAAAATGCATAATTTTTCAAATTTATCTTATAAAACGTAGTGCATCTCTTAACAGGGAGAGAAACAGAGCCAGGTTCACATCATAGTGTAGAGCATGTGTCATGTGACTATGATAAAATTTTTTTTTTTTTTTTTTTTTTTAGAAAAATTATTTTAGTTAGCTACTTTGCCTTTGTTGACAGTCTAACTTAATTCTAATTACTAGCAAATATATGCACCCTCCGTAGGGTGCAAGTATTTAAGTTTTAATGTAATAAAATATCGTATTAAATTAGAATGCAGATAAAAAGATTTGAAACATAGTGGGGGTATAATAGAAAAATAGAAATGAAACTTACTCTTCCATCACTGCCGTCTTTCATTGCTGAATTTTACTTATTTAACTATTTAGTTAAATTAGGAAATAAAGAATAAAATTACACTTATTTTTTCTTGTTAATGGATTTCATTTAAGATTCATTGGAGAGATTTTTGCTTATATTCATTAAAATAAAACCAAACAGTTAGAAATCAATAATACTAAGCACATATTTAATAAAATCACATTTGTAATATCAATATGCAAATTAGCCTTCCCGTTCACACTGCAAACCGCTATTTTTTGTATATATAAATACAATAGCATGTTATTAGTATGTAGATATGGACAACACTAATAAAAAGGTGAAGCAATTTTATTAATAATTGAGGTTTAAATATAAATAAAATCATGTAGAATGTAAATAACTATGTTAATTGTGACTCGATTAGTAATATAGTTTCGGTTACAGACAGAAAAACACACAATCTCCATTATAATAAGATGTTAAGGAGTTGGGAGTTGGAATCCTTGGAGTCGGACCATATAACTTCCGATTCTGCAACCCTGCTTCTCCTACGAGTCAGTGTAGTATCTATGCTCTCTGCATGTTATATTGTTAATAGTGTAGACAAGGAGTCAACGGCAATTGGTAACCGAGTTTCTCACCCATGCAATAATCAGACCAAGTCTATACTATTAAACGGATATTGAGCACTCTTTATAATTATAGCAAACCACATAATTAGGTGCATAGTGTAATGGTTATCATCATAGGAAATGGACTTGGCAACCCAAGTTTAAATCCTGGATGAGGCTGTTTGCATTTCACGTAGCACTAATACCCTTTAGAAACTATTCTCCCATCAGCTATGGATAAATAGTAGGGTTGACTGGGTTCTTTGAACATGGTTATGCAACAAGTCTAGAAGGAAAACTGAATTCAAACCTGTTTAACTTTCCTTAAGAAACTGACCTTGTGTCACATCCTGCTCATGCAGAGGGGTTGATTATATATAAATGAATACACATAACTTTTTTTGTATGTGGAAATTAATCTTATTCATGCATCGATCAATATTTCAGCCTAGGATCAGCATGTAATATCTGTGCTCTCTGCCTAAATTAATTTTATCACGCTGTTCAAGTTTTTACAAATAGAGATATTTAATTGTATTTATAGAAGTCTACAATCAATCAATAAATCAAATTAAATATTTCTATTTGTCAAAACTGAAAATAGATATAGTAGTCATTGACTGCACAGATTGGTAATTTTTGTAAAATTACATCACTATGTATATCCATTCTTTCATTTGTTTCTGTTGGATGTGGTGGCATGCCAGTGACAAGACATGGGTCAAGATAACATGCAACATGACTGTATAGGTTAAATTGGATTCATGCCTTTGCCAAGAACATTGACATAAGTGGCTCAAGTAATGTTAAGTGGAATTGGTGAGCAATTTCCATTTTTCCTGCTGATAACTATTAAGACACTTTACATTTCTTCAAAGCAACCAAGCAGATCAAAAACCATGAAAAGTCAAGCACTAATGGCATCAAAAAATAATCTTATTAAATGGAGAAAATTGAGAGAGAGAGAGAGAGCAGACAGAAGAGGAAAGAGGACAGAGAGAGGTGGAAAGAGGACAGAAGAAAGAAGAAAAGAAAAAAGAGAGAAGAGAAAAGAAAAGGATGTGCAAAAGAAGGAAGGAAAAAATAATCATAATCCATTGAATAAATATTGAATTGTCTAGGAAAGACACAAATTCAGCTATTATCTCCCCAGCTATGGGTAAATAATAGGATAGACTGGGTTCTTTAGACTATGTATGCCAACCAGTCTAGGAGAATGAAGACTGAATTCAGACCAGCTATACTCCATTTAAAAATAGACCTTGTGTCCTATCCTGCCCATGGCAGAAGGCTTGGGTGATACATACAGAGTGGTCTGAAAATCTTCCCACCCCCAACATATTTTTAAGATCTAAAATAATTACATAATAATACAACCTGAAATTCTAAAAGATAATTTAATTTTCTAAGATATTTTTTTTTTTTTAAGAGTTAAATTAATTATGTTACATTATTAAAAAAAAAAAAAAAATAATAATAATGAACGTTAAAACAATATGTATGGGTAAGAAGACTTTCAGACCATCTTGTACATCAAGACAATGAAATCAATTCTTGTGATATTCAAAGTTGTTGGGCACATTCCAGATCGACCTCACAATAAATGAAATCCACATTGTTGTAGCTAGTTGACCTTCAGCTGCAATGCATCAGATCTATAGATTAACTAAGAAACCAAATATTTAATTATTTGTAAAATATTTTTGTTCTTTATCAACAGGTGAATATAGAAAGTTAATCAATCTTAAATGATAGACTAAAGGTAAAATATTGTTAATCCAAACAGGCATCATGTTTATTTGGACACAAGCTGAGATGTTCAATCTCATTTAGTTTCTTACTCATCGACATCAACTAAGAGGTCAAAAATTGGATCCAAGCTGGTTTGTTTGTTCATTGATTTTAATGGCATATCAACCCGTCCGGGGTTATGTCATGCCTACCGGTTATGATGTAATACATATTGTGTATTTATATATATACTTTTAGTAATTGGTTTTAACAATGTGTTAACATTATTGGGGGCTACGTTGTATGGTATTGGTTTGTTTCATGTCTATATTCTATGGTATATTTTTGTTTCCCTCAAAAAGGAGAGAATATCCTCTATGTTGACATTTTCAAACAGATCCTACATATTGTTTGCTTTAAAATAACGGTTTCTGATGTGAGCAAAAAGCCTGCATTCTATGAATAAATGTTTTACAGTCAAGGGTGTTTGAAATGTTTCACATTGTGGTTGTTGTTCTTGCTTGAGTATATAGGAGTGCGTTAGTTTTGTATGACTAATGCATAATCGGGACACAATGACTTGTTCCTTTCTAGACTTCCTTAAAGTTGGTCTCCAGCCTCCCAAAATGGGTTTGATTAGGAAGAGTTTATTGTGGATGTTGTTATTCCAGTGTTGTTGCCATTTTGTATGAAGGAATCTATTAATTTTAGGTCTCAAGTCAGTATATGGTATCTTGAACTTGTTGGGGATCAAATCTAGAGCCGATTTAGCTGCAGTCTCCAAGCTGGTTACAATGACACTGAAACAATTCCTTAGTACTATAAAAGATAAATTGGTACTTATTTAAAATAGCACACTGGAAAAATGTCAATGATGATTTAAAAAAAAAAAAATTAAAAAAAAAAATGTAATACTTACATTCACATATGTGTACTTACATCATACAAGTAGGATGTGACACAGTCAATTCGTAAGTGTTTAACAGGTTTGAATTCAGAGTTTTCCATCTCCTAGACCAGTTGCCATACCAAGGCTTAAGAGCATAATCTGCCCTACTATTTACCCATAGCTGGAGATAGAATAGTTGGAGGAATACCTTTTTCCAGAAGTATTAACACTGTGAAATGCAAACAGCCTCATCCAGGTTTTAAAATCGGGTCACCAAGTCCATTTCCTTCAACAATAAGCATTACACAATACACCTCCATTTTCTTTTTATTTATCAACTTTTATGCACTCATAAGAAAAACATCCAATCTTAAAAAGCAGCCATATTGATTCTTCAAGAGACAAGACAGTGATTTTTTTTTTAATGTTTAAATCATGAATTAATTTACATTAGGGTCAATGATCAAATATATGTCTTTCAAAAGAAGAAGAAGAAAACAACCCGTTTCCTACTAGTGTCAAGGGATGTTTGGGAAAAAAATATCAACATGACCATCTTTTAAGATTAAGTCATAAAAGTTCATAAAAAGGAGTGAGGTGTGATAGTTACTGTTGTAGAAAATGGACTAGGCAAGAGGAATTCCTGGATAAGGCTGTTTGCATTTCATATAGCGCTAATACCCTTGAGAAAGGTATGCATCCAACTATTCTCCCCCCAGCTATGGGTAAATATTAAAGCAGACTGGGCTCTTTTAACCTCGGTTAGGCAACTGGTCTAGGAGAATGAAAACTCAGTTAAACTCTGCTTAAGAAATTGTGTGTCACATCCTGTATGTGAGGAGGAGTTGGTAAATATATATAAAAGTTCATAAAATAAATTTTCTTCATCAATTTTCCCCCCAGTGTGCTCTTCTAAATAATTACAGATAAATAGACATTATAATCTGTATAAAACCACAAGGGTTCCTTGCACATATTTCTCCACACAAGACGACCTTCATTGCTGGGTAAGATTTAAAGAAATACATCAAGTTAATATCAACTTTTTGGAGTTTATTAAAACCAATTTGTTTGTCATCTGAAAGTCCCAGTCCGAATTAAATCCACTGTCTACAATTCAAAGTTTCACATTTATATGAAAATTGGATGCACTTTGAGTGTCCAACCGTGTTTAGCATAGAGAAAGATTGATGCATGTCTGATGATACTCGAATAATGATGCAAGTGAATTCAAGTCAATTCAGATTTTTTACTTTTAAAGTGGCAATTTATAAAGATGAGGACTTCAATCCAGGGAGTTTTTGGGTTGTTTTTTTTTTTAAAGCATTCAAAGAGACAAAGGCTCCCAGTCAATTTATTTGCTAGTGAGAGAGAATCAGAATAAAAGAGGAGGAAAATAACGAGAGAGAGCAAGAGGCAGAGGAAAATAATGAGAGAGAGCAAGAGGCAGAGGAAAATAACAAGAAACAAGCTGAAGAAAATAACGAGAGAGGTAGAGAGAGAGAGAGAGAGAGAGAGAGAGGTAGAGAGAGAGAGAGAGAGAAGAGGAGGTAAAGGTGAATAATAAAAGATGAGGCAGAGAATAGCAAGTGAACAGAAGGAGGAGTAAACTAAGGAGAATAATGAGGAGAATTATTGTCTCAAAGCACCTGTTTCTTTTCAACTTCAACCAAAAAACTCAACATATGCTCATCTGCGTAGAAGCCTCACCCCCTCATTTTTCAATAAAATGACCCTACAAGCTTTCCATAATGGAGAGAAGTTACTTATTAGTCAATCACAAGAATTTTTTAATTCTTTTGTTTTCCAAAACTGAAACCCCAAAGACAAACCACAAAACAATTGAACTATTCTTGTTGGACAGAAGATAGAAAAATACAAAACAACTAAATTTCTTTGACCTAATTACCCCCCCCCCTCAGGAAACAATTGAACCTCAACCCACTTCCTGCAAACTTCCATATAGCTACAGGATACACTATCTTTTGCTTTTGGGGGGGGGGGTAGGAATGAAAAGACAAGCAAGTCTTTTAGTGAAAGAACAATTATTAGTATACATGGACCACCAGTAATACGAGACTGTTTATCGTTAGCACAGCGCATCAACCTTTCTGTTCTATTGTATCATTCTTGGTAGAATGTATGTACAATAAGTGGAAAAGGCAGCAAACCTTTTTTTGTTTGGTCTTTTAGCTGACTCAGATTCTTAGTGTTCTTTTCAACTCTTATTACAGAAATTAGTTTACAATGCTCAAATAGGGTAAAGCTCAAACATTGACAAATGATAGAAATAACTGCTTATATATATATATATATATATATATATATATATATATATATGAGGTTAAGTAAACAAATGTGTTTATTTTTTACATGGCTTTAAGCCGACAATTTTTGGAGGATATGTGCTTAATTGAAGTCATACCTAATTCTGAAAGTTAATTAGTTAATAATTAAGGAATTTAGGCGGACATATATATTCAAATGTAAGGCTAAACAAATCGAGAAAAGGTCAATCCCTGATAGGTCGAAATGTACATTCAGGGATTGACATTTTCTTGATTTATTTAGCCTTACATTTGAACATATATGCCCGCCGAAATTCATTAATTATTAACTAATTAACTTTCAGAATTAGGTATGACTTCAATTAAGCACATATCCTCAAAAAAAAAAAAAAAAATATATATATATATATATATATTATACACACACACACTAGCTTAAAAGCCGTTTTATCAGGTGACCATTAAACCAGTAATTCCCAAATTTATTTCCAAGTTATAAAAATTGTTATATGAAAATATTTTTAACAAAAAATCAAGTATAAATATAATAAAAATCACCGAAAACAATCGCAGCAATTAAAACTTGAGAATCCAAAATTTCAGGATTTTGGTTCTAGAATCAGCCTAGGAGGTTTTTAATTTACTCACCAAGTCGGCCCAATTCCAAAATGGTATGATATATTGGGCTAATGCCTCTAAGAGTAAAGTTGAAAAGATGTGACACACTGACACGCGCGCACACAAAATGGCACATCATAGATTTTCATCATTTAAGAAAAGGAGGAAAAGTTATTTTATTTATGTCTGTATTTATGAATTACATGTAAATTCCAAACAACTATACAAAAACATTTTTCTTTTATGTGACCTACCATATGTACTGTCAGCAAAATAAAAACTGATAGTTAAGCAAATATGAAATTTACTGTTTGTAAACCAAACATCTAACGGGATCAAGATAAACAAAGGTTAATCAAGTTAATGTTTAAAATAAAACACTTAAAAAGATTATTTAATTTTTAATAAATTTCCCCTAGAATTTAAAACTAAATATCCACCTTGAAGTCACTTATACTAATAATTTATACATAATTATGATTTGATAATTTGCTTGAAGCATATTATTATTGAAACCATATAACTGTGTACAAACATGATTATTAAATAGAAATACTTCAAATTAATAAGCAAGTAAAGTCATCGGGGCAGCCTAAAGTCGGTATCAGCCAATCAGCGAGGGAGTCTATCCCCTTTTCACTTGCGCTAGACCAAGGAGATTATTTTAGCGTCTGAGGTGGAGCGCCACACCTTCCATCAGCTCCTTAATTTCCCGCACAGATCCATGTGCTACTAATACGCTGAGTTGGCAAGGACCGGTATCGAACTAGGAACCTTGTGGCTTCTAGCCGAACGCTCTACCGACTGAGCTAAAATTATTTGAAACAGGAATATTTGATATCAAATAACTGTGTGCAAAAAAACTCTTAAGAAACAAGGACATGAAAAATGTAAATATAAATGTACAATGAATACAATTCCCTAACTTCTAGGCATAAAATAACCCTAGACAGGTTGACATAATGTTAAAACCAATCAATCAATGATTTGATTAAGTTTTAATTAATGAACATTTGTTAAAAATGAAAAAGCCGGGGTGTCAGTAAGAAGGAGGAAGTGTCCATTGTTGTTCCAGTAAAAGTCAACCAAGAAGGTTTTATTTTTATTTTGTCTTTGAGAAATTAGTCTCAATTCAAATTTATGAAGCAACATTAAAATTTTTAAAAAGGCATGAGAAAGAAAATGTAGGACTTTTTATATGTCTTGCCCCAGTGAAATTTATATTGTTTTCTATTGTTGAACAGTAAAGATCAATGAATCAGGTTAAAAAAGACAATGGTTATATGAAGAAGCTCATTTTTTCTTTCTTCTTCTTTTCAATCAAGGTTAACATGCAAGGCAACAAACAAATGGACAGGTTCTATTTTTGATTGAAAAGAAGAAGAAAATAAAAAGGAAAAAAAACCTGTTTATGTATTCTCAATGTGAAATGTTTCAAGTCGATACAGAAAAATGTAAATTTAGAATTTGCTATTTTTTACTTTTTACAATTCAGAATTGTTAGAAGAAGAAAAAATACAGCACGATAGACGTTTTAGTGGAAACAACATACAAAGTTAAATTAATATGGTAGGTTGAGTACAACTTGGAGTCAGGGTACTTTAATAAATAAGAATATTTTAACAGATTGGCATCTATATGGGCCATTTAATATACTTTTTTATTGGTAAGTATAAAAGAATCAATTAAAAATAGCATTATTCTTCTTCTTTTGAATTAAGACAAAACGTTAGAGACAGAGACATCGTTAGATGGGAAACCAAGACAGACAGACAGACAAAGAGAGAGAGAGAGAGAGAGAGAGAGAGAGAGAGAGAGAGAGAGAGAGAGAGAGAGAGAGAGAGAAGAGCAAGAGAGAGAGAGAGAGAGAGAGAGAGAGAGAGAGAAATTCCTAATCTCAAATTGACAGTACTAAAAAAAAATTCTCTGTGATTAAAACCTGTCTTTATTGACTAAAAATGGACATTATGTCAATCAATTTTATATCACCAGACTTTTCGGTTTGTCATATCAAATTCATTGACATAATGGCCTAAAAAGGTTTTAAATATTTTAAATCATCCATCTTTATCAATGAGAAACTTTTCTTTTTTTCTAAATATTTAATTTGACCTGGAAAACCAAAAACAGTTAAATCTTTTTTAAAAAAGTCAAGTAGAGAGATTTTACTTATCTTAGAATGGAAGAATACACACAGACACATACATGCAGACATACACAAATGAAACATTTCATTTTTATTTCTTTTAAAATTTTCACCCACCCCTTATAAACTGCAGTGCAATTTGTGTTGGTGTCTAACTTGTAAACAAAAAAATCAGATTACAGTCCAGATTTCTCAACTTAGCAAGCAAAACCTTCAGTGCATTCTTGTGAGGTTTTGGGTTAGACAACAAACAAATAAAACAAACAGAAGATAAAGAAATGACAACTTGAGGCAAAGAAACACATAAAATAAATAAAAACTATTTCAAGTAATGAAAATAAAACACTATTTGTACTTTTGATAAATTTGTAGTGGACAAAAAAGAAAAATACAGAAAATATTTTTTTTTAATTTCAAACTATTTGATATTATCCATTAACCTCTTTTTCAAATATTTTTTTCAGAAATATTGTAATGTTAAATTTAAAGAATAAATGATTGATTGATTTTAATGGTATGTCAATCTGTCTAGGATTATTTTATGCCTAGTGATTAGGGAATCATATTCATTGTAAATCTATATTACATCTGTGTATGAGTTTTTTTGTGTTTTTTGCACACAGTCCTATCAAATACATATAATTCTAAAATAAAACTATTTGGTGCATATATGGGATCCTAACAAGTACTACCACTCTGGGTCAGAGTGGACCTGGAAGTAATGCAAATGAAAGAGTATGCCACATTCCCCAGATCTCAGGCCTCACCAGCAAATGCCATTTAGTATCATAACCAGGACACAGTTTTATTTAGGTTTTTTTTTTTTTTTTTTTTTTTTTTGTGGGGTAGGTTTTTTTAAATTTCTCTGTAGGGGATACAGTCAGCATATTCTAAACTCCATAACATGGCTGGTTTAGTTTATTTAAAGGCATATCAACCCCTTAAGGGTTAGTTAATAGAAAAATGTTATTAATTTGTAAATGTTTCATTACAATCATAACTTTTTTTTATTTTCAACGTTCAATTGCAATTATTTTTCGTTCCATATTAAAATCTTATACTGAGCCAATCAGGGACATCTTTTTTACAAAGGTTACCCAAGAGTTCCCAGGTCATTGTGTATATTAAAAAAAATATGATTCAATATAGTTATCGATTGTCAGTAGGTAATATAGTTAATCCCTTGTGATGTTCAGATTTTGAACAATATTAAGTGTAATATGTAATTAGTTAATGTAATTAATTAATATCATGTTGCATAATCTGTTGCTTTGATTTCTTTGTTGGGGGTGGGGGGGGGAGAAAGGTAAGCAATATCAAACGGGTTAATTTGTAGTGAGGAGTTTGGGGGAATCTTACAAAACCAATTCAATATTGAATCTCAATACCATCCTTACTATTAATTTCTTAATGTTTTGGTATCAACCAAAACTACTGCAACTGTGTTGATTATTCTTAATGTTTGTTTAATAAACACTAATGGAATTGGAAACTTAAATTAATAGGAGGGATTTGATATCTATAATGTTTTATAAAGTCTTGAGTCACTCAGTGGGGATCAACCTCGCTACAGTATTTTTCTGAAGACACTTGTGTAATAGTTATTGTCATAGAAAACGGAATAGGTGCCCAGAGTTCAAAAATGCTGGACAAGGTTGTTTGTGTTTCACTTTGCATTGATGACCATGGGAAAGGCATGAATCCATACCTTCCCTACTCCACAAGCAATGAGTAAATAGTAGGGCAGAATGGGTTCTTTAGTCTTGGTTAGGCAACTAGTCTACGAGATGGAAAATTTAATTCAAACTACACTTAAAAATTGACCTTGTATCATATTGTGCCTATGAAGGAAGGATTGGGTAAATAAATACAGTATTTTTCTATCTTTTAATTTTTTAATGTTCAGGACAGAAAACTATTTTTTTTTTTTTTTAAATTAATCAGAGAGACTCTCCATTGCATTAAAAAAGGTTGAATGAGTCAAAGCAAAATCTCAAAGTCCCAAATTTTTCTGCAAGGAAAAATCCCAAACCAAAATAAATAAATGGAGTAGTGTTATATTTTGCTTGAAGAAGGAAAAAAAAAATAATTTGTTGATTTTTCAATTCTGCTTCTTTTTTTTTTTTTTTCTTTCGTTTTCAGCAAAGAAACAAACACTTTGCTACTGTTTATTTAGACTGAAAGGGAGACACAGTTATCTTTATTATTCAACAACAAAGGGTTATTCTTCTTCAGTGGTTTAATGAGCAATAAGAAGTGTTACTTTTACAGACACACCAGTTCTTCATATATATATATATATATATATATATATATAATAAAGAAAAATTTTTAAATTAAAAAGAAAAAAAAGAAAAGAAAAAAAAGTGAAGCAATGGCATTTTTCTAATGTATTTGTAACAATTTCAGGGGGTGTATGAAGTTAACTATTCTGCCCACACCAACATCGTGTAAGAAAGAACTCAAAGGCAAAATCTATCAACCCATTTCTTAAAAATAAATCGGGGAGACCCTGTGGTGTAGTTGGTAACATGTTGGACTGCGACATCACAGTATGCAAGTTTGAACTACAATTACACTATTACAATCATTTTCAGACTAATACCCTTAAGAAAGGTATGAATCCCTAAATGCCACCAGCAATGGGTCAAATAGTACATCTCTCACTTATTCCACAAGGATGATTTTGGCAAAGGGTTAATAAATTTTAAACTCAAATACAACACCTCCCAAACCAGACTTTCAAGGTCATTTAAAAAAGTGCTTTTAATTTTAATTCATAAAGTTTGAGAGTTCCACTTGATCTATTTTAGCAGCAAATGAAACTGAAAACTGAAATCTATTTAGCATCAGAGAGAGAGAAAGACACACCACACACAAAATACATGTATTTAACTTTTCTATATAACAATTAACTTGTTCTTTCTCAATAGCATTAATCATTTACTCCATTTCTTTCTGCTAATATCAGGTTTTCTTTACACTTTAAGAATTGTTTCGACATGATAATTCCATATTACCATAATGTCTACAACAGACGAATCCGTGTAATGTTACTAAGGTAAAGTCAAAGAAGAACAATTACCCAAAGAAGAAGAAAACAATTTCTATTAATGACAATAACAAACACGGGTTCAACTCTTCATCATTGGCAGATTGATTCAGTAGAGCCACCATTGTTAATTTGGGGTTTAAATAATCTATTTACAAAAGGATTTTTTTGAGTTGGGGTATTGGCTTCATGAAATGAACACAAAGCAACTGCACAGGTATTTATTAATGAACATTACAGAGGATAAACTTTTTTTTCTTTTTTATCAGAACAAAAATCTAGGCAATATTTCTAGTACCAAATCAATTTGGAGAGGGAGGGAGCAAAGTTATAGGATCAAAAGTTAGGATAGCGAAGACAAAATCAATTGCACTTGGTAACTGTCAGTTTTTTGCCTATATGGTTTTCAAACTAAGAAGGCAAAAAACTGACAGTTGCCAAGTGCAATTGACGTTATGCCTTCACTACTCTATATATATATATATATATATATATATATAAAATCAAAGGTTAAATATTATGGATTTAATATCCCGTAACTACAGTTTCATGCATACTTGCAATCATCAAACGGTTAAAATGTTAAGATTTAAAAAAACAGTGGCTTGCTTATATCTCATGAAGCGTGATCACATGGTGAATGTTATGG
>CM042165.1:25822292-25912292 GCA_023376005.1 Doryteuthis pealeii
ATAGTAGGGTAGACTGGGTACTTTAGCCTGGGTTTGGCAACCAGTTCTAGATGAAGGAAAACTCTAAATTCAAACTAGCAGTACTCTGGTTAAAAATTGACCTCCGGTCACATCCTGCTCATGGGGGAAGGGTTGGCTAATACATAAACTACTCAACTGTTTCTCTTCAAGTCTGAATCCCAACTCTTTGAGTTAATCATGTCTCAGCTAATGTCTGACCATTCCAACACACCAGGGTGCCAGGGAGTGGAAGTCTTTACAAAATGATTATGGGACAGACGCCATGTATATTTTACCTTTCTTTTGAAAGGTAAAAGTAAAACTACTGTGTCTACACAGATTTTGATCATCTAATCAAATCACCAATAACCTTTGTGTTTCAAGAATCAAAGAACGGTGCCGTTTAGCAGGAACTTTCACTTGCAATGTTGTTATTCTCACTTTATCCATTAAAACTTTTTCAACGGTTGACCGATTCTAGCTGAACATTTTTCCTATCCAATAACCAATCACGTTTTACTTCTTACTGATCACTTTCTTATTTCAAACTTTATTTTCAATCACAATTCTTCTTCATCTTCTCTGGATGCATTACCAGCACTTGCATCAGATTTACACTTTAGCGGCACGATTATAACGGTAAAGAAAAAATTCAAAGCTAAATAAAAAGTGTTAGGAACAACACAATCCAACCTAAAATGGAGGGTGGCATCTTCCTTTCTGAAATCTTACAACAAACTGCTGAGACTATTCAATGTTTTGATTTGGTTTGGTTTCTTTGTTTAATGGTATATCAACCTTTGTGGGTTATTTAATGCCAAAGGCATCCGTGTACGAGAACAGTAGAGGTACTATTTAACCCATAGCTGAGGGATTTTACCTTTCCCAAGAGTATTAATCCAAAAGTTTAAACTTGCCTAATGTTGCAGTCCAACATGTTAGCCATTAGGCCATAGAGATCCCCCCCATGTTTTGGTAAGTATCATAAAATAATGTGTGCATTTATTACAAGACACTGAATGTATTTACTCAACCCCTTCCCCATGAGCAGGATCCGACATAAGGTCAATTTTTAAGCAGAGAATAGCTGGTTTGAATTTAGTTTTCTTTCTCCTAGACTAGGTGCCATACCAAGGCTAAAAAGCCCAGTCTGCTCTAGTATTAACCCATAGCAGAGAGGAGAAAAGAGGATTAACATGGTAAAACAGTCTTGTTCAAGATTTAAACTTGATTTGCTAAATCCATTTCCTACAATAATCATTACACTACACATGCCTTCACTGTATCTAACAGGCAGAATGCACAGATACTACATACAGACCACAGACAGAGTGCAAATTCTACATAAGGTAGGGATCCTACATGCATTCATGTGAGCCAGTACAAGTTTTTGTGTCCTGTGTCACAAAGGTGTCAGATTGCTCTAATCCTTATATATATATATATATATATATATATATATATATATATATATATATATATAGGGTCATCCACACACACGTGTTTCGACTTATCAAGTCTCTTCAGTGTGGCTAGACATTTTGTAAGCTACCTACAGCCGGAATTGAAATCCGATCAGTTGGGTGTCAGTCCGGCATTAGGCTGTCTTGACTTACAGAATGGGAAGGGGATTTTAGCTGTTACCAACCCCTCCACATGAGTAGGATGTGACACAAGGTTAATTTCTTAATCAGATTTAAACAGGTTTGAATTTAGAATTTTCTTTCTCCTAAACTGTCTGCTTAACCACAGTTTAAAGAGCCCAGTCTGCCCTACAATTTACCCATAGCTGGAGAAATAATAGCTGAATGTATGCCTTTCCCAAGGGTATTAGCATTAAGTGAAAATGCAAACATCTTCAACCAGGATTTGAACTCAGGGACACTGAAGAAAAAAAAAAAAAAAAAAAAAAAAAAAAAATCTTTTCTTGTGCTAGCTAACGGTTGGAAGTTCCAGCACCAGGCTCACCTCATTTAGCACCACATCCTACTAGAAGACAAGAATAGATCTGGTGAAGGAACAGATACTGTAGTTTGATCCCAGTCAAAAACCAAGTAACTATTCTGTAACAAAGCATGACACTTTGATTAGAGGAAGAATACAAAGACACACTCATATGAAACAGAAGTGCCGATCTAAACATAATCCCATCATTTTTGACAGGTATTATGATATATAATCGATAGATATCCGGATCTCTCAAAGAAAAAAAAAAAAGAAAAAAAATGCCCTATAACCACACACACACAAAATAAATAAAAAATTGAAGAGAAAAAAAATAAAAAAAAAAAAAAAAGAACCCATTCCATTAACTTCCTGTAGCACTCAATATAAGATGTTATTCCTCAGCACATTTTTATCATCTCGACTTTTTAAGTCCAAGCTTAATACGTGTCTTACTCTGTCTTAGCTTGGATTTCTGCTTTCTTGTCCTTTTCTAATACATTTTTCTTACATCCTTACCATTCACTTGTCATTTTGTAACCTTTTCCCTAGAGTGGCCAATGGCATTGCTTAGAGTGGATGACTATTTAAAAGGGGGAAACAAAAACAAAACAAAAAACAAAAAAAAAAACAAAAAAACATAGAAAACTTATGAAATATTCAAATTCTATAGAAAAATTATGATTAATATATTTAGATAATACAGAATACATATAGAAATCAGTAATGCTTGCATTAAATTCCTGACCACTGACAATCCGCTTTTCATGATTTCAATATATTTCTATAGTAAAATTATTAGTAATAAAGTTGGATTATACATATAACAACCCTATCAGTATTGCTTGCATTAATTCCTGACCACTGACAATCCCTTATATTCTGATTTTCAACATATTATACAGAGTGGTCCGAATGTCTTGTCACCTCTACATACTGTTTTAACTTTTATTTTTTGATTTAATAATACAATACATAATTTATGTAATTATTTTACTTATTAAAAAAATTTTTAAAAATTAAATCTTTAAAAATTAAACTGTTTTGTAGAATTTCAGGTTGTATTACGTAATTATACCTAGAAAAAATAAATTTAAATAAAAAAATATATAGGGGGTGATAAGACTTTTGCCCCCCCCCCCATACATTTCCAGATTGAGTGCAAAAACTTGTGAAATTTTAGATCATCATCATCATCATTTGTATACACCCATGAGGATTCCTCACAAATATTTATCTATACAAGACCTCCATTTTGTTCTGTTTTTCCAGTTTTTTTTTTTTCTCTCACAAAAACGACCTCAGCCAAGCCAAGAACAGAAACACCAGCAAGAGAGAGAGAGAGAGAGATGAGTAGAGAAGAAGAATTTTGTCAGAACTAGGAACAGATATTAATTTGTAAGCAAAATAAATGAAAAATAAAAAGGTTTTATCTTTTCCTCACAAGGTTTTCTGGATATAATTGGAGGACAAAAAGCCTCTATGTCAATGACATGCCAAAAATCATCCCCCCAACCAACCAAACCAATTGCCAAGTTTTAAAAGAATTTTAGCAATAAAGTCATCATCTGTTCAAAACTAAAAATCTACATTCCAATCTTCTCGTAAATGAAGAGGATTTATTAAACTTCATCAAATGTCTTCAACTGATATCTTCACTTGAAAAAAAAAAAAAAAAGGCGACCATTTTTGGATAGAGAATTATAATATCCAGTTATATCTATATCAGCCGGTAGAGCACCTGCCTAGCAATCGCAAGGTTCTTGGTTCGATACCAGTCCCTGTCAACTTAGCACATGAGTAGCACAGCTTGGGTAATCTGATTTGTGCAGTAAAATATGTGGGAGCTGATGGCAGATGTGGTGCTCCATCTCAGCAAAAACAATCTCCTTGATCTAGCACTAACGAAAAGAGGATAGACTCCCTCACTTTCCAGCTGATACCAACAATAGGCCATTCCACTAACTTATATTTTTTTTGATAAAAATTTATTTCAAATGATATTAAGATTCTTTATTTTTATTTTTTATTTTTTTAAAAACTCTTTCAACCCCACACCTTGGATAACTGACTGAAAATATAAAAAAGTTATCTCTTTCGACAGGCTTATAATGTTATAATACTCTTCCAATAGCCGTATTTTTTTGTTTTTGTTTTTGTTTTTTTTCGGGGGAAGACAAAGTTTATATTTCTCAGGTCTATATGCATGGAGTATATAATGTTACATTTTACAGGAAATAGCAATGTAGGAATGGGGATTTCCCAGCCAGAATTCAAGTGCCCCACCCTACCCCAATACATACTTCAAGGTAGTGGCACAAATACTAACCACTCAGGTTCTAAGGGCTAAGATTTTGGCAGAGAAATTAGTAAAAATAAAATTATTTGGCATAAAACAGCAAAGTTTTTTTTTCATCATTCTTTCATAAATTTAAAATAAACCACATATACACTATTACATATAAATACACCTTTACCCATTTTTTTTTTTTTTAAAGAAAAAAAAAAAAGATACCAGAATTTTATTATTTCTAGTAAAAACTAAAACAGTCAAAACAGATGTTATTAGGTATTATTTATTTTCAACATTCCATAGCAATAGTACTTTTTATTATACAAATAATTTGCATACAGTTATATGGTTTCAAGTAAATAATCCTTTATAAACAATTGTAGCTTCAAATAACTATTCTAAATCATTTGCATCCAGTAATATGGTATCAAGTACTCCTAATATAAATGATTTTAGACAATAGATGGGACCCTAACATGTACTACCAACCCAAGTCAGAGTGGACCTGGGAATAATAGCAAAAAAGAGGAGACTCCATAACTGAAGTCTTACCACCAGATGCAGTTTACTGTCATCCTCAGGACACCCCTTTTTGTGTTGGGGGGTGGTATTACCCTTCTGCAAAGGAAGCAGTCAACATATTCTAAACCCCACCAACAGGCCAGAATACCTATTTGACCTTTGATCCAGATCTAGGTAACAGACATATATTATGTGCATTACAAAGTAGCAGGAACTGGCTTTTATATTATTAATCAATGAGGAGTGTCAAATACCCCTTCATTGTCATTACTTCCAGGTCCACTCTTACCCAGTGGTAGTACCTGTTAGGGTCCCATCTACAGGTCAAACAGATATGTATGAAAATTATTAATATGCATTATACCATATAACTAAATTATTCATATTAAGAATAGTTTACTAAGGATTATTACTGTTAATTGAAACCATATAACTGTGCAAACAAATTATTATTAAATAGAAATAGTTACTTGAAACCATATAATTATTAGTATTAGAAAGAAATATTTGATGATATAACTGTGCAAAAAACTCAATTATACAAAAAAAATGTGAATATGAATGTATAGCAAATGCTATTCCCTAACCTTGAGACATAAAATATCCCCAGATAAGTTGACATGCCATTAAAGTCAATCTATTAATAAATTATTCTAACCCATATTGGGTGCTCATAATCAAGATCCTTGTGCAGGTAAGTTAATAAATATCAGCTCAATTTTTAAAAATCAACAGTAAAAAGGTAAAATGCAATAGTAAGGACTGGGCACTTTTCAGCACCATGTACTGACTCTACCGATTGTATTTTTTTTCTTGGAAAACTCACAGTTTATATTCCTGGGTCTCTATACATGGGAATATAAAATGGAGAAAGATAAGAAACGAAGGAGGCGTAGTGGAGCTTCCTTTAGGCCTTGTTGCTAGCCTGTACGTACAGGAAGCACATATTACCCACCTCAGATAAAAGCTTCCTCTCTCTTTCCACCATGAGGAGAAAGTATTTAAAAAAAAAGAAAAAGGCTGGTTTGATGAATGGAATAAAATCTGGTGCTTATTAGCACCAAATTTCCTCTGTTCTTGTCTCTCCCTACCCTCTGAATTGGCTGAGCATTTAAAATGTATGCCTCCTACAAGTAATGTGTTTGAATAACTCGCTCATGTGACCTACCATCAAGTGGTGATGTAGGTCAGTGTGAACACCAAACACTGGAGCAAGAGTGAGAGAGAGAGAGGGTCGGATATGTTTACCTGTGTACATATATCAAAGTGTGTACTTGTTTATACACATTATACATGTACGTGCACACATTTTGTAACTATATACATATGTATGTTTCTACATTATTTATGACTAGAAAAGAAAAACCGATTGATTTTTACAGCATGTCAAACTGTCTTGGGTTATTTTTTGCCTATAGAGGGAATCACAGTCATTGTACGTATATATTTACATTTTTGTGTCATTTTTTCTGAAAAGTTTGCTGCACACTGTTATATGTATTCCTATCTAATACAAATATTTTGCCCACAGTTAAATGGTTTCAAGTATTCCTATTTAACACTAATAATTAGATGGTTTCAAGTAATTATTTCTATTTACAGTCCACGACACCATTGAGGCCTATTTTGTGGTTTACTCAATTTTTACTGATAGTTTATCATTGAATAGAGCTTGTTGAAATCTTTCTTTTACTCATAAGATATATTTCTCTTCCTCCACTCGCCAAAGCTATATTTATCTCCCAAAGCATTATGTTAAAATAAAACGGCCTCAATGATGTCGTGGACTGTTAATAATAGTAATTTGTTTCATAGAGTTATTTGGTTTCAAGTAACTAATAATAATCCTTAGTAAACAATTATAGCTTCAAGTTACTATTCTTAATAAAAATAATTTACAGTTACATGGTATTACGTATTCTAATACTAATAATTTTCAAATAGATCTATTGACCCATCAGGAATGGTAGTTCCAAATCAGAGTGGACCTGAGAGTAATAGCAATTAACTCTTTGCCTACTTTAAAATGCTCACAGCAGCTCTCCCACCACTGCAATCCTACCATAAACCGCTGGCAGCGTCTCTCGCATGTGTCACTTGCTTACACTGAAAAAATACTATTTGACTACCCTGCCATCAATAGAACGAGTTGTGAGGTGAATAGATAGTGAACTTTGAAATATCCCATCATACAGGTAAAAAACACCAAAAGAATTTGGTACAGCCATGGGGGAAATTTGGTAGGCAAAGAGTTAAAGGGGCACTCCATATTCCCCAGAGTTCCAGAACCAGTTTAGTGTGTACTTGTTTATACACATTATAGCTTCAAGTTACTATTTTTGAAGTAAATAGTAACATAAGACACCCTTTTCTTCTTTTTCTTTAGTGAGAGGAGTCTTATCCCTGTGCAGGAGATACAATCAGCATATTCTAAACTCTGCCAACAAATCTAGCTTGAATGAATAAGGAATTTGTTTAAAAAATAAATCTGTAAAATAAATAAATAAATAAATTAATTTTTTTTTAAAAAGCCACTTCACACTATTCTTTAAATGGCTTGAGACAAAGAAAAATTAACCTTCTTTAAATTATATAAAAACAAATTGTACCTTTCTTGAAAAACGGCTGACAACACAGCTAAAAGCACTTAAAAATCAGAATCTTTAAGAAGATTCATACATTCAATCAATCCAGATTTACATTCCCTTGTTCTTTTTAAGATGTTACCTGTGCGACACACACATATATATATATATATATATATATATATATATATTATATAGAGAGGGTGCATACATATATATTAGAGATTGTTCCTTGCTACTGGTACCATATAACCCAGTACAACCTGAAACATGTTACTTAGAGAAGAGATAAACACAGTCAATTAATTCTCATGGCACCCACCTTGACAACCAGCAAACAATATAGGATATGACATGATCATTCATATGTTAAGAGAGTGTAGAAATAAAGTGAATAGCATTTGGTAACTGAGGGAAAAAAACTGAAAAGTTCCCAAGCACCAGTGACTGTCTATGCTATCCTAGAGACATATATACTATCTCACTGGAAGCGCATGGTGTAATGGTTAAAGTCATGGGAAATGGACTCGTCGCCCCAAGTTCAAATCATGGACATGGTAATTGCATTTCACTTAGCGCTAATACCCTTGGGAAAGGTATGAATCCTACTCTCCCTCCAGCTATGGGTAAATAGCAGGGCAGACTGGGTTCTTTAACCATGGCTAGGTAACCAGTCTAGGAGAAGGAAAACTCTTAATTCAAACCAGTTGAACTCCGCTTAAGAAATTGACCTTATGTCGTATCCTGCTCGTGCAGAGGAGTTGGTAAATATATATATGCTATCTCACTGATATTGAGCACTCTTCATTTATAAATATAGCAAACATTATATATATATATATATATATATATATATATATATATATATACACACACACACATACATATATACACACACAGACCAGAAAGAGAATACCTTTTTTGATAAAACCTTACTTCATGTACACATTTAAAGACCATTATTATATATATATATATATATATATATATATATATATATAAGTAGATATTAAAAACCAGACCAGTATAACTGAAAATGTTCAGTGAGAATCATCGGAACATAACATATGTTGGATATTATATAAGCTTCACAAAACATATACTATCTCTTGAGAGATTCCATATGAACTCTCAGTTGGTTATAAAAAATAAAATACTTTTGATATACTCAAACTTTATGACACATACACAAAGTGGCCTTTTGTGGCTTAACCGAGTTATGTGAAATATCTTCAAATGTTTCAGGACATATAATTCCTGTTTCATGTTTTAAAAGAGAATTAATAAATAAAAAAAATAAAAAGCATATTCCACTAATCAACAAACATTCTAAACAGATCTTACTGTTCCTCCTCACATATAAAGGACGTATGTTTTTACAAGAGTATTTTGGGATGATTTTCTATTCAAAATTTGTCCTGTTTCAGCCAAAGACTTGCACCTTGAGATTTCAGTGTTCAATCTCCTGTTTATAATACCAGCATACTGATTGTAGTAATATTTGGTGGTACTACTATGTTGTCTACTGGGACATTTCCACTGTAGGAGAGAAAGGAAAAAATGCTAATCAATTTATAAGCCACTATCATGAAATGAGCAAATCATTTAAATATGTCAAATAAGATAATTAATTTTGTATTGAACCAACTATTATTTTTCCTTGGCTGTATTGTTCTCTGGACACAGTTTCAGCCATGCACCTTCTGGCCTTCTTCAGGTGTATCAGCAAGGCTAAATGTCCATTGTGCCAATTCCATAGTAAATAAATGCCAGGAGGAAGGTCAATGGGTACACAGTCAAAATATAATAAACAAAAAAGCAATACAAACAAGGGAAATAGCCTATCCAATACAAAATTAATGAGCCAAGTTCAAATCCTGGATGAGGCTGTTTGCATTTCTCTTCACTTGGGAAAGGCAAGATTTCTTCTCTTCTCCACCCCAACTATGAGTAAATAATAAGGCAGATTGGATTCTTTAGCCATGCTAAGGAAATCACTAGAAGAAAAAAAAAAAACTAAATCTAAAACCTGAAGTGTGTTGTTAAAAGAATCTGTGGCATAGTGGTGTACCATACTTCTGTATCAGTTCATTAAAAACATTCTTTTAAAAAGCCTTCATCACTATAAACAAAATCATCTGTTTAAGCAGTCACAATGTATAAGTGAGATACTGATATGTTGTCTACAATAGGAGAGAAAAAAATACTGAGATACACTTAATATATCCTTAATAAATGATTTATATTTAAATCCTTTAATGATATACACATTGTATATCATTCCCAAAATACCACAAACAGATCTTGCATCTTTTCTTAGCACTTTCCAACAGATGTAATCAAGATGTAATTGAATGGCCTCACTAATACTAGAAGATTATTTTCCCATAAAACTGTAATTTCAGTTTCTTCATAAGATGACACTTCTATAGAAATCTTAACATTTCATACAGGGAATTGTGGGACACAGTTATTGTTAGCTTGAACTTTAGGTCAGGTAAGAGGGGGGGTCCCATATCTCATCAGATGAGGTCTCGGTAGACCTTGCATTAGAATACGGTCAGATACTGTGGTAAACCGCACACTATAATGATTACTATTGGAACAATTTGTATTGTTTACATTTTTTCTCATATCTTACAAACCAACAAATACTGTAATTTGGTTTTCTGCCGCCTTATCATTAAAAGTTTTCATACAGATGAAAATATGATATCACAACATCAAATGGCATTTGAAACATTTTAAGGTCTTAAGGGATCGGGTGGGGGGTGGGAGAAGATTAAGAAGCTTAACTCAAGAAAAACTAGAGGAAACAGAAAGGTAGATAATCCGACAAGAAAGAATGACTCGACTGGTTGGAGGAGAAGGATCAGGTGTGGTATATTGTGTTGTCATCAAGAAACTGACCTCATTATGTCACAGGTAGGTATGAAATAGTATTTCAATAAAGAAAAAGAAAAAAAAAGGAATGTTCACTGACTGGCTTCTTGTTGTATACACCAAATGAGCCATTCAGTGAACAAAAACCATTTCAAACATAAACATCCAAAATGTCATTCATTGGTGCAACAAGCTTTTGTCTTCGGAATTTAGAGAGGGGGGGAAAAACAGAAGTTTTTTCAAGAATAAAATTCATCATTTCAACTTTGTTTTTAACAATGTACAGTGATACCTTAACTTACGAGTTTAATCTGGTCCACTCGTAACTTCATTTCCTCATATATCAAATCTATTTTCCCTATTGAAATTAACTGAAATCCCATTAATCTGTTCCAACACCTCAAAACACATTCATTTTTTTGTTAAGTCTTTTAAAAAAACAAAAAAAACAACAAAAAAAACAAAAAAACAGCACGGTATTATATAAAAACATAATAAAATAGAATGAAATGAATTATGTGCCGTAATAGGTTTTTTTTTTTAAATATAAATGATATTTTTCTTTGGCACAATAAATTTGGAAACTTAAATGTTTTTAATGAACACTAATCTTAACCTTGCTCGTACCTCAAATTTTAGCTCCTAACACAAAAAAACAACAATCAACCAATCCAAAAAACTCGTAATATGAGACACTTTACCACATTAGAGAGAAAAATAAATGTAGTACTAAAGATGAAATCTGAATCTTCAATCAGTAATTGCTGGGTTAGCTCAGTCGGTAGAGTGTTCGGCTAGAAACCACAAGGTTCCTAGTTCGATACCCACCCTCGCCAACTCAGCGTATGAGTAGCACAGGGATTTGTGCGGTAAAGTAAGGAGCTGATGGTAGGTGTTGCACTCCACCTCAGACGCTAAAATAATCTCCTTGGTCTAGCGCTAGTGAAAAGGGGATAGACTCCCTCGCTGCATGGCTGATACCGACATTAGGCCACTCAGACGACTTTACTTTTACTTTATATATATATATATATAATATTATATTATGTTATATTAATATATACTAGCAAATATATGCACCCTCCGGGTGCAAGTATTTAAGTTTTAATGTAATAAAATATCGTATTAAATTAGAAAGTCTAATAAGAATTAAAAAGATAAAAAAGATTTGAAACAGAGTGGGGGTATAATAGAAAAATAGAAATGAAACTTACTCTTCCATCACTGCCGTCTTTCATTGCTGAATTTTACTTATTTAACTATTTAGTTAAATTAGGAAATAAAGAATAAAATTACACTTATTTTTTCTTGTTAATTTAAGATTCATTGGAGAGATTTTTGCTTATATTCTTTAAAATAAAACCAAACAGTTAGAAATCAATCATACTAAGCACATATTTAATAAAATCACATTTTTAATATCAATATGCAAATTAGCCTTCCCGTTCACACTGCAAACCGCTATTTTTGTATATATATAAATACAATAGCATGTTATTAGTATGTAGATATGGACAACACTAATAAAAAGGTGAAGCAATTTTATTAATAATTGAGGTTTAAATATAAATAAAATCATGAAGAATGTGATGTAAATAACGAAGGAATTGACTCGATTAGTAATATAGTTTCGGTTACAGACAGAAAAACACACAACCTCCATTATAATAAGATATATATATATATATATATATATATATATATATATATATATATATATATATATGGTGCTGGCCAAAAGTTTAGAGAATTTGAATAGCATACACAAAGTGAATGCAGCAGGTAACATTAGACACCACCCTTTGTGACCTAATTAGTCTCCTAATACCTACAATGTTTCATGTACCTTAATTTTTTTTTTTAATGGCTTTAAAAAAAAAATCTTCCAGGTCTTAAAGAAAATTAAGATATCTGCTGAGTTAATTTACCCTGATATGGAGTCTATCCCCTTTTCGCTTGTGCTAGACCAGGGAGATAGTTTTGCTAAGGTGTAGCACCACAGCTCCCAGATGCTTTACTGCACAGATTAGATTACCCAAACTGTGTTACTCCTGCGCAGAGTTGGCGAGGGCCAATATCAAACATAGAACCTTGTGATTCCTAGGTGAATGCTCTACCGACTGAGCTAACTGGCCCATCCATAAAACTGTAATATTAAATGTAAATATGGAGATTTCTCATCTGCTATTAAATACCCATTTGTCATGAGTAGGATGTGACGCCAGGTTGCAACCATGGGGCATCCAGCAAAGATCAAAATCACTATGCAGTAGTGATGGATCTGCAAGACTAGCTTGTTAACCATTACACCACAATGGTACACCCTCTTTACTTAACACATTCACCACAGGTAGGGTGTGACATAAGGTTGCAAGTATGGAGCATCCAGCAAAGATTAGATTCATTATTCAGTAGTAATGGATCTATGAAACTAGCTTGTTAACCATTACACAACAATGGTGGTGCCATTCAATACATGAGGTAAATACAAAGTTACCAGTATTTTCATTAAAAGAATATAAATAAGTGCTGGAAACTTTTGCACATACCTAGCATTCAAGAAAAGAAAAAATTGTTATCACTGTTAAACAAAAGAAGTTAAGAGCCTTCAAGTTTATCAAGCCATCCTATATTCAATGAATGTTTGACCAAATGGCATATCTCAATTCTGCCTCCCAGCCTCATAGGGGATCATGGCTAAATACTCTACCTTTGAAGTTGGTTAGTACCCAGGTGAATAACAACTTTCTCCAAATCAGCATTTCATTTAGGTTTAGATTCCAAATATGCAAATGAGAAGTACCCTCAACAATATCATCAAGCCAAAGTCTGTTTCCAGCTGGAGAGCTAGTGGGATTGGACCAAGGGCACAAAAAAAAAGAGAGACATAACAATTGTTCTGTTCGGAGGGCCAGGTCTCATGCAGCGATACCTTCTCTGAGGTGAACTTGTTATATGGTTTCTAATAATAATACTTAGTAAAAAATATAGCTTCAAGTAATACAAATGATTTACAGGTATATAGTATCAAGTATTATATAGTTTCGAATAGAAATCATTTTTAAACAGATTTGACCCATAAATGGGATCCTAACAGATACTACACCATACTCTCCAGAACTGGAGCCTCATCATCAGATGCAGTTTAATATCATATTCAGGACACACTTTTTTGGGGGGAGGGGGTTTTTTTTACCCTTCTGCAGAGGATGTAGTGAGCCTATCTAAGCCCAACCAACAGGGTGACATTTTAAGTAAAGGATACTTTAAAAAAAAAAAAAATGTTTCCAAGTAAAATGTGGCAATGTATGGGCTGATATCGCACAATGCCCCCCCCCTTCGTAGATAAAAATGGTCACACTTTTTTCTTTTGTTCAAAAGTTTATTTTTCCCTGAAATGACCATCAATTTCAACCAGTGGGCAGTTTCAAACATTACTAACAGTCCTGTCATATTTACGTAAATAAAAATGTCTGCCCATAGAGCAAATCTTGTTGACCCAGTTAATCATGCCCGTACTAACCCAGTTGAGTACTCATGGACAAAACTGAAAAAACAAAAAAAATTCAATACTGCCAGGTTGCGATTGCATTATACTACTTATCCATTTAGATATATTAACATGTAACGACAATTTGATTGGACGTACACGGATGCTTTTAACAATATATTGCTGCACATTTCTCTACACTTAGAATTCATTGTTGTAATAATTTCAGTTGTTTTAAATTCTGAGAGATTTGCCAGAATAGCTCACTTATAAACATTTTCAGTAATTCTTCAGTTAGGTAAAAATAATAAACAAAATAAAATAAAAATGTAATATTTACATTCACCATCTAGATAAGAGTAAGTTTCAGTGATTTGCTTAATTTCTTTTATTGAAAAGTTTCATTTACCTCTGAAAAGGGGAGGAAGAGGGGAGGAGGAGGAGGGAGGAAAGTCACTTAGCATAATGGTTATCATCCTAGGAAATGTAAACTATGACCAGAGTTCAAATCCTGGATGAGGCTGTTTGCATTTAACTTCACATATGAATCTGGGGAAATAGTAGGACAGACTGGGTTCTTTAGTCTTGGTCAGGCAACTAGTCTAAGAAATAGAAAATGAAATTAAAACGATTAAATTATGTTGCTTAAAAATATATATATCTTGCCAATGAGGTTGGGTAAAGACAGCTAAATCCCAAAATTACAAATCTGTCATCAGCCATAACTAGACACTTTGTTGACAATGAATAATCAAATACAGTGAAGCACCACAAACTAGTGACACCTGTTTTTTGCATGTCTTTTAAGCCAACTAATATTGTAATTCAAGTTTGTTTTTGTTATCTACTCATAAAAAGTGTTTCATACAGACTAAAATGATATTTTAACATCAAATGTGGAACATTGTAGAGTCTTAAGTAATTGGTGAAAAAAAAAAAAAAGAAGAGTAAAAATCTTAACTCACGAAAAATAAAAACAGAAAACTAGGAGGAAGGAAAGACTAAAAATAAAATATGGCCAATGGCTGAATTATAGCTCGGTGAAGACATTTTGGGGGTTTCAGTGGGCTATTTTTTATACAAGCATCAAATTCGATTTTAAATTTTGATTTAGAATAAAATAAGTCCACTCTCATCGGTGACGTCAGCACATACGTCGCCACATCTTTCATGGGACCACCTCTCTACTAATCAGCTGAGATTACAAAACCATAAGCCGATACTGACACTGGGGGATGGGGTAATAATCTTCCAAACCCCAACCCAAACTTTTTTAGCAATTAGAGAATTCTCAGAAGAAAAAAAAAATTAGTGAAACTTGTTGTTGCATTGGTAGGTGGTGGTTGTTATATATATATATATAGTAGGATTGAATCTGAGACGAAGAATGGAAAAAGTAAAGTGACTTTTATGAATGAAACAGGGAATGATGAGAATTCGGAGATCTACCGAAACAGGACATTAAAATCGATATTATTCTTTTTCTGCAAACGATCAGGAGATTTTTTTTCTTTTTTCTTAAATGTTATTGTTTGTACATGTACTTGATTGTATGCATCTCCTCTTCTGTGTGGTTAGGATAATGGCAGGGGTCGAGGCGGAGAGAGAGAGAGAGCATTATTTCCCACGATTTAAGAGGCTTTGTCTTACGTTTATCCATCGATAAGAATTTATTTATCGATATAGAAATTGAACTACCACATAACAAGAAAAAGGAAGGAGAAAAACGTCTACCATGAAAAAAAAGCGGACAGATGAGTCGTGTAGATATTATTATTATTAAAAACTGGGTTGGGGCACGTTAATACAAATTAAAAAAGAAAACTTATTTCTATATTAAATGATAGAATCAAACATTCTCTTCCGTTTTATTTTTATTTATTTATTTTGTAAACAAGATTATTCTTTTATTGCTTATCTCAGACTTAGAATTAGGTTAGAGAAAATTGCTTTTAGATATAAGTGACAGTAATCATCAAAATATCAAGGCTGATCTATCCAGATAATAGTCGAAAGAAATAAAATAAACGGATATTAATGAACTAGGATCAAAGTGTAGTATCTGTGTTTTTCTTAGGATCAAAGTGTTGCTCCTTCCTTTCTTGGCATTGTCGTTGATATATATCTGTGCTCTAATCTAATTATTCGATATTATTTTTAAGACTAAATTAAAATTAGCATTATACTTTTTTAAATTTTTTTTTTATTTTTGTTTTGAAAAAGTATTAAATACAATTTTTAAAAAGTTTTAAGAGCAGAATTAAAACTTTGAAACAAGAAAACAACCATGGCTATTTTTATTTAGTTTTGGAAATATTGGATAATTAGATACAAAATAATGCAGATGAAAACAGGTTTAAAACTATTTTGATCTATTTTATATCAGTTTAGTTTTTAAAACTGGAATAGCCACAGGTATTCCGATCCGAGGTAAAAATCCTTATTCACACGAAAATAAGTCATTTTTACGAGAAGTTATTTCCTAGTTTGAATTTTTTTTAAATCCGCTTGTGATCATGCCAATAACATGGCTATTACATTCACTTAATTATTATTTTTTTTAAATCTGAGATCGTAAGTTTCGTAAGTGGGGCTCAATTTTGATACATGTTAACTTTGTTGGTAAACACTATTTACCAACAAAGTTAACATGTATCAAAAGGAGGTGACAACAAATTTTGTCTGTTTACTAAACAGACCAAATTTGTTGTCACCTCCTTCCTCAGACCAATTTGAACCTCTGTCATTTCCTTGTTGCATTAAGTACAAATTTGGATATCAGCTAGTTTTTTGGGGGGGTTGCTGGGAGATGGGAATTAAAAAATAAAAAAAAAAGATGTTTAAAAACATTTATTATTAAAAAAATTAAAAAAGATGTTTAAAAACATTTTTTAACATTATGATAAATACTGAATTGGCATTACGAACACTTGACAAAAAACATTTGAGACAAAATGACATTCTCGTTCGTAAAACAATTCCAATTAAATGTCTCCCGAGTATGACACTAAACTGCATCTGATGAAACTCTAGGGAGCACTTCACTTCACTAAACTGGTAATACTTGTTAGGGTCCCACCTATGGGTCAAATAGATCTGTTTGAAAATTATTTGGAATGGAATGGAATGCTTAAAACCATGAAACTATGTGTAGTACATAAATGAGTATTATTAAATAGAAATAGTTACTTGAAACTACATGATTGTGTATAGTATAAATTATTAGTATTAGATAGGAATACTTGAAATCATAACTGCAAATTATTTGTCTTAGGAATACTTGATATAACTGTGTGCAAAAAACATGAATATAAACTTACAATGTATGCGATTCCCAAACTTCGAGGCATAAAACAACCTCAAACGTGTTGACATGGCGTTAAAATCAATTAATTAATCAAATTTAATATTTAATGCAACAATTAAAAATGATAGAATTTTAATGTGGTCGAAGAGACGACCTCCTAGAAAAAATCTTATTTTGCATTAGCTTACCACACATTTTAAGTTAGATTGTTATCTAATTTCTAATAAATTTTTCTAATATATTTTTTTATTTGATCTAATTTGTTGCCTATGGGCCCCCAAATAACAACAATTAAACGAAACCTCATAGCAAGGGAAGTTTTTCAAATATTTTTTTCTCTTTTAGTTTGGGTTGGATTTTTTAAAAATCATTTTAATAATAAATGTTTTAGATACAAAAGATACCAAACTTCGAACTAAAAACACAAAGAGGATATAAATATAACACTAATACAAGGTAGTAACTTATCAGGTAGTATAAAATAGGAAGGGTAAGAAGAAAAAGAGAGAAGACATATTTAGCGCCAAGTGGCCACGTGACCTGTGGCTTTAGCAAAAGGAGAGAGACTCCCGCCATAAACACCACAATAAATAACAAAAAAAAAGAACCCCGACGATGAGGGGGGTAGTTTATATCAGATAAGTCAGTGAATATAAATAAAAACAAATAAAATGGCCGAGCTGAATTTTACAAACAAATAAGCTGTATGTCCGACTTTATTACACAATATCATTCTTGCTTGACCCATTTTTTTAGTAGGCAAAGAAAGAGAAAAAAGAAAAGGGTTGAACGAAGGTGTCGTTAAATAAATGCCTCAAGCACAAAAGAAACGAAAATGGATTTTTTCTTTACAAATAAAATATAAAGGTGGATTAATGTTCAGTTTTCTTATTAAGACATTAAGTAAATCTTGTTTCTTGTTTTTTGTTTTTTTTTTAGAAAACAAAACTGATTTTCGTTTTGTTAGTGAAGGAAATTTCCTTGCTTATAGTATCTTATAAAACTGATAAAATTAGGTTCATTGTGCTACCCATTTTATTTTTTTCTTATATCATTTAATGATTTTTGGGGTTTGTATGCTGTTAATGTTCAAAAGAATGTGCGGTAGTTGACATTAAAGAATAGAGCTTCCAGGAAAAGGAATGCGAAAAAATAAAACAAAACTTCAGTAGGAGAATAAAACGTATATCTGTTGATAGTGGAAAGATGTGTGGCTATAAGGAAAATTTTATATTTTAAAATTCAATTTTTGTCAATAATTAATAAGTACCTGAGAAGACGTTTATTTTATTTAATTAAATTAATCATTAAAGTAATAATTCGAATAAAGCAAAAAAATAATAAAGACGGGCGAAGAGGAAGATTATTATTTTTTATAATTTAAATGTCATTAAATCTATTAGTCTAATAATTTAGCAAGTTTGAATATTTTCACACCTCCAAAGCTGTTTAGGCAAAAAATTAACAAGTGTGCGATTAATAATAGCAACATTATTAGCAGTTTAGCTGGCGATTAATTTGACCCCAGTTGTTAGAATAAAACATTGTTTATTTTTAGTAGTCAAAATAAATCCTTCCTTCCTTGAATCCTACAAAAAAAAACAATAACAAAACAATCTCAGGGTTAAAAGTCATATTTAAATTAAACTAATTTTTTTAAAACGCTTGTAAAAATAACATTTATTAATATGTTTACATGTTCAATTATTTTTATCATACCCCCCCCCCTTTTTTTTAATCCAATAAAGTCGACAAAAAGATAGCTTAGTAATCTGATTGCTGTTCGAGCATGCTTACTTGACATAAATATTTATTCGTGTCAAATGGTGGGGTATTTTCAAAACACGTATCGGCGACATAGCATTTAGCGAAACGAATATGATCAACATTGAAAAGAAAACACGAGAATTAAGAGTTAACAATAACTATAAAATTAAAATTTTAAAAAAACTTGGAACTACAAACAGATTAAAATTCTCAAAATTCTAACCCTGTTTCTTTTATTTTATCGTCCATTTTACTAGTTTATAATCTGATAATTAAATACAGTACTTAAGTGATCTTAGCGATAAAAATCCAATATAAATCGTTAAATCTGTTAAAATAAAATCTACTCTACAACAGTTCAAATAAATGAAGATAAAGATTATTATTGTTGTTATGATGCAGCAATACAATAAACAGGTATTCAAGTCTGATAATTCGTTTCGATGAAATAGCGACAGGTTTTTGAAACAACTCCAAACATAAATGCAATATCACTTTTATTATGATAAATATTTACTCGAAAATATAAAGCAACAGATTTTTTCACAGACGAAAAAGTATTTTTTTTTAAATAAAGAAAAGAACCATGAAGTATCTCCCACCCCGCTGCCTGATGAATTAAACAGACTTTATTCGTTTTTTTACCTTAAAATGATAAATTTGACAATTTGAAGGAAAATTAAAAAAAAAAAAAAAAGGTCTTACATTCACAATTAAGAGATGTGATAAAGATAAGAAAAAAATCATAGTTACAGGTGTATTATTTTACCTAGAAACGTTAATAAAAACTTCGATGAAAATATCAAAGTGTGTATGGGGAGGGAGGAGAAAAAGGTTTTAACAAACATAAAAACGTTAGAACTTGTAACGTTTTTATGCTTCTAACTTGGAAGTTTCCTAAATTTAAACCTAAGACAAAGAGGTTTCTCATTTGTTTCAAAGTTAGCAATAATTTTAAAAACTAAAAAGAGGAAAGATCAGAATATCTCTTAAACTAAACTGGTTTTAATTACAAATCGTTTTAGCTTCAATTTTTTTTTAGCCAGAAAATATTTAGTATTTTTTATATATATATTTTTTTAAATAGCATTTTCACTTTCTTGTAAACTTTCAAACTGTTACATACGAAAACAACAAAATAAATAGTACAGTTGTTTTTTTAAATATCAATTATCTTTTTATAAGTTCAATTTCACAGCTCAAGTCCATGAGTAGAGTTTGTATGTTTACAATTTTTAGACTTTAAATTTTTTTAAAAATCTCTTAAATCAAAAACGACATTGTTTAGGTAAATAAATTTATCGATCATTTTTAAATAAATTAATTAATCAATGCTTAATTAGAATATTTGGTAGACTTTCTATGAACATAAGTAACAATTATTAAATTCTTTTTAACCAAAATTTAATGCAATTAAATATTTTTCTAGTCATATTTTCTGAAAATAATTTTCATCAAGAGTTTGCCTTTTTTAACACTTTAGATAGATATCATTTTCTTAAGTTAAAATTATTTTTTGAGAGGCTGCAATTAAATAGAACTATTTACGATTTTTAAAAAAGTCAGGTGACTTTTAAAGTCTTAATGAAATGAACAGATTAAATTTACATTGATATTATTTCTATCTTGCATGCAAAATTGTAGAGATTAAAAAGTTTTGTAGTTGAAAAATGAAATGCCTTGTAAAAATCTTAGAATTTATTTTCAAAGTAAGGCTACTAGTCACTTCTACTTACATTATATTCTTGTGCTACTACATTGACACTAAAAGTGAGAGAAAAAAATTAGAAAGAAAAAATAAATAAAATAACAAAGCCTGTATATGGTAGGGTAAAAACAAGGAAGTCAATAATATATTGACTGCCCCACTATATGTATTTTATTGACTAAGATGCATCAGGCACAAGGCTACAACAGCAGGGCACCGGGTGAAAATCGAAGTCAATACGGTAAGGAAGACGAGTTTACTAACGACTGAGAATGCCTATAAGAGCCAACCAAGCTGGGGGATAGTTATTTTACACACACACATATATATATATATATTCCCCCAACGGTTCCAATATTCCAAATTAAACTGTGGGTGGGTCTTCATTTCTTGGAAACACAGTGCAACACTATCTTCCTATATCGGCCCATTAAATAACAAACATACATAAATTACTTTAAGTTAATAGCAAGACAAGACTAAGGTAACCACGAGATAGGATAATGCAGGAAGGAGGGATTATATATATATAGCAAATTATAAAACCCTTATATATATTATATATATGTGTGTGAAATTGACACCCAAGCAGAGTTACAACACTAGTGACTGTGACTTGCTGCTACTACTACAACAACCTAAGAAGTGTATTGATGGTAATTTTCTTGTGGTTTAAAAATGTACTGTAGTAGATGATGTGACTTTACAACACAAGAGAAGAAGGAGAAAGACAATCTTTCTTCAATCAACTCACGTACGCCAAGGAATGTCAGCTAAAGGAAAGATGATATATAAAAAGATAAGTAAGGAAGGAAAGGAAGTAGTGGCAAGTGCTCCTTGCTCCACTAAGACACGCATAGTACTACGAATGACTTAACATTTATTTTCGAAATAAATAGAATATATTAAATAATAAATGCAAGCTGGTGTTATGATGTATATTATAATTTATACACCCACACGTTAGAAGTGGGGGTAAAATCACGTTTAAAATGAGATAATCTAGCCCCGGGGATTTGTAGTAATGTTGAGAAAACTCCTGCCAATAAAGTGTAGCATGTGCTCGGTCGCTAGGAACAGGTTTAAGACACAAACACACACACATTTTCGGTTGTGTTTCTTTTTCAGGATAACAGTATAAGATTAACGAAATATTCAAATCTAATAAGTCAGCCACAAAGTTGTTTTTATAGAAACCATAATATTTATTAATACATAAAAAAGCTTTTTAAAAGCACCACAAGTGACAGATGTTGGATTTATTTAATGGGTGAGAGAATTCAAAGATCTTAGGAAGATATTAATAGTGTATACGTAAAAGCTAAGTTGTCACAGATTAGGTCGCGTAGCTACGTAGAATTATTTAGAGCTATAAATAATAACAATAATAATAATATAAAACCTTAGTATAAAAAAGGTACCCAACTAGTCGACCCTAAAACTAAAAAGTTCGACAATTCTTCAAGGGTTAGACAAACCTAATTAGATAAAATCACTAAACGCAAAAAAGACAGTTTCATAATTGTAGCATTTTTTCTTCAAATAATAAAAGGTATAAGTTAGTGCCAAAATAATAAAGGCCATTTTAATAATAAAAAATAAATAAAAATTGAAATAGGTAAAGTTTTTTTTACAACTAAAAATAGGCCACCAGTTAGAAAAGGTTTTTTATGTAATCCACTGTTCTGTTCACAGTTTAAAATTAGAAAAAGTTACTTATTTTACAACCTCGATGAGATGCTGTAAAAATGACATTTGCAGAATAATAAAAACAAAAAACAAAAATATATTTGTGTAAAAAAAAAGGGGGGGGATACAACATAGGGGTAGAGATGACATTTTTGGTGGGAAAAGAATCAGTTCTAACAAGTTTAAATAGAACGAGTACTGAGCAGACCCCCAACGATATAATAACCAATGATATATCTGCCCCCAACACGGCACGTACGCACGAGATTCTATATATAGCATGCATTATAGATACATGTGTATTGTGTACGAATCCACACACACAAATATATATATATATATATATATATATATATATATATATTAAAACAACGTCCTCTTTTAAGCGTTGATACAATCCTTTTTTAACACATTGCTCATCATCTTGATATGGACTGCAATGCATCTGATTGTAATGATTAGACAATATGAAGCACATGGCTCCAATAAATAAAGCTATATTCGATTAATATTCAAACATGAAAATACATCACATGAAAAATCGAAAAGCCTTTATCTATTTGAATCATAAAAATAAGCAATACAAGATGCAACTGCTAATAACTCCAATGCCAAATAAACATTAAACAAAATTCAGTGAAATGAATATAAATTGTAGATCCCAATTTCTGCAAATGTAACAAGATGTTTCAGTTTTCATTAAGCTGATACAAACAATTTGAACCAAAACAGAATTAATTAAACATACCCCCCCTCCAAAATACAACAGAACAGGTACCTGCTTAAAATATTAAAAATAAAAACACTAGTGGATCCATACATAAATAATATACCTGTATTTTAAAAGCATAGCATATATTTTAAGTCCATTAAATAAAAATAAGCTTTAAAATAATATCAATGAGTAAAAAGAAATAAAGAAAACAAACTTAATTATTAATAATATTAATATTACTATTCCTTCCTTTCTTCCATCTATCCTAACGATATAGTTGTGTTGGCTTATCACATGCCACTCTAACACAAACCAACTAGACAATTTATTTATCATAAATTCAAGTCTCAGAGAAGACTTGTTTTAAATGATTGGTTTGTCAATCTATTTTATAGATTAACGAAGATATTTTACGAAAATATAGACATTTTTAACACATAGAAAATGTGAGGGAGGTATTGAGGGAGAAGACAAATTCATTATGTATAAAATAAACAACAGTTTCTCGTTTTAAAAACGTTTGATGGGGAGGGGGGGTAAATCAATTTTTATTTAAATCACTAAAAACCTAAGAATAAATAAATCATTTTTATGGATTTTTCAAATGTAATTTAGTAACGAACCATTATTTTTAAATGGAGGGGGCGAATCTGTTGCTTTTCTTTTTTTAATTAAGTACAATTTACAAGTTAAAATTCTAAAAGAAAGCATTTATATCCATAGACAGGAATCGATATATTCTTAATTAAATAAAAATAAGTTTTTTGAGTGAAGTTTTGGATTTAAAAGTTTAGTAAGATAGAAAAAAAACAACAAAAAACAACCATTTTTTTTTAACAAACAAGTGCTTTTTTTCTTCGTGAAACTAACCTTTTGAAGCAACTATTAATATCACACATTAACTAATTACTATAGAAATGGTTTAATATTCATGAAAATAAGAAACATTAAGCTTTTAGTGTGTTTTAAAGAAAATCAAAGTCTGTTACAAATTAATAGGAGGAAAAACTGGTTTATTTATTATAAACATCTACGCCAAGAGACTAAAATGCTTTATATAACCAGATATCTAGATATGTTTGTTAATATTTATATTTATATATAGATATATATATACACACACACACACACACATAATTATTTATCTATGATGCTTTATTTTAAATAAAAAGAAGACCCTTCTGACTATAAACATTTAGACAAGAGAGTAACATAAGTCTCTCAACGTGAACAAAAATCGACACTTAAACCTTTCAAAATATAACATTATGTTTATAATTAATATATATATATAAACCATTTTTTTTTAACACAAATAGTCCAACCTGCCAGAGAGAAAATATAGATAAAGTAAGTAAAGAAGTAAATAAGAACGAAAAAGCAAAGTGTATTCCTTCTAAAAGGTAAAAAAAAATAGTCAAGACTAGATCGTATCACAAAGTAAACAATATTCAACCGGTTATTAGTGCCATACAGATGGTAGGTAAATCTATCAGAGACGGTTAGAATTAAAGAATAGACTTCCAAAAATTGAATATAGGATACAGTATGGTTCTAACTGGTTTCTTTCCTTCAAAAAACGGTTATTTGTTGTCTGGGGGGTCGAAAGCTTTTTCTTTTTTTTAAACCCATTACAATACAAATTAGTCGCCATGTTTTAGCAAAGTGAAATCGACGACGACAACATGTCGTATTTGGTGTTTAGCTTTTTATTTTACATGCGGGTAACAACGAGCGGGGTAGTTTATTAAAATATTTTAACTTTGTCCCTTATCCTGGGGTTCCACCTCTTACCTTTTTCCGATGTGGAAACTGTGTTATTGTGTTGTTGGTCTTCATCCCGGGGGTTGCTAACTTGCGTGATAATAGACGTACTGTCCATCGGTAGGTCTCCTCCTCCGTAGGAAAAAAAAAAATTAAAAAAAAAAAAAAACCGTCCCCTTTCCTTCTTAGTGAAGGCCGCACCGTCTTACCACCGCCTCCGCCGCCGCTGCTGATACCGCGGCCTACCAGCCACTACGACTACCACTGAGCTTTACTGCTACTGCTGATTACATTAACCCCCGCCCCAACACACACACAGATTCTCCTCTTGACATTATTATTATTATTATTATTATTATTACAAGATTGTTCTATTAATTCCTGTTTTCTTTTTCTGCTACTCATTCTTTACTGCCTGGTTTGGCAAGCTAGTCTCGCAGACCATTGCTAGTAGGTTCAGTCCTTAGTCAGCGCTCCACTAGAATAGCCTTCTGTCAGACTAGATAACTAGTCAAATTGCTACTGCTTATTTCTCCAGCCACCTTCACTGTGATAGCCACAACTTTTTATTATTATTATTGTTATTGTTATCTTCAGCAGCAGCAGTAGCATAGTACCCATCAAACATGACTGGATTATTTACAACTATATCAGTGAGTTTGTGTGCTCGGCTTGGATCTAAGTGTTGCTCCCTGACAGCACCACTGCTTATGATCACTGTGTAGTATCGGTAAACCAAGTGGAAAATGGTGTACAGTCGAGACCTATGGAGGCAGTGGTACAGTACACTGTACAGCACAAATATTGATATTGATATAATTATTATAGTTTGCTATATATTTGCCGTATTTATTAATAAAGAATGCTCAATATCAGTGATAGAGTATATCTAAGTTAGGATAATGCAGACATAGAGTCAACGGCGCTTGGTAACTGCTGGTTACCAAATGCCGTCTACACTATCCTAACTTCACTGATATTGAGCACTCTTTATTTATATTAACACCAGCTCTAACTGGTGGTTTTTCACTGGAGTCTGAGTGACAGCAAGTCCCTTAAGATCTCCAGGATTCTTCTAAGTATCCTAACCTATTTTAGTATTACTGTCGTCTGTAGGGTTTAAATTCTTCCTCTAATCTCCAGTTAATTTAATCTTTTTGCCAGGTTCTCGAGGACCATTACAAGGGCTACAAAGACAATTATTATTATTACAACAAACTGTTTTTAATTCCTAGGCTACTGCTCTACTGAGCTAAACAGGAGCCTACCGTGTAAGTAAAAAAAATTAAATATATATATCCTTTTAATATAGACCAAGGAGATTGTGATATATATGTGTGTGTGTGTGTGTGTGTGTATGTATGTATGTGTATGTATATATATATATATATATATATATATATGTGTATATATATATATATATATGTGTATAATATATATATATATATATATATATATATATATATATATAGGGTTTTGTAATTTGATTGTGTTTATACTGGTTTGTTGGTTGGTTTTGAAGGCTATCACAATGCAAGTGTAAAGAAAAAAGAAAGGTAAATGTGGTGTTGTTTGTTAACCTGTGATTTATTCTCAATTCTTAATAGTTCAGGATAAAAAATCCCTTCTACAGAAGATTACTAGAACTGAAGTTGTTGCTAGTGGCTGTTCATTTGTTCTGTCTTATGTCTTCCATAATTGTGTGTGTGGGGGGGTGCTTGTTTATGTGTGTGTTGTGTGTGTGTGTGTGCGTTTATGTTTCTGTTCATTTGCTTTTTTAAATTTTTTTATTTTATTATTATTATAAAAACAACAAATTGTTTTTGAAAAGTGAGATAAAAGTACTCAATGCTTTTAGATCAGAGCTGGTCTAAAACCTAAAGTTTAAAGATTACAATACCTCAGTACTCCTCCTGTTACTCTAAGTTTCACGATCATCACAATGGATAATATGTTGGATAAAATGTCATCAGAATGGAAAAAATATGAGAAAAGCAAAATTTGAGGGAGTATTTCTTTATTTACTATGACTTTTTACTCATCTATGAGATCAATCAGGCAGTAACTGAAGGAAAAAAAAAAATTTTTTTTCAAAAGATCACTGTAAAAATTCTAGTCTTTTCTTCTTTTTTTTAAATTAACTTTTTCCCAATTATTATCTGATGAAGCTCATAAATCAGTGAAAAGTTATAATGAATAAATAATCCTACAAATGATTTTCTCATCATATTTCTTATATATATGTTTGGTTAGGTTGCTTTGTTCAATGGCATATCAGCCTTAGTGGGTTATTCAATGCCAAAGCCATCTTTGTAGAAGGACAGTAGTGCTACTATTTAACCCATGGCTGTAGCAATGAGGGGTTAATACCTTTCCAAGTGAATCTCATAGCTCAACTGGATTTTGAACTTACCACGATGTTGCAGTCCAGCATGTTAGCCACTACACCACAGGGACAAGACACCCCTTGTATATATATATATATATATATATATATATATTATATATATATATGTATATATATATATATATGTATATATATACATATATATGTGTATATGTATGTATATATATATGTATATATATATATGTATATATGTATATGTATATATATACATATATGTATATGTATATATATACATATGGTGATTGCCGCTTCTTGACAGAATAAGGCCATTTCTACAAGTAGTCCCGATGTGAGCAGTTGTGAGCATGCAAATGGCCCACGGATCCAGTTTGTTTTTTTATGTACCCTATCACACATATGACATCCTATGTATATGTATATATATATACATATATATGTATATATATATATGTATATGTATATATATATATGTATATATATATATGTGTATATATATATATATATATATATATATATATATATATATAGCATTTTATTATGATTATTACAATTATTGTTATTGTTTCAAGAAAGATTGTTCTTTGTCACTCATTCTGCTTGATTAGAAAGTTGATCTCAAAGACCATTAATAGTATTAGTAGGTTTAATTTTGAACTCAGCATTTCACTAGAGTAGCTTTGTGCCAGTCACTGTTGCCTTAGTTGATAGCCAGATACTTCTATGATGATGAGGATGAGGATGATGATGATATGTATCAAAACTTTTATCAGGGTCAGTCACTTCTGCTTCTGATCAGTGTGTAGTTTCTGTGCACTATGGAAAGTGTTATAAAAATGACATATATATAGATACAAAATGTGCTTTATATTGCAAGGAGGAGGTGCATGGTGTAATGGTTATTAATGGACATGGCAACCCTTCAAATCCTGGATGAGGATGGCTGCATTTCACATAGCGCTAATACCCTTGGTAAAAATATGAATCAAACTATTCTCCTTCCAGCTATGAGTAAATAGTAGGGTAGACTGGGCTCTTTAGCCTTGGTATGGCAACTGGTCTAGGAGAAGGAAAATTCTGAATTCAAACCTGTTAAACTCTTTTTAAGAAACTGACCTTATGTCACATCCTGCTCGTGTGTGAGAGGTTAGTAAATACATATATTGCAAAAATGATTTCCACTGCCTGATTGGCAATCTAATCTCACAGATAATTACAACTAAGTTCAATCTTTAGCTGATGCTCCATTAGAATAGCCCTGTACCAGACTATATTACTAGTCAAACATTTATAACTATGGATCATGTCTTTATCATCAGCTTTCCTTTTCTTGTTCTTCTTTTTTTATTGTTATTAACATTTTACTCCTTACAGATTTTTCACTCCAGTTTCAACTGGTGTTTGTTTTCCAACTTAAGACAGAGTGACAGTAAGTCTCTTCAGGTCTCCAGGACTCTCCTAAGTATATTAGCTGATCTTAATACTGTTACATTCGGCTATCGTTTTCAAACGTTTACACATTGTTCCATCAGAGACCAAAGAAAAGTGAAAGGTGCACATACAAAAATTGGCAAAGAACAATAAGATATATTAATATATTATTTTAAGACATGGTTTTATTCAGGAGGGGGTTGAGAGGAGAGAAAAGGGTTGACAGTTCATAAGCATGTATTCATTTATATATATCCGCAATGGGAATATTCATCGGGACAATTCGAACCCACCTATATACATGTAAATTGAAGGGAAATATGAGGTGGTAATCTCTATAAGAATTCATGACAGAATGGGACACTTATCTTAATTTTGTCGATTCATCCATGGACTTGTGTTTGGTAAGCTTCGCTTATTTAGTGGTTCTGTTCTTGGCTGGGTAGATGACTATTCTGGGTCTAATTACTTCTGTCCCCATGAAGGTGATATCGGGCCAACTGGCCATAGTAGTAGAATTATTCTTTAGGTTGCATGAAGACTGTCATCACCTATCCTCAACGAGGTGAAAAGCCCAATTGTGTTTGCCAAGAGGCTCCGGAGTGAAAACTAAAACTAGTGATAGAGATCTCTTCCCTTCCCCCCAAAAAGATAGTGATGCGTATTTTCATTCATCTCTTTGCCTCCCTTTTCTCCAGAGACTGGCCCACATGACAATAACTGGTCAAAGAAATTCTGCTCCAGATTGGGATCATTTAGTGGGACACGTACCTCAGCTCTGATGTCACAGAGTTTCGAGAATGTTCTGGGGTGTTCCCTTTTAACTTTCGAGTTTCATTCCATAATCCATTTCGAGTTACCCGTGATACGTAATAATACTGCTGTGGTCTGGATGGTCTTAATTTTACCTCTTATATATTTACCAACCCCTCCGCATGAGCAGGTCAATTTCTTAAGCGGAGTTTATCAGGTTTGAATTCAGAGTTTTCCGTCTCCTAGACCGTTTGCCTAACCATGGTTAAAGAGCCCAGTCTGCCCTACTATTTACCTTTCCCAAGGGTATTAGCACTAAGTGAAATGCAATTACTACATCCAGAATTTGTCCAGATTTTACCTCTTATCTCAAATTCCCCCAGTCTCTTATCCAGGCCTACAGGGATCATTGCATGGGCACCAACTTACAATTGATATCACCGTCACCTTCATACTCCACAGCTTTTTCAGCTCCAAGTATTTGTTTATCTTTTTGCTTTCTTTTATTTTTATTGTATGTTCCATTGGAATGGCAAATTCCACTAATCGGCAAGTTCTTTTCTTTTTGTTAATTAGCACTTGGTCTGATCTTCTAGCTAAGATTGAGTGATCTTTTAGTATCTCAAAGTCTAGGACAGATTCTGGTTTGTACCTATACTGTTTGTTAGTATGGTAAAATTTTAATCTCTTGCACAATTCTCATTAGATCACCTTTCATACCCAATCATGTCTACTCTTATATTCCTTTTGTGCTAGTTTGCTGCTTGTGTATGTGATTAACTGTTTCATCTTTGTCAACACATAATCTCCACTTGTTATTTTTTTCGTGTATTATCAATTATGAATTGTTCATACAAATAAATTTGTAATTTGTGTCCTTGATATCATACCACATCTACTTTCCTTAAATATCAGGTACTTTTCTGTTGATTCTTGCTGTACCAACTATTGCAGATATCTGCATTAATACAATTCATGTAGTTATTCTAAAGTCTTTCAGGATCTACTCTAATCTTTTAGTTATGGTACAGAGTGTAACAATAACTACTGGTAGGACTTTTGTAGAAACAAAATTATTATCATTACTATTATTAGAGGCTGGTTAGCTTAGTCGGTAGAGCATTCACCTAGGAATCACAAAGTTCCAGGTTCAATACCGGTCCTTGCCAACTCAGCACATGAGATCTGTGTGATGAAGTGTCTGGGAGCTAACGGTAGGTGTGGCGCTCTACCTCAGTAAAACAATCTCCTTGGTCTAGTGCAAGCAAAAAGAGGATAGACTCCCAGCTGTCCAGCTGATACCAACTATAGGCCACTCTGCAGACTTTTCTACTACTACTACTACTACTACTACTATTATTATTATTATTATTATTATTATTAGAAGAAGAAGAAGAAGAAGAAGAAGAAGAAGAAGAAGAAGAAGAAGAAGAAGAAGAAATTTTCCTTTTTTTCTTTTCTTTTCCTTTTTTCTTTCTTCTAGTTTTTCTCTGCTTGGTTAACAAGTTCATCTCACAGACCATTGCTAGTAAGTTTGGTTCTTAGCAACGGCCCAAATATTATCATCTTTGGGCAACACACATTCTTCGACTTGTTCTATAACAGCTGACTATGGTTTTACTTCTATTGATGTTACTCCTGCTGCTACATCACGTCCGTTTTTTGCAAGTATCTGCCTGCCTAGTTACCCAACTTACAAGCCATTGATATCAAGCCTTACTCCTTTACTGTGTACCTCACAATTCGGATTTTGTGTCAGAACAACCTCAGTTTAAATAACCGCTCTGTTGATATGATTAGCTTAGTCTTACAAGAAGATAAATGGGGGAGGGGTAGCATTAGAAGAATGTATAGCACCAATCTTCTAAGCCTTGAAAATAAACCTATGAGATTAAAAAAAAAAAATTATGGGCTTGTGTCCGGTGGAAAACATGGAACTGTCTCTAACCCAAGGATATTGTTTATTCTAATTAGGCTATACTTGCTTCAAACTACGTTTACTATTACTACTACTAGTCGTAGTGCTGCTGCTGCTGCTGCTGCTATCTCTTTTTTCTTTTGGATTCTGCTTGCTTTCTTTTATTGTTATCATCATCATCAGCAGCAGCATTTTTACCATTCTTAGAGATAAGTATTCTTTCTACAATTCATTTACCTTTCTGTTCCTAATTCTATCGTTCATTAAATTTATTACTGCTGACAATTGTTCAATTAACTATTGTTACTACTATTTCAAAACTACTACTAAACTTATTGTACTACATAAAAACTATTACAACTCCTACTAAAACTACATTGATGATGATAATGATAATTATGATGATTATTTTCTCTCCTTTTATTTTTTTAAACTGTTTTTTTTTTGGGGTGGGGGTGGGGGGGAGTGTATTCTTGTTTTATTTTTTCTCTGGTTTTCTTTCAAACTCTTTATTCTTTATTTGACTGCTAACAAAGAGTTTTACAAAACTACTAATTTATTAGATCTACCAACTTGCTACTTTTAAAACTACCATTCCTACACTTACAATATTATACATTTCTATTATTAGTTTTGACTTATTCTTTTACTATTTCGGAGGGGGTATCATATTTTTGATCAATAATTTTTTTTTTTTGGGGGGGGGGGTTATATAAGAAATTAAATGAAAAATAAAGGAACCAGCCAGAAAATATTTTCAATAATGAAAAAAATTTGATTACAGAGTCACAGAACAATTTCAGAGCCCCCCCCCCCTACACACAGACCAGTTATAAGTAAATAGTTGGGCAGGATGGTTTTTTTTTTAAATATTGGTATGTCAACTGGTCTAGGACAAGGAAAATTGAATACAATCCAGTTGTAATCTACTTAAAAATTGACCTTGTGTTACATCCTGCTTGTTGGCTAAATACATAGAAATGAATCAAATTCTGACATTGGATATCCCATGAGGAGTTGACATGCTGTTAAACAAATAAAACAAAACAAACCTAATCTCTTATAGAGAGAGTAATTGTAAATTGTGTAAATTCAGTTACCCTTTCATTGGGTCTTAGAATCCACCAATTAAATATTCAGCAGGGGGTGGGGGGCGTAGGAAACCTACAAAAGAGGTGTCTTCATTGTGGAATGTGGTGAGGATCTATTTAAGGAGTTCTAAGGAGTGCAGAGTACTCCTTCATTACTTCCAGGTTTTCTCGGACACAGAGTGGTAGTACCTTTTAGGGTCCCATCTATGGGTTAGATATATTTGTTTGTTTTCTTCTTTGTTTAATGGCATATCAACCTTCATGGATTATTTAATGCCAAAACTATCATTGTGGAAGCACAGTAATGGTACTATTTAACCCATAGCTGGGGGTTTGCACCTTTCTCAAGGGTATTAGTCTGAAAGTGAACGTAAAAATGCGACTAGAGTTTGAACTTGTTTACTAAGATGTCACAGTCCAGCACATTAGCCACTACACAATGGGGACTCCCCCAAATATATTTATTCAAAAATTATTAGTTTTTTTTTTGGTTTGTTTTGTTTTACGGCATATCAACCTCAGTGGGTCATTTAATGCCAATAAAGTTTTGAAATAAATCAATTCTTAATGGATGATACAATTTTTTTATAAATACATTTTTCTATTTAACCCATAGATGGGACCCTAACAGGTACTACCACTCGGGGTCAGAGTGGACCAGGGAGCAATGGTGATGAAGGGGTGCTCCACATTCCCCAAACCTCCAAAACTGGAACCTCACCATCAGATAGAGTTTAACGTCATTCCCAGGACATGTAGACCCGCAGCCACCGACTTCTAGCACCCATATGATAAAAAGGGGTTGGGGTTTGCCATGAGGGCAATAGGGTTCAAAAATTATTAGTATTAGATATGAATACATGAAATCAAACAAATGATTATAGACATTCTTTTTTTTAATGCAGTGGAACATTGGAAATACACTTATGTTTACAACTATACATTTACAAATTAACAAATAAGGTTAAAGTATAACATTAAACAAATAAACCAAACCAAATTAAAACTCTTTATATAGATGGGATAAATTTAGAAAGATAAAAAGAACATTTTTTTAAAGAGGTTCTATAAGTACTAGCAGTGCTACCCAGCATTGCTCAGGATTAAAAAGTTAGAAATAAATCTCTTATCTACATTTATACATAGCTTAATAAAGATTATTTTTCTATATATATATTTGTTTTATCTGTTATTCTCTATGTATTCTTATTTGTAAGTTGTTTATTTTCATTATTCTTCTTGTTTGTATTTTTTCTTTTATTTGTCTTTTATCTGCTTTTTATTATGTTTTATTCTTTATTAACTGGTTTTATTTTTTATCATTTTTAAAATTATTTTTGTAATATATCATTAATTCATACCTTTATTATATTTTTTATTTAGCTTTTCTTATGGAAAATGAGAATCGAAAAGTTTTTTAAACTCCTCTTGGACAAAAATAGAGTGTGGATTTTATTGAACTTTAAAAAAAGGGTTTACACTCGGTCATTGTACAAACAAACATACAGACAGAATCTTTATATATATATATATATATATATATATATATATATATATATATTTGTGAATAAAAGGCCTTAAGTACCATGGGTATCATGGTTATGGACCATTTCCACTCGTGGGTATCTAGGGCCCATAGAGCTTCTTCAGATACCCATGAGTGGAAATGGTCCATAACCACGATACCCATTGTACTTAGGGCCTTTTATTCACAAATAACTTTGCTCTGTTTACAATAATTAAGCATTGAGCTCTCATATGGAACCTGAACTCTACAACAAACTACTGGTAGGGAATAGGACCAGCCTAAAATCACCTTGTACCAAGAAACTTGGTACCACACCAAAGAGTATATATATATATATATATATATATATATAAATGGTATGAAAAACACAGATGTTGTTTAATTGAATTTATTTTTTACACCATTTGCTTTGCTAATATTGCCAATATTTGATTTCATCAAAAAATCTTCATCAGAGCATAATGATAATTGTGACCGTTTTAAGATGTGAATGTTTTTATTCTCTGTTTCTCTCTTGAAGAATCCGGATTAAAAACATTCACATCTTAAAACGGTCACACTTATCATGATGCTCTGATGAAGATTTTTTGATGAAATCGAAATATTGGCAATATTAGCGATGCAAAAGTTGTAAAAATAAATTCAATTTAACAACATCTGTGTTTTTCATACCATTTATATATATATACCATCGGACTCATTTCCTTACTCTTAACATATATAGATATTTTTGGAGGATATGTGCTTAATTGAAGTCATACCTTATTTTGAAAATTAATTAGTTAATAATTAATGAATTAGAGACTTCGCCTGTCAGCTTGACAGTCGAGGTTTCAAGTCACACACGGAGCAGTCTCCCATGTCTATAACCTTGCTGATGAGACCTAATATGTCGAAATGTACATTCAGGGATTGACATTTTCTCGATTTGTTTAGCCTTACATTTGAACATATATGCCCGCCTAAATTCATTAATTATTAACTAATTAATTTTCAAAATTAGGTATGACTTCAATTAAGCACATATCCTCCAAAAATTGTCAGCTTAAAGCCATATAAAAATAAACACATTTGTTTGTTTACTTAACCTCATATATAGATATCTAAAAGCTTTATATTCCTAGTCATTTGGTGATATCGTGCAGCAAATTATATGAAAAAGTTTTCTCAGAAGAAGAAGCATTCTAAATCAAGTATTCTATTGATCTACCAAAAAATCCTGAAACAATTTTTGAAACTGACACCATTTCAATCTTGTATCAACCAGCTGGCCCCTTAGCCAAGAAACAAACATAAGCTAAGGTCTGCTTCTAGGGGTTTGTTCACCTAGGGTAGCTTTTCTGCATTACTCTCAAAGTGTATAGGATCAGGGTTAGTCCCTGCTGCTTGGGGAAATGCCAAGGAACATGGACAGTTTCTGGAACTATCGACACATTAGGCGCCCCCCAGTCTTTTACCACATTCCACTCTCATAGAGAAATGAGTAATAACCTTTCAGCCTCTTGGCTGAGAATCCAGCATCACCAGCTGTTTGTAAAGTCCATCAGGGATTTTTTCCATCTGTTGAATCAAGAAAAATATTTCCTATTAACCTTTATCTATCTCTCTATCTAAGTCTATTTGCTATATACACATCAGTCTATCTCAGTCTATTCATCTATCTGTCTGTATATCTATATATCTATCAGTCTACCTTTCTAAACTATAAGCTCAAGCTTTAATTGTATGCATTTAGCATGAGATATCTATCTATCTCTATGTCTATCAGTCTGTTTATCATTTTACCTTCTATCTCTGTTCATATCTATCTATCTATCTATCTATCTTAGTCTGTTCATATCTATCTATCTATCTATCTATCTATCTATCTTAGTCTGTTCATATCTATCTATCTATCTATCTTAGTATTTTCATATTTATTTATCTATCTATCTATCTATCTATCTATCTATCTATCTATCTATCTTAGTCTGTTCTTATCTATCTATTTCTATCCGATTTTTAACAAAAAAATATCTATCTATCTTAGTCTGTTCATATCTATCTATCTATCTTAGTTTGTTCATATATATCTATCTATCTTAATCTGTTCATATCTATCTATCTATCTATCTATCTATCTATCTATCTATCTATCTATTTCAGTCTATTCATATCTATCTATCTATCTATCTATCTATCTATCTATCTATCTATTTCAGTCTATTCATATTTATCTATCTATCTATCTATTTCAGTCTATTCATATCTATCTATCTATCTATTTCAGTCTATTCATATCTATCCATCTCTTTCAGTCTGTTCATATCTATCTATCTATTTCTACATTTTTCACGAATTTATATCTTTTCTTTTCCTCATAGTTACATAATAATTTTTAATATTTTAATATAAAAGGAAAATAAGGCTTGGTGTATGGTCTCTTTAAAGCAACAAGATCTTGTTATATTTTCAGCTTCTTGCTATAAATGTTAAACTAAAATAGTTTTCCTTTCCCAAAGGAACTGATAACATTATGACAAATGTTAGCTTCTTTTTTTAATAATCCTTTTGATCAAACTTTTACACAAACAATATTTAAAAGTATTTTTTATATTATGAGTTTATGAAATTTTAAATAAATTTGGTTTGGTTTCTTTGTTTAATGGCATATCAGCTATCATGTGTTATTTAATGCCAAAGCCATCCTTTAAGAAGAACAGTAGTGGTGATATTTAATCCATAGATGAGTCAATAAGTGTTACTCTTTTATATCCAATGTGCTTAAATGCAAAGATTTTTTTTAGGATTGAGATAAAAACACAATATTCTTATATAACAAACAAGTGGGATTATTAACATGTATCTTCTTGGGAAATCACATTAAGATTAAAAAGGTGAATGTTTAAAAATCAATAAAAGTCTCTTGATAAACAATGAATGACACTGAAGAGTTCTCTTCAGAACACATGAACACATGGAATAAAAAGTTATGGAGATTCTGGGATTGCCCAGTTGATACAATCATTTTTTTTTCTTCTTTCAGTCAGGAAAGAATAAAAGAAAAGAGAATAATTCATCAAAGATTTTTGAATTTTGCAATGCATCATCTTATTGCAAATAGCTGACTATTATGGGATGGTAGCAGCAGAAGATAATTAACAAATGAGAGCAAACAACAACAACAACAAAAATGGATCAAAAGAAGATGCAAACAAAGTGGAACAGTTCTTTTCTTTTAATCTATTCAATCTGACTCTTTTTGCACATTTTTGCAGCATTTTTTTAATGATAATGAATTAATAAAACCTTCAGTAAACACTTTAAATCCATTATGTTTTTAAACACAAAGTTTTTTGTATGATCAGGACAAAGAATGTCCCAACAATATTATATTATTATGATAATAAAGTATGATATAATATAATAATTTGATATGATATGATAAAATATGATAATATATAATAATATATTACATAACAAACAAGTGGGATTATTTGCACATACTAACAACTGATATCATTAAAAGGTATTTTCTTAGGACACACGCACACATATGTATTCATTTAAAATAATATATATATATATATATATATATATATATATATATATATATATATATATAGGTGTCAAAAAAGTATTTTTTTTTGTACTTTCTGACACACCTTGTATTCTGAAAGAAATAACGTTCCATTCATTAATTTTTTTCAGAATACAAGATGTGTCAAAAAAGTACTAAGTTTAAAGCTGTATTTACAAAGATAGAAATGAAGAATGAATGGAACATTATTTTTTTCAGAATACAAGGTGTGTAAAAATGTACAAAAATCTTCTTTTTTTTTTTTGACACACTTGCATATATATATATATATATATATATATATATATATATATATATATATATATATATATTATATATACATATATATATATATATATATATATATATATATATATATATATATATATATATAGTCGACGGGGCGGCCTATAGTTGGTATCAGCCAGTCAGCGAGGGAGTCTATCCCCTTTTCAATAGCGCTAGACCAAGGAGATTGTTTTAGCATTTGAGGTGGAGCGCCACACCTACCATCAGCTCCTTACTTTACCACACAGATCCCTGTGCTACTCATACGCTGAGTTGGCGGGGACTGGTATCGAACTAGGAACCTTGTGGTTTCTAGTCAAATGCTCTACTGACTGAGCTAACCCGGCCCCTTATATACATATATATACATATATATATATATATATATATATATATATATTATATATATATATATATATATATATATATATATATATAATATATAATATATATACATATATATATAACAATGATATTATTAAATATAAATTCGCCCTGTAGATTGTGACTGTAGAATACATCAACAACACCTCTGCCACCTGTTGGTCATGGCTGGCACTTGTAATGCCTGAGGACAGGATCTTTGTGGCTAGTGGTTTGTGATTCAGGTATTAAATGGTCACAAGCTGCAGCACTCCACTTTGGTTCTTATTTGGTCTAGACGAACAATCAGAGTGACCCAATCTGATCAATCAGCTCGTTATATTGAGCCCTAGCATCTTAATAATAAACTCCCAACCATATTCTTCAAATTGCTCTTATGGCAAACACTCAACCCTTTTTGTCTTATAGGTGCTTGAAGGTGGTCAACCACCAATTTATTAATAATCGTGAAATTATTTCTTCTAATTTATTCATACACATGAAGACATTGAACATTATTTATACCAGTTTATTAATACACATGAAATCATATATATATATATATATATATATATATATAAAATAAATTTGACATTAAATAGTCCACAAGGGTTGATATGCCAATAAATAAAATAACCATTATCATTTCTATAGGTACATATCCTAACCCCTTTAACCAACCAACCCAAAATACTCACCTAAAAACTATTTTCTTACAAATCATATATATACACATATACATAAGATTTGGCATTATGGTACTTAAAAAATTAATGAATGGAATGTTATTTCTTTCAGAGTACAAGGTGTGTCAGAAAGTACAAAAAATCTCAATATTTTTTTGACACCTTATATATATATATATATATATATATATATATATATTAAGGGTATTTTAAAAAGTATTTTAAAAGGTATTTTCTTAGGACACACGCACACATATGTATTCATTTAAAATATATATATATATATATATATATATATATATATATATATATATATTATTTTAAATGAATACATATGTGTGCGTGTGTCCTAAGAAAATACCTTTTAATGATATCAGTTGTTAGTATGTGCAAATAATCCAACTTGTTTGATATGTAATATATTATTATATATTATCATATTATATCAAATTATTATATTATATCATACTTTATTATCATAATAATATAATATTGTTGGGACATTTTTTGTCCTGATCATAAAAAAAAAACTTTGTGTTTAAAAACATATCCCACAAGTGTTGATATGCCATTAAACACCAACCAACCTACCAATTAAAAATATATTAAGAACTAAATGACCCAACTAAAAACTTTCATAATTTCTTGATCTCAGCATTTGATGATATAGAAATTGTGAAAATTGTCATTTGTCTGATTTTATTCTTTTTTCTTTTTGATAATGTTATTATTATATTGGATTTATGATATTTTTTGTAATAAGCAATATATGATTTTATATGAAAAAAAAATGGTCATTTTATTTGTTTTAAACCACAAGGTTCCTAGTTCGATACCGGTCCTCGCCAACTCAGCGTTATGAGTAGCACAGGGATCTGTTCGGTAAAGTAAGGAGCTGAAGGTAGGTGTGGCGCTCCACCTCAGACGCTAAAATAATCTCCTTGGTCTAGCGCAAGTGAAAAGGGGATAGACACTCTCGCTGATTGGATGATACTGACTTTAGGCCGCCCCGACGACTTTACTTACTTATATATTTCAGTGAATATTTTGCAATATAGTGTGGCCTCTCTGTTGTTCTGTGCCTGGGTTCATCAGAGGTTCTGGGTTTACAAAAAGTATACATTGTCTATAAATCTGATGGATACTAATATAATACTGAGGTAACATGTTTCTTCTGTCTATGGGGTTGGCAATAGGAAGCATTATATACAGCTGCACCTTTTTCAGGGAAATCAATTGTGATGGGTCTTTTTCATGTCCCAGAAAATTACTTTCTTTAGTGTGACACAAGGCCAATTTTTAAGCAGAGTACAACAGGTTTGAATTCAGACTGGTTACCATACCAAGATTAAAAAGTCCAGTCTGCCTAACTATTTACCCATAGCTGGAGGGAGAATAATTGGATTCATACCTTTCAAAAGTGTATTAACACTATGTAAAATGCAACCAGCTGTTTTCTCTGGGGCTGGTTGCCACAACACTAATTTAGAACCTTGTTCCTCCTCGTGGCATATGCAGTGTCCAAGTAAGTCTCGTGTGTATTTCTGAAAATTTAGTAGACTACTGTATACTTCCTCATTAGTCATGTGTTTCCACCAAGAGATATTTATTGACATTTATAACATCGATGGTTTCATCAAATGAAGTTTCCATATTTTATAATCTGCTTGAAATCGGAGAAATATTCTTATCTTTTAGATTCTTGATACACGAAAGACAAAATATAATTTTTAGAGAAATCCAATACTTTAATATCAGTTAAGAAACTGAAGATGTTTATTTTTGTCATTGTCTCACCAAATCAGTCATCTTCATGTACCAGTGAACATCTTGTTTTTAACTAAGTTTTGTTTAGTCTGACACACTGGCCTAAGCTTTCTACTAGATCACCAAAGTTAAGCAGAGATGAGCCTGTTCATTGGGTGACCACTTAAGCAACAGCAAGTACTGTAAGCAACCCAAGTCCTTTGTTTATCGAAATCACTTGATTTGGCATTAAATGACCTGAAAAAGGTTGATGTGCCATAAAACAAAACAATCAAACAACCAGGTCTATGCTTTCCACTAGATCACCAAGTTAAGCAGAGATGAGCCTGTTCATTGGGTGACCACTTAAGCAACAGCAAGTACTGTAAGCAACCCAAGTCCTTTGTTTATCGAAATCACTTGATTTGGCATTAAATGACCTGAAAAAGGTTGATGTGCCATAAAACAAAACAATCAAACAACCAGGTCTATGCTTTCCACTAGATCACCAAAGTTAAGCAGAGATGAGCCTGTTCATTGGGTGACCACTTAAGCAACAGCAAGTACTGTAAGCAACCCGAGTCCTTTGTTTATCAAAATCACTTGATTTGGCATTAAATGATCTGAAAAAGGTTGGTGTGCCATAAAACAAAACAATCAAACAACCAGGTCTATGCTTTCCACTAGATCACCAAAGTTAAGCAGAGATAAGCCTGTTCAATGCTTAATTGGGTAACCACTCAAGCAATAGCAAGTACCGTAAGTAACCTGAGTCCTTTGTTTATCAAAATCACTTGATTTAGCATTAAATGCCTTGAAAAGGGTTAATATGCGTAAAACAAAACAATCAAACAACCAGGCTTGTTGACAATTGAAACTGTGTGCAGGTTTAGGGTTAGGGATCAGCGTTAGAATAATTATTCAGACTTATTAAATAAACATTAACAGTGAGATTATACCATTTACAGGGCATTAAAAGGTTCTGTGACATAAGTTATGTCATATTTGTATAATTTTAATTTAAAATAGGTTACATTTGCCGCCCCCATAAGCTAGAAAATTACCTAAACGGCCTCCTCTTCTTTTTCTACTTCTTCTACTATTACTAATACTACTATTTCTGCTGCTGCTGCTGCTGCTATGGCTACTACTACTATTACTGTTACAATAAATTTTAAGACTGCTTTTTCTACTGTACTGTGATTTCCTTCTTGCTGCCTTTCTGCTGTTTTCCTACTGCAGTTCTATAATCCACATCTATACTATAAGAATGAACTGTGTGTGTATGTTTTAATTTTCACCAAATTTGGTACACATGTGACTTTTAGGTGTGAATGGTGTGAAGAAAAAATTTGATCCCTAACCCTCCAAAAAATTTTAGGGTCCTTCCCCCCCAAAATAGACCTGACTGTCAAATTGAAAATGAAGGGAGATTAATATAAAATTTTAATTACAGAGTTAGTTTTCTTTATCTATCTAAACCTTTTTAAAAATGTTCATGTATATTATAAAAATGAACTGTGTGTGTGTTTTCTAGATGTGTAAACCACTCAACTGATTCCCCTCAAATTTACACATATTTTACCTAAGTTCTGGGTGTGTTCTGGGCTAAAATAATCTTGATAACTGCCCTCTCAAATTTTTAATTGTGGACCCCCCCCCCTACACCACCACAACCTAAAAAATGACCTGTCTGTCATATTTATAATGAAGGGAGATTGATATTAGATTCTAATTTAAGTTTTTCTTATCTATTTGAATATTAAAAAAAAATTCTTCAGTGCATATTCAAATTTGAATGAATTTTAATTTTATTATCACAATTCTTTATGTTGTTATTTAAAAGAAAGATTGGAGAAAGATTATCAAATAGATTTTCTTTGAAAAACTTTGAGGAAACTGCATGTGAAAGAAAACAATTGACAAAGACAAATGAAAAATTGCCGTAGTTCATGATAAATTATGTCCTTCATGGGAAAGTTCATCTAAAAAAAATTCAAAATTTAAAAAATTCATTTTAAAAACTTGACCTTGTGTCACATCCTGTTTGTGTGGAGGGTTTGGATAGATACATATAATAATCATTTTTTATTTCTCTATAATAATCCTTTGTTTGCACTCAGTTGGTTTCAAGTATTCCTATCTAATGCCAATAATTTGCTCATAGTGATTTGCACTCCTAACATCCTGGGTATGACACTAAACTCTATTCAACATATCAGTTCTTGAGAATGTGAAGTCACTCATTCATTGTCATAACCCCCTAGGTCTGCTCTGACCCGGAGTGATAGTTTGGTCTGATTTGATTTGGTTTGGTTTATTTCACGGCATATCAACTTCTTATGGGATATTTAATGCCGATATTTGGTTCATTTGTAAACGTTTTATTGTTGATATCAGCCGGACTGCAAGGGAGTCTATCCCCTTTTCACTAGTGCCAAACCAATGAGATTGTTTTTGCATCTAAGATGAAGCACCACATACCACTTTACCACACAGATCCAAGTGGTGTTACTCATGTGCTGAGTTGGTGAGGCCTGTTATTGAACCTGGAACCTTGTAGTTCCTTGACAGATGTTCTACCGACTGAGCTAAACCAGCTCTTTATTATATAATTTCAATTAACTATTCATATTTAATAATAATCATTTGTTTACACACATTTATATAATATCAAACATTCCTAACCAATGGGAATAATTTTCAAACAGATTCGTTTGACCAATACATAGAATTCTAACAGGTACTACCACTTGGGAGTAATTGCAAAGAAGGAGGTGACATCATACTACCTAGAGCTCCAGGACTGTAGACTCACCACTGGTTGCAATTTCCTTTATGGAAAACATAGGCATCTGCGGCTGTAGGTTGATTGATTGATTGATTTTAATAGCATGTCAAACTGTCTGGGGTTATTTTATGCCTAAAGGTTAGGAAATCCCATTCATTATAAATTTACATTTACGTTTTTGTGTAGTTGTTTCTCAAGAGTTTTTTTGCACAGTTATATGATATCAAGTATTCCTATCTAATACAAATAATAGGTACACATATCTATTTGACCCATAGATGGGACCCTAACAGGTACTAATACTCCAGGTCAGAGTGGATCTGGGAGTAATGATAATGAAGGGGTACTTCACACTCCTAAGACCTCCAAAACTGGAGCTTCACCATCAGATTCAGTTTACTATTAAACCCAGGACACCTCTTTCAGACGGAGGGGGGTTCTTATCACTATGCAAGAGACACAGTTGGTATAATTCTAAGCTCTGCCAATATAGCAGGCAGCTGAAGGCCATCCCAACAAATCCTAATTAATAAAACTATTGTCACTGTTTAATAAAAATTTATTGACCCAATTTCATTATTCCTACAACCTGTCAACAATGATCAATACATAAGGTAGAATATTAGACAATTGACTGAAAGGTCCTAAATTCAGAACTTTTTTCATTTCTCAACTGAAATAATAAATAGGATTTAAGAAAAATTCTACTTTACTCACACAATGAATTTAAAAAAAAAAGAAGACTTTTACATATCTTGAATCAGTGGTGGTACCCCTGGTGTAATGGTTATCATCATAAAAAATGGACACAGTGACACAAGTTTAAATCCTTGATGACACAGGTTGATTTTCACATAGCGCTAATACCCTTGGGAAAGGTATGCATCTAACTATTCTCCCTCCAGCTATGGATGAATAGTAGGGCAGACTGGGCTCTTTAAGCTTGTTACTGAAACTAGTCTTGGAGATAGAAAACTCTGAATTCAAACCTGTTAAACTCTTCTTAAGAAACTGACCTTGTGTCACATCCTACTCATGCGGAAGGGTTGGTAAATACACACATAGCCAGATTTGCTTCTATGGCTAGAATCCAAAGTTGCCTGATTGTCGAGATTCTTACAACCCTTGCAAAATTTCTTAAATCATCTGGTTATTGTATCAACATCACCTTCACCTTTCACACAACAAATGTTTCTGGTTGCTTCTGCTGTTTTATGACCCAGTCTGAATTGCACAAGTTTTCAAATTAGACTACATTACATGTTCATCTATGTAGTTTTATAATCACACACAGAATGAAGCAATGTACAATATGTTAGCAAACCAACTACCAATCACAGTGGGTACCTTCCACAGCATGAACTGCTTAGGTCACATGATATATGTACCAAAATATTGTAAAACTTTTGACTCACCCTAGTATATGTGGCAGGCTAGACAGAAAGTGATTTATAAAATTTTACAAGATACCTGAGTGAATCCAAAATACAAACAAGTAAATCCTATTTTCTTTGTTAATATCATATTAATATATTTAATATGAACAAGTATAATTTTAAAGTTTGCAAGTAGCAGGGCCTCTAAATTAGCAGATAACTTTTACTGGAATGGAAGCATAAGAAAAATACGTCAAAATATTGCATTTTCATTTTACACTTATTTTTCTATCATCCTTACATATATATATGTATATATTATTTATATTTTTGCTTGAAGGCAATTAAATGCATGTATCGCATAAAATTCGATAAGTTATAAGAGGAATAGTAAAACAAGAACAGGAATCGAAAAGAGACCATAAAAGCGAAAGTCAATGAATAGTAGGTATCCAAGTGTACACCAGGGGCATATATAGACCTCATAAATTTGACTTTACTACTGCCCTATCAACAGGGCCAAAAATACACCAACTCAATCCCCTGCAGAGGGGTAAGACCCCCCCCCAAAAAAAAAGAGGTGTCCTAGACACTAAACAGCATCTAATGGTAAGTTTCCTGTTCCAGAGATCTGGGGAGTATAGAGTGCTTACTCCTAGACATAGAGTGGTAATACATGTTAGGATCCCATCTATGGGCCAAATAGACCTGTTTAAAAATTATTGGTATTTGATAAGGATACTTGATACCATATCTTATTATAATGGAGATTGTGTGTTTTTCTGTCTGTAACCGAAACTATATCACTTCTCAAGTCACGATTCCCTTAGTTATTTACGTCACATTCTCCATGCATTCTATTTTTATCTAAACCTCAATTATTAATAAAATTGTTTTACATCATTAATACTGTTGACCATATCTACATTCGAATAACATGCAATTGTATTTATATATAAAACAAAATTGTGGTTTACAGTGTGAATGGGAAGGCTAATTTGCATATTAATCTTTAAAATTTGATTTTAATAAATATATTCTTATTATTATTGATTTCTAATTATTTGGTTTTATCTTAATGAATATGAGCAAAAATCTTGGGGGAAAATCTTAAAATAAATCCATTAACAAGAACAAATAACTGTAATTTTATTCTTTACTTCCTATTTTAACTAAGTAGTTAAATTAGGAAAATTTACCAATGAAAGACGGGAGTAATGGAAAATGATGGAAGAGTTAGTTTCAAAGTTGTTCTATTTTTCAATCATACCCCCTCTGTTCCAAATCTTTTTTTCTGCATTCTTATTCAGTTTCATTTGCCTTTCTAATTTAATATGATATTTTATTATGTTAAAACTTAAATACTTGCACCCGGAGGGTGCATATATTTGCTAGTAACTATAAATAATTTGTATTAAGAATGGATATTTGAAGTTATAATTGTTTACTAAGGATTATTATTAGTTATTTAAAACCATATAACTGTGTGCAAACAAATAACTATTATTAAATGGAAATAATTCCTTGAAACCATATAATTATCAGTTGTAGATAAGAATACATGAAACCATACAACTGTGTAAAAATTATTTGTATTAGATAGGAATACTTGATATCATGTAATGGGTGCAAAAATCTTTAAGGAAAAAACAACACAAAAATGTAAATATAAATGTATAATGAATACGATTCCTTAATCTCTAGGCATAAAATAACCCTAGTCAGGTTAACATGCCCTTAAAAAATAAATAAATAAAGTTGTCTGAAGCACAGTAAAATAAGAAATTAGAAAAAAGAAAAGAAAGAAGAACAAGTAGATTGTACCCCAGGGGCATATACTAACTCTCTATAGAGACCCCCTATACTATTATTCATTACTAACTTAAAAGTTTTACTATATTATACATAGAACTCAGTATCCATTCTTCTACTGCCTTTGTTTTATAAGTAAATATACTGTTAAGTTTACTATTAAAGTTGTTTTACAACTACTAAAACTATTACTACCACCACCACCATCATGACTACTACTGTGACTACCTGACTAATTTTACAGCGATCTATTCTACAAGGGAAGATCATCAGACTGTAATTAATGCTGCTATTGGTTTCTCTACTGCTACTTTCCTACTGTTCTTTTCTCTATTCCTTTATCTACTGCTTTTCTACTGCCATGAGCCCCCCACCCCTCACCCTTCACCCAAAGACGAGTCCCTCACACCCACTGCATTCTCTACTGTTGCTGCTGTTAATGCAGTTGTGAATTTTTCAAGTCTAATTCAACATTTTCTTTTCCTGCTATTGAAAATTTTAAAATGAACGATATATATATATATATATATATATATATATATATATATATATATATAGAGAGAGAGAGAGAGAGATAGATAGATATAGATAGATATGAACAGACTGAAATTTATAGATAGATAGAGAAATAGACATGAACAGACTGAAATATATATATATATATATATATATATATATATATATATATATATATATATATATAGAGAGAGAGAGAGAGAGAGAGAGAGAGATGAAGAAACGGATAGATAGATAGAATTATAGATTGATAGATATAAACTGAGATAGATAAATAAATATAAACAGACTAAGATAGATAGATAAATAGATAGATAGATATCAACAGAGTGATATATGAATAAATTGATAACTATAAACATTGTTTAACTGATTTATCTTGAAAGCCATACTTAGTCAGTTTGCTTTTCTTTGAATGCTTCATGAATCTAATATTGATGAACACTGATTGACTGATAGAAGATATACCATGACATAATCATAAATTTATTCCAGGAACACAAATGTACTGACTAAAATAAAAGAAAAAAAAACTGTGTATTGCACCTTTTTTTATTATTATTCAGAAGAGGCCTGTTTGTCTACGTTAGCTTACACTCTAACCCCCCTCCATACTTAAAAAACTAATATGTACCTGACCCATATGCACACAGCCTTTGGAAGGACCATGTTTTTAAGAAGACACTAAGTTTGTCAAAGTTTATGCGAGACCTAGTTGAAGGCAGTCATACTATTGCTGTGTATATGGGTAACAGGCAAACTGGAAAGGTAGAAAGGTTGAGTAAGAGAAAAAGAAAAGAAAAGAAAAACAAAGAGGAGTTCTGATGGAGTCAGCCATGACATTTAAGAGAGAAAAGGAGAAGAAGAAAAAAAAAAGGCAGGAAAAGGTGGGAATGATGGACCTTTTAAAGATGAGATTGTTTAACATGAACTTTGTTTTAGGCTTGATATTTTTATTATTCATTTATCCAAGCCTCTGCCATGAACAAAATGTGACACAAGGTCAATTTTTGAAGCAGAGTACAGCTGGTTTGAATTCAGAGTTTTCCTTCTCCTAGACTACTTGCCTAACCAAGGCTAAAGGACCCAGTCTGCTGGGGGTGGGGAAAGAGATGAATTCATACTTTTCCCAAGAGCATTGGTGCAAAAAAAAAAAAAGCGCACACACCCGTGTCCAGAATTTGAACTTTGTATGAATTTTCCTGTTTATGCTGTATGAATTTAGTCAAACCCTTCCCCATGGGCAAGATGCAACACAAGATCAATTTTTAAGACAAGTACAATTGGTTTGATTTGAAATTTTGATGTTTCCTTCTCCTAGACTGGTTGCCATCCCAAGGCTGTCCTACTATTGATCTATAGCTAAGGGAAGAAGAGATGGATTTATGTCTTTTCAAAGTGAATTAGCATGAAGTGAAATGCAAACAGCCTCATCCTGTATAATGTATCCTGATTTTCAGTAATATTATATATATATATATATATATATATATTATATATATATATATAATATAAAATATTTTCACTTTAACAGCATATTGTGTTGTTTTCATATCGTTTTATCTATACTCATATATATATATATCTGGTGAGTCTAGTTCTTAGTGTATATATTATATTTGTATATATGCTATATATATATATATATATATATATATTTTGGGGAATTTTGTGTGAAGCATGGGTATGAAATAAATGAGAAACTTCGTTAGATGTTATGTGTTAAGTTTAATTTTATTTCGTTCAATATTTCAGAGGTATGAGCCTCCTTTATCAAGAATGTCTAGACGTACTGATTTGTGCTGTTCTAGGTGCTTTTATAGATAGGAATGTTGAAATTCCAGTCATCTATTGGCTCGTGGGGTTGGAATTGGCTGGAGTTGGGGTGTCGCTCTGCCGACCGGTCATTAATGTCTAGCTGTCTCGGCTGACCTCCTCACTGGTGGGGTTAGGACTGGGTGTTGGTATATGGTATAGGGGTGTCTGGTTGTCTTTACTATCCTCTTCATTGGCAGGGTTGGGGTTGGATATGTGGATCACTGGTGCTGGGGTTGTAGAAATATTTGTAGGAGTTTAGGGTGCCTAAATCTGTGTGTAACCTGTGTGTATGTGTGCATAGGCAGATTATCCACTTAATTCCTGTGTGTTTGCATGTCTTTGTGGATGGGAAGCTGTGGTCTATTAGTGTGCACTTCAAATTTTCTAGTGTATGTTGTGGTTTATTAAAATGTTTTGCTATTGTGCTGTCTAATTGTTAATTTGTGGTTATTAAATCTAAATCTGCAGTTCACCTACATATCCCCTGTTTTAGCATTTGGTACAGTAGATATAATAGATGATGCTTGCGCTATCACAGGTGAGTAGTGGGAGTTGGATCTTGGTGTGTGTTATTGTTATTGAGGAGTCACTTATTAGGTGTGTGCATACTAGGCATCTTGGTTTGTTGCACCTTTGGTTGCCTTTTTGTGTGTTATTGTGTAGTTGTTTTTTAGATGCAGTAAGGATGTTGCGTATGTTGGGTGGTTGTCGTTTGGCATTGATGAATGGAATGTGGAAGATGGATTTTGTTTTGGGGTCGGATTGTAGGCTTTTGAGTTCTTTTTTTAGTGTTTGGGTCAGTTTGTGCATATTTTGGCCGTGGTGGAAGACCATTGGGATTTGATTGTTCGTTTTTCTTTGTTTGTATTTGAAGAGCTCTTGTCTGTTTAGGGATGATGCTCCGTTTATTGCTGTTTTGATGAGTTTTATGGGGTAGTGGGATTTTTAGGAATCTTTGTATTAGATTCATAGTGTGATGTGACTATTCCTGGGGGTCTAAGCAGATGTGTCTTATGCGTATACATGCACTGTATATTATCGACTTTTTTTGGAGTGAGAGGGTGGTTGCAGTTGTAGTCAAGAAATGTATAGGTGTTGGTGAGTTTGGTGTATACGGATGTGGATAATATGTTGTTTTGGGCTTAGATTATTACATCTAGGAAGGGGATGGATGTGGGTAAGTGTTCTAGCGAGAATTTTATTGAGTTGTGGTAATTGTTGAACATCGACTCCACAACAAAATCAACAACAACATAGACAACATATATATATATATATATGTGTGTGTGTGTGTGTGTGTGTTTTACCAGACCCTCTGCATAATTAGGATATGACACAAGGTCAATTTCTTAAGCAGACTCTGAAGAGGTTTGAATTCTGAGTTTTTCTTCACCAGGTTACCTAAGGCTAAAGAACCCAGTCTACCCTACTATTTACCAATAGCTGGAGGGAGAATAGTTGGATGTGTACCTTTCCCAAGGGTATAAGCACTATGTGAAATACAAACAACCTCATCCAGAATTTGAACTCAGATTGCCAAGTCCATTTTCTATAGTATTTATATGAAATATAAATATTCATAGTAACAAAATTGTTTAAACAGATCTCCAGGGTGTTGAAAACAATAAATATATATACACACATATACTTTTATATTTAAATATATATACACATATACTTATATATATAAATATATATACACATATATACTTTTATATATAAATATATACACACACATATACTTATAAATATAAATACACACACACACACACACACACACACACACACACACATATATATATATATATATATATACATACACATATACTTATTTATATATATATATATATATGTACTTATTTATATATAATATATATTATATTATATTATATATATATATATTATATATATATATATATATATATATATATATATATATATGAAGGAAGGGTGGATGGGTTTAGGATCCGACGATATGCTGTAGATAGAAGGAAAGTGGTCAAGAAATGAACAACCCTGTGACTTGTTTTGAGTTGTTCATTTCTTGACCACTTTCCTTCTATCTACAGCATATATATATATATATATATATATATATATATATATATATATATATATATGCACATGTAGCATTTTGGTTGCATGGTCATAGCTTATTTTTGTTTCCCAGTTCCCAGTGGATCACCTTTCCCACCAGTCATGTCTACTCTTGTACTCCTTTTCTGCCAGCTTGTTGTATTTGCTATTTATGTAATTGACAATTTTTTCTTTGTCTCGACATTATTATTATTATCATTATACTCTTTGTGAGTTTCTTTTTACACCAGGAGTATCTGGTGTCTGAGTAACAGCAAATCTCCTCAACTCTCCAGGATTCATCTAAATATTCTAGCTAATTTCCCCAGTGATTTGGACAGTCTTAATTCTTCCTCAGATCTCTAATTTCCCCAGTCTCTTTTCCAGTCTCTTTAGGATTATTCCACGTGTTCCAACTATCATTAGTATCACTGTCACCTCCATATTCCACAACTTTCTCTTATCTCTCTGGCAAGGTTCAGATATCATCATCATATTATTATCATTATTATTATTATTATTATTATTGAGTTTTTCACACCTGCCATCGCCGACAGCAAGTCTCCTCAGGTCTCCAGGAATGTTCTAAGTATTCTAGCTGATCTCAACAGTGCTGTAGTTTGGATAGTCTCGATTCTTTCTCTGATTTCCAATTTACCCAAATTCTTTTCCAGAACTTTGGGAACTCTTCCAAGGGCACCATTTACAATTGGTATGACCTTCACCTTCAGTTTCCTAAGTTCTCTGGCAAGGTCCAAGTATTTGTCTATCTTTTCGCTTTCTTTCATTTTCACTCGGTGGTCGGCCGGAACGTCAAAATTCACGAGATGACAGGTTTTCTTCTTCTTGTCAATCAATACTAGGTCTAGTTTCTTGGCTGGGATTAGGTGACCTGTCTGTACCTCAAAGTCCCAGAGAATTTTGTGTGCCTCATTCTCCAGGAATTATTATAATTCTCCTTTCCTCCCCGCTTTACCCTTACTCCTTTTCTTCTTCTGTTAACTTACCTAATAATAATTATCTTTATAATAATTCAGTTTTGTTAGAAGAAGAAGAAGAAGAAGAAGAAGAAGAAGAAGAAGAAGAAGAAGAAGACAACAACGACTACAATGATGACCTTATTTCTGTACAGCTTATTCTTTTTCATAATTCTACATCACTTAAGACTTGTAAACAACAATGCTACATACAATTAAGAAAATTCCAGAGACATTTCTAAGATTTCGCTAGCATTGTGTAAAAGACACTGCTGGGAACTTCTGCATCAACTTAATATGATATAACGTGTGCATCTTTACAATAACTTCAGCGGTAGTAACAGACACATTAGTATTCATAGTAGCGCTTTTAGGAGTGGTAATTACAAACGCAATTTTACTTGTCGCTGTAATAATCCTGATCATCGTTGTCATAGTTGTTAAGAAGCAGATGAGATTTAATGTCAGGGGCACAGATAATAAAAGTGTGGTAATGAGGGTTTTCGTTTCGATAGTCAGTCTGTTATTTGTAAAGGCTTAGTGGTAATTGATGCAATGATTGTAACAATGATCACAAGAAAATATAGTTGTGGCAAGTCAATAATAATAATAACAACAACAACAACAACAATAATAATAATAATAGAGAGAAAATTGCCTCTCTAGAAATAAGTATATGTTTGTGTTTATATTATGTTAGTTTGAATAATTGTAGATATTATAAAACAGTGTCCTGGGGATAATATTGAACTGTATCCTGTGGTAAAGATCCAATCCTGGATCTTTGAGGAGTGTGGAGTCACCCCTTTGTTGCCATCACATCCAAACCAGTTTGATCTGGAGTATTAATACTTGTTAAGGTCCAATCTATGGACCAAATAGATCTGTTTGAGATAATTTTTAGAATGATTTTGGCTCTTAAAACATTGATCTTACAAAAGTTGTCGTCATCGGGGCGGCCTAATGTCGGTATCAACCAGACAGCGAGGGAGTCTATCCCCTTTTCACTAGTGCTAGACCAAGGAGTTTATTTTTAGCGTCTGAGGTGGAGCGCCACACCTACCATCAGCTCCTCACTTTACCGCACAGATCCCTGTGCTACTCATACGCTGAGTTGGCGAGGGCCGGTATCGAACCAGGAACCTTGTGATTGCTAGCCGAACGCTCTACCGACTGAGCTAAACTGGCCCTATAAGTAAGTATCAAGTGTTTGCTTGTTTAAAATGACAGTAAAGATACATTTTTGTACTGTATATAATTGGAGACCATAATCGGAGACTATATGATTATGACATGAAGTAACCCCACAAGGATTGCGATGCCACAGAACCAACCAACCAATTATAAAAAAACAATCCAAGTTCCATTTTATTATTTTTTTTATTTTAAGCTTTCTTTTAATTACGATTTACTTCGTTCATTATGATTATGACAGAAACATAAATAGTATGAATTGAATTTTTTTTCTCTTAACTTGAGATGTGTTCAAAAAGTATCGACACTGAAACTATACTTACCAAGTTGAAATGGACAATAAATGAACCATTCATTTTTTTTCTCAAAATAATCCTCTTGACACTTAACAAATATTCATGTGGGTTTTTCATTGGTCGAAGCACCTCTGAAACCCCTCGTGCAAAGATCAAAATAACTAGTAATTATCTGTGAGATTATATTGACAATAATTGCTTCACGGTGGTCTGTTGAGGAATAATATCTATATAATATAGATCTTAGAATTTCAGTAAAAAAAAAAAAGACGAATTAACGGAAAAAAAATCGTTAACATACTTTAGAAATTGCGTAGTTTATATGGTAATTAAAATCTTATAATTCAATAGTCCATTTGTGAGAAAACAGAAATAAGGTGACGTTTAAACCCCGGAGTCACAACTTTGGCATCTGGATGGAACATAATCTAATTAATGAAAGTCACGAGTCTCTTAAATAAAGAATTTACAGGAACCAAGTGACGTCCGTTAAAAGAAAGTTTTCGTCTGTTCGATTCTAATCGCCATTTCATCTATTGTTAAAACAAGAAAAGAAAAGTCATGTAGTGTCTACGAAAGAAAATGCTTGTTTTAGTCGTAAAACCAGGAGTGTCTGACTACTCATGTGAAGAGAGACTTGCAGAATTGAAGATATCAAAAATCCGGTTGGATTAAGTTGGCAGAGGAGATGTGGTAGTAACATTCAAGTACACACGAATCCTACAACATTGAGAGATTCTTTTCTGCAATACATAAAGTCATTTAAGATTTAAGAAAATCAGACGTTACACATGGTAAGGATTAAATTCCTTACTTGTCATGGTTCTCATATTTGATTCTAGGGGAAAGTGAGGTAATTACCTCCCGTATCTGTCGGTAGGCGTTAGGAGGCGTCGCGAGCAGTAGTATAAAATGAAAGCACCAAAATCAAAGGTCCCTTTTACCTTCTATCCTCAAGAGAAGAACACGTACCAGTTGTGTCTACTGTCCACTGGACGGGGGGGCTTTGTCTCCAGTATTCCATATCACATAGCACACGAGAACATGCTTCAATAAGTAAATGTTTATACTTTCCTCCTTTACCAACAGCCTCAAGATTTTTTTATTTACTAAAGGACTATTTTCCTATTCGGATATTTTTCTTATTCAACTATGTATAAGTTGTTCTTTATATCTCTTGTCATGTTTTATTTTCTCTTCTATTAAGTTTGCTTAGGCAATACAACATCATTGTTATCATTTCGTCCTGAATTGTTCTTATACTTTTGCCGTACGAAGAAACAGCATATTCAACCATCATTCTTCTACAAGTTCCAAGCAGGAGTGAACTTACGGTTATGTCACACTGAAATGGTTGACTACTAAGGAATAGTAGATATATTGCAAGCAACCTTTCAAATGTGTGCTATACTAATCAAAGCCTGGTAAATCAAATAAAAATGTCTGACAGTCAAGTTATACTTGTTACATAATTATTGGATCCCTAATGCTTTTATAAGGTATTGTAGAAATCATTATGGCGATTAGTACAGCTGATGGCCTTGAGAGTGAGTGACGGCGCTTGACCCCCCTCTCACCCCGCCTAGCGGGGATGGATCGTGAGAACCGGAAGGCAATAGAAGGCCCTCTTCCGGTTTAAGGAGTAAGCAACTCAGCCAGTTAGAAGTTAGGGCCGAGCTAGCAACATGTAAGGATCTGCGCAGATTGTCTGGTTTGGGGATTCATAAATAAAATAACATCAACGTAAATCGAAGTCTTGTGTTTATTACTAAAAACTAACAATAACACAGGGCTTCTGATAACAAGAAATCCCAACAGAAACCAGACCCGGAAATCCCCATACAAGAAAGACCAGACATTTAGAAGATATACCAGACCAAGAAAGATGTTAGAAGATAAACGATCAGAATAGCAAAGCCGGACAGAAGAAAATACGACCAGAGTAAGAAGTAAGAAGGGTATATAACGTTATATAGATTTGGTACGGTGAAAAGACCAGTATATAACATACTGAAAAACCGTTTCCCGACAGATATACGAAGTTAAGCACCGATGAGACCTAGATGGGTGACCGCTTAGTAAAAGTAGGTACTTTCAGCTAACTAAGGTCTGTGTGCAAGAATAAATAAAGCTTAGTAAATAAGATAACTTTAGTTACGCAGCAATGAGCCTCCTCAGTACTTGGATGGGTAACTGCTTAGTAACTGTAAAAGAACTATGATCATTGAAAGATACCAAACATTACTCAGCTTCATTGATAAATACCTTTTAAAATATCTATCCTTCCACTAATGACATCTCGGGTTCCAAGCATTGGTCCTTATCTTACCTCTTAGTGTAATAGTAAGGAGCAACTTGGAAGGACGCACTTCTAAATGTTTGAAATAATTACTATAATGGCAGATTTAAAAAACTAAGTCTACCAAACAATTAGATTTTTTTTGCTAATAGAATAATTGAATAATAGAATAATAGAATAATATATTCTTGGAATAAACTGCCTTATCAGATCAAAAACAACAATAGCGTACAAAATTTTAAGATTAATTTTAACAATTTTAGAAAAAAATGGTAGAATAATAATTTAAGAGGGAATTTGGGGAACTATCGGATGAATTACTAATCTCTGTAGATATATCTTATCTTAACAGTGTATATGTTCTGTGTAAGGATTTTTTTTGGTTAAAAGTTGATGTAAGGTATTCCTTTTGGTTGTATCTTACCCAAGGAGACATAGCAAACAAATAAATGAATTAACTATTTAATCTTTTAAAATGATTGCAAAGATAAATTTTCACCGTATATAATTGGAGTCTATAATTGTTAAACTGACTTCAAGCATAAGATAACTGAACACGAGTTGGCATGCCGTAAAACCGACCACCCAACTAACCAACCAACAGAGCCACAAACGTGAAGCATCTTATGCTGTTTGAACCTGTTAGACAGAAGTAACGGTCTTCAAGAATTGTTGGTTAATCGTGGAGAACAAAAAGAATCGAGGGGACAATTCTAAAGAAACCATCATGAAGATAGATTCCGAATAGTGATCGGAGCCTGGCAAGATGTTGAAACTAGTGGCTTCTGATCATCTCATGGTGTTTAACTATTCAACTGCACAGCCTCTTCTTCTTTCGACCAGGTTTCGCTATTCCTTCGGAAAAAGAGACGTCGTCATCGATGCCAATGGATAACTTCATCCGATGATGAGGCTTCAATTCTGGAGTTTTGTTGACATTGAAATCACCAGTTCACGTCCATCACTACCAGGTTTACTGGTGATAATACTTGTTATCTATGGATCTGTTATAGACAATTAAGTGTTTGCCTGTTTAAGATCATCATAAAGATATATACCGTATATAATAGTTAAACTGACTTGGGCATAAAATAACCCAACACGAATTGATATGCTATAAAACCAACCAGCCAACAAACCACACCATACCAATGATGTTGCAAGTTTCCATAGCAAGTAGGTTTCACATTGTGGAGTTACAATTTAATCGGTTTGGAATTAAAAATTGTCCTTCTCTTGTTGCCAATCAAGGCTACACAGCCCAGTTAGCATTTGTCTTGATATACAATCTCCAGTCACAACTAGATTACACGTTTGACCGTTTGACCGTTATTTGCGTGTGTGTACAGCAAACAAACAAACAATCTGTAATAACTCATGACAAATCGAGCAACTCTATCAATGGTGTTGTGTTCCACAAGTAATATCAATAAAAACATCAACCGCTGTTCAAACAGTAATAAAAATCAACTGTAATAAGACGAGTCTAATAAAAAAGGAAGACGTGTTGTTTTGTAAACAAGATTCATTTCTTACAATTCTGCTGGTCTGTGCGAACTGCAAAAGATTTCATATATGAACACTAGTTCGGCTAGGAAAAAGTATCGGTCAAAATATAATGATCAAAATAACAAAGATAAGCACACTCGTCAGAATAATTTATGGAAAGACATAATGATTAGATTATATCCAATAATAATAATAATAATAATAATAATAATAATATAATCTGGAGCAATTGGAAATCCGAGGAAAAGTCAAGACCATCCAAACAGCATTGTTAAGATCAGCTAGAATACCCAGAAGAATCCTGGAGACCTGAAGAGACTTGCTGTCACTCAGCCTCCATGAATCACCAGCTTAGGCAGGTGTGAAAACTTTCATTATAATAATCCAATCCAATCCAGGACTGACCAGAAATATAAGCGGATCATCCAATCTCGGAGAGAAGACCAGACTTACTTTTAATTAACAAGAAAAAATAATTTGTCATCTCGTAAATTTTGCGATTCCAGCAGACTACAAGTGAAAGTGAAGGAAAGAGAAAAGCTGGACAAATACATAGATCTTGCCAGAGAGCTGAAAAAGTTGTGGAATATGAAGGTGACGATGATGCCAATCAGTTCTTGGAACAATCTCCAAGAACCTGGAAAAGAGACTAGCTGAACTGGAAATGAGAGAGAGAGAGAGAGAGAGAGAGAGAGAGAGAGAGAGAGAGAGAGAGAGAGAGAGAGTTGAAATCATCCAAATCACACCACTACTAAATAGACTAGGATATTAAGAAGAGTCCTGGAGATCTGAAGAGATTTGCTGTACTCAGACTCCAGTGAAAAACCAAGCAAGTGTGAAAAACAGAAGTAATTGTATGGATACTTCAAGCGACAAATTAAGGAAATTGTTCACAGGAAGGGAAAACCTAAAAAGAAAAAACTGAATCCTTTTAATAACAGCACAAAATGATGTCATAAGAACCAATTATATCAAAGCAAAAATTGGTAATACGATGAATAGTAAATGTATGTTATGTGGTGAAAGAGATGAACCAGTTAATTCCATAATAAGTTGAACGCAGCAAACCAGCACAAAATGAAAGGTGGTCCACTGGAAATTGGACAATAGATTAAAATTTAACCAAAATGCCATATTCACAAACCAGAATATGTACTAGAAAATTTAGTAAGGAATGTAGCTTTAATAGATAGTTTAGTAGCAGGACCCGATTCGTAACAGGTTTACTCATTAATACGAGTATTGAAAGCATATATACGTGTGCATAAGGTGGGTTTATTTAGCTTAGTTGATTCATATTTTCCCTCACTTAGAGTGACGCCCGCCAAATCCCGATGTACGTAGATAGGTAGTTACAACGGTATTACTGTAGACATATTCATTACAATAGTGTTAAGAGAGAATTAGTAATTAAGCTAATATCATGTTGACTATTAATTGATTGTGATGTTAATTATCAGATGTTGCAAATACGGAAACAGCATTCCTTATTGTTCATTTGTAAAAATGACCTTGTTGATCATTAAAAACAAAATGAACGTGAGGAATTCGAAACACAAGTTAATAGAGTCGGAGCTTATTGAAAAAAAAAAAAAAAAAAGAAGAAAAACAATTGCGTCATCAGCTCATTGAGAACAATTGATGTGTCTATGATATAAATTATTTTAAAGCAGTGTTTTTCAAAGCTTATTTGTTCCGATCCCCATGATCTCTTTTACATCTTCTCACCCTTTCCACGATTGTCGCATTCCCCCCCCCCAAAAAAAAAATTCTAAATATTAAATCATTTTAATCGATTAAACACTGCTTGAACATGGTTATGAAGAAAATGTTAAAGTTAAATAATCTAAATTTTACGAAGGGGGACAGTCTTGTAAAGCGGAATTTATGTTTTAACCTTTAATTCTTTAATGATTACCTCATAATTTTTAAAGTAGTCTGACCCTGACAAATTCTTGTCTTGTTCATGTTCAGTGTCACGTAAAAATAATTAAAAATATCGCTACATGAGGAAAGCAAAACTTCATTGGATGAAATCAGCAAGTACCCACCCAATCAGAAACATTTTTACTGTTTAATGAATATTCATGACTAATTTGGGAAATCTTGGAATTGTTTGTGGAAAGATCAATATCAACAACAGATTGAATCTGCCAATTATGATATCATTCTTTTTCAAAACCCTTAAATTCCGCTCAAGAGAAGGATTACCCCCCCCTCCACGCTTGGTTAGTAATTAGGACAACCGTAAGAAGGGGGCGGGTACAAAAATAGAAAAAAGGTTTATTTGATGAGTGTAAGTAATATCACCAAATGACTTTACCATTCCCTGGCAGAGACAAAAATAACATCTCTGCTGTTCAAATAACAGAGGCAAAAAGAGGTCGAGAAGAGGTTTCTGAAACTGTCATGTGACAACACCCCCCACCAACGGACATTATCATTAATTGGTTATTAAGCTAGATTAGCAGACCATCAGTTGAGAGTTGGATTTTCACTGGACGCCCCATACTTCTGACTTTCTTCTGTCACAGCTTAAGCTTAGTAAATAAGTATATTATCAATTCTTTTATTTTTTTTTATTCGCGGACAGTTTTACTTGTCACATTTTTATATTCGATGAATCGCTGATTTTAGAAGGATTTTTATATCTTAAAAATGGTGACTTGAAGACGATAATATGAAAGTAGAAAATGTAAGAAGGTGGTGAAGGAATTTAAAAAAAAATGAGAAGAAGAAGAAGAAGAAGAAGAAGAAGAAGAAGAAGAAGAAGAAGAAGTGAAAGAGAAGTAGGAGGTGAAGTCATGTGGAGAAAGTTGAATCAGGAAACATTTTCGGCCAAGTCAGGAAATGAGTGGTCGTTGCGTTTGGCAGAGTCATTAGAAAAAAAAATTGCCAAGTATCTGACAAAGAGACAGACACACAGACAGATATGCAAATAAGGGCAAAAAATGAAATGACAGCACAGCAACTTATCATCAGCTTTTTTACCACAACACTTTCATTTTTTTTTTTGTCCTTCTCTCCTTACGAATCCGTATCAAACAACGACCTAGTGGTTTATATAATCGATCTACCCAAATGGAGGCGTACAGCCAAGTTTCTTGTGTCATCTCACAAGTGTCAATGGGAAGTACTTCTAACATAGAGAAAGCGTGCAGCTTGATATGAAGCAATCAAAACAACAAAGATAAGGATGACCAATTCATGGAATAATTACTGTATGTCATTTCAGAGAAAGATGAAGTTATTTATATTAAAGGATTCTCTTGGTATGTTTTGTTTTTATCTAACCCATGAAATGATATTATAAAAGTTATATAGTATAGACTGCTCGTGTCTGGAGGTCTAAAAAACGCACATGTGTCCAATGGGATGGTAAGGCACCGAGAGAGGCCGAGTTCTCCTATTTGGTACCGAAGCTTTTGGCAGTAGTAGAAATATGGAATATTTTAATTTCATTTTCGTATTTCATTATTTGTTTTATATTTTATTTTTGTATATTATTATTGGTTTTATTTCTAATTTTCGTATCTAATTAATTCATCAATCTTCACCCCACATCCCCACCCAATTAACGAAGCTACCTGAGTAATATACATGTATGTATGTAATGTTGGAAGATTTAATTTGCCACGATGATAAAATAAATGCTGTGTCCAATTTCTTCTTTCCCAATATATAGAGGTAAATAGTAAAGGTAGTAGAGGTAAAGTATCTAGCCCTTTACTTATTATACTGGCTGTATCGTAGGAAATGGAATCAGCGACCTGGGTTCAAATCTTGGACGAGGCTGTTTATGTTTCACTTCGCGCTAATACCCTTGGGAAAGACATGAATCCATCTGATATCAACCTTCCCCATGATACTATCAAATAATAGTACAGACTCGGTTCTGTAGCCTTGGTTAGGAAATCATTCTAAGAGAAGGGTAACTTAATTCAAACCAGCTTTACCCCGTTTAAAAATTGACCTCATGACACATCCTATCCGTGGTCGTGGTGGTGTTGGGGTAAATACATACACAAAAAATTGTTTGAGGTGAGAAGAAGCGGTTGTTTTGATGACATAATTTTACGTTGACACCAAATCCAGTCAAACAAGCAAACAAACGCAGCAGCTTTCGAGTGATACCAATTTGAGTGAATTGTCGAATAATCGTAGTTATTTGCCGGTTAGATTGTTTCATGCTAGAAGGGTTGTTCTTTCCTATACAGAGTAGATATTCTCAACAAATAAAAGTAGTTAAACAAATCAGTAATGGCCCTTCACGTCGTAATAACGATGGCAAACAACCGTATCTGCTTGACAAAACAGACGACCACGACAATGACGACCATGGCGACAACAAGATCTTATAGAGAGAGTTGTGCGGAGAGAAAGACTCCTTCGTTTGTATTGTCCTAAAACCCAGGATTGGCTGGTTTCTGAATAGACACCGACAACTGAAGACGACGTAATTCAATTTCTGTGTAAGTGAGAAATCGAATGGTATGTATATAATTTACTTTTGTCTTTTGAAGAAACGGGTATTTTCATTGAGTCTTTCATTCTTTCATTCATTCATTTATCTATTTCATTCATTACAACCCAGCAGTGTTTAATGAATGAAAGCAGACGATTGTCAGTCGGAGTTGAGTATGCAGAGTTAATTAGAGATTCTATTAAGCCAGAGGAAATCTATTTATTTATCTATCTTAGTCTGTTCATTTCTATCTATCTATCTATCTATCTATCTATCTTAGTCTGTTCATATCTATCTCTCTATCTATCTTAATGGCAAGCCCCAACCCCTTTTTATCATATGGGTGCTAGAAAGCGGTGGCTGCGGGTCTACATGTCCTGGGAATGACGTTAAACTCTATCTGATGGTGAGGTTCCAGTTTTGGAGGTTTGGGGAATGTGGAGCACCCCTTCATCACCATTGCTCCCTAGTCCACTCTGACCCGGAGTGGTAGTACCTGTTAGGGTCCCATCTATGGGTAAAATAGAAAAATGTATTTATAAAAAAATTGTATTATCCATTAAGAATTGATTTATTTCAAAACTTTATCGGCATTAAATGACCCACTGAGGTTGATATGCCGTAAAACACCCCCAAATCTTTCTATCTTAGTCTGTTCATCTATCTATCTATCTATCTATCTATCTACTTTAGTCTGTTCATATCTATCTATCTATCTATCTATCTATCTATCTATTAGTCTGTTCATATCTATCTATCTATCTATCTATCTAATCTATATCTATCTATCTATCTATCTATCTATCTATATCTATCTATCTATCTATCTATCTATCTATCTATCTATCTATCTATCTATCTGTCTGTTATCTATCTATCTATCTATCTATCTATCTATCTTTGTCTGTTCATTATCTATCTATCTATCTCTATCTATCTATCTATCTATCTATCTTAGTCTGTTCATATCTATCTATCTATCTATCTATCTATATATCTATATATCTATCTATCTTTGTCTGTTCATTATCTATCTATCTATCTATCTATCTATCTATCTATGTCTGTTCATTATCTATCGATCTATCTATCTATCTTAGTCTGCTCATTATCTATCTATCTATCTATCTATCTTAGTCTGCTCATTATCTATCTATCTATCTATCTATCTATCTATCTATGACGCCTGCGACATCTTGACCGATAGCCATCTTTACCACCAAAGTTACAACTCAAATTGATGAATAACCAATTCAACCAGCGAAAATATACAAGATGCATAAGATGATAATATCATCTGTAAGTTGTTAAATTATAGTGACATACGCTTGTACGACACTTATTCAACTCTCTCGGTCTGGTGTAGGGATTACATCCCACAGTTCTGCCGTTTGAGCGCTTGGGGACACAAAAGTTAATTACCTCCCATGTTTGCTAATCACCACTCAGTAGCGTGGTTAAAGTAGCACACAAGAGAATAGCGGCAAAATGAAATTCTCTCTCTTTCGACCTCGGCAATGCCTTAAAACAGATTTGTCTGTCTACGGACAGGGGGCTTTGTGCCGGAACCAATCTCGTTTCACATGGCACACAATAGCATGTCCCGAACATGTAAGTTTTTATTTAAAAATTCTATTTCTATAAAAAACTAAATTTTTCTTACATGTACGTACACTAAAAACGCTACAACCTACACACATTAGGACCCCCCTCCATTCATTTGTTCTGGTTCCAACGGGAGAAAATTTAATATTTTATAAAAAAGAACATTTTTTTTTTATAAAAAAGAAAAAAGAAAAAAATTTTTTAAATAAAATTTTTTTAAGAAATTTTTTTTATAAAAAAAAAAAAATTTTTAATAAAAAAATTTTATTTAAAATTTTTTTTATTAAAAAAATCTTTTTTCTAAAAACATAATCCATTTTGCGGACCTTCTTTTTTTATAATATATATATATATATATATATATATATATATAATATATATATACCTGGGAGGTATTCATAACCCTGGTTTAACCTAGGGCACACACACATACCCCTCTTTCTCCATTTTTTGTCCCCCCACTCTCTGGTTTACCCCCATTCGTTCTTATTAATTTCTTTACATTCTGACTTTTAATTGTCACCGGTGTAAATACTTGAAAACGTACCGGTCGAAAAGGCCTTCGTATCTCCTTTACTTTATATTTTATTTCATAATAAAATATCACCTCCCTATTTTACATATGATTTCTCTACTTTTAGTAGTTTATAAGTTTTCATGTACCAAAAATCTCTCTCTCTCTCTCTCTGTCTCTCTGTCCCTCTTTCTCTCTCTCTCTGTCTGTCTGTCTCTCTCTCTATATATATATATACATATATATATACATATACATATATATATACATATATATACATATACATATATATATACATATATATACATATACATATATATATATACATATATATATATACATACACACACACACACACACACATATATATATATACTATAGTGTGGGATTGTCACGGTTTCAGCTTTTACTGGAACGATGTGCCAAACGCAGTATTATTGGGAGAGTGCTCAACAAGTTCGACTGATGATTGCTGTCGCATGAAACCAAAATGGTCGTGACTGTTCCTTTGTCACCAAATAAATAGATATGTAAAACCTTTATATATTTATTATATTATATAATATCATATTATATTAAATTATATATATATATATATATATATATATATATATATATATATATATAAATTAATTCGATGATATGTAAGTATATACAAAATGAAAAACATCAAGGTGTTCAGATGGATGGTATCTTATATCAAATTTCATTTTCAATAAGATATCATCCATCCTTTTTTTTTTTCATTACATATATATATATATAATATATATATATATATATATATATATATATATATATATATTGCTTACCAAGCCATGGTTAAAAAGCAGAGAAGACTATGCTCTTTAGAGCATAGTCTGCTCTGCTTTTTAACCATAGCCAGAGGGAGAGTAGTTAGATGTCTACCTTTCCCAAAGGTATTAGAGCTATGAACAGCCTCGTTCAGGATTAGAACGAGTCAATTTCCTACTACCTTAACCATCATACGCGCCTCAATATATATATATATATATATATATATATATATATATATATATATATATGGTAGTAGGAAATGGACTATATATATAATATATATATATATATATATATGTTATTGGACATATTAACATATGAAGGCACAACAGCTTACGTTAATTCTGATGATGGTGTCGTCTCTTATGATATTTCAAACCAGACAGAGATTTGCATACAAGTCTGAGCATAATGTATACTGTATGAGAGTTAATAGATTAAATAGCTGATATGACTGATCGAGCCCTTGATATATTCATCAATGCTGGAGATTGGTTTTGTATAACTTATTGGTGGCTTTGTATTATTTTGTTATACAATCCTTGCGAATTGAAACTTCTTGCTCAAATGTAACAACAACTTATGGAGGCGCTTAGAATAATGGTCAGATTCGTGGCAAACGGACTTGTCGACCCGAGTTCAAATCCTAAACAAGGCTGTTTGCATATCATATAACGCTAATACCCTTGGGAAAGGTATGAATCCATATATTCTCCCTCCAGATATGGGTAAATAGTAGGACAGACTGTGCTCTTTAACCTTGGATAGGTAACCAGTCTAGGAGAAGGAAAACTCTGAATTTGAAAAACCTGAGGTCAGTCGTTAATTGGGTTTGTGGCATTCCTTGTGCACCAATTCTTTCCTATGGACTGTGCCAAAAAGTGTAGATGGTCGAACACAAGCCTATAAACAAAACCCGGTGCGGGTTGTTCAATGGATGAACCCTCATGCGTCGAAATCTACGAGAGAGAGTTCATTTTAACATCAGCTATACCGAGAGCTATAAGGTTGTTGTTTTTTAAAACTTGTCTCTGTACCTGATATATAATCTTCAAATCTTTCTGTTTCCCGCATGAAGCTAGATAATAGTGAGGAATTTTTGGATTTCTGTCGTCTCTTATTCCGATGACTTATCCATCCCTTCTAAATTGTGAATGTATAAGGAAGATTTCTATGCCACCAATATTGTACTTAGCAACAAAATTAGAGTTTAAGATTTTTGTATTGTGCATCCACAGATCGAGCAAAGACAATTCTTGTAAAAGGCATTCAGACATCAGACTTTGTTAGATGGTCGGCCTAGACCTGGGCGTTAAACTCTTCTATTATAATCAGTTTTATCCTTGTGTTTGGATATTGTAGGTGACAGCATGTAATTGGTCGTAAAATATATTCTTTTTCTGCTCGGGTCGAGACATGGTTAGGGCGTAACATCTCACAAGAGTGACAGAAGAGTTGTTATCTAGGCCAAGAGTCAATGTCAAAATACGACCTGAGTGTCACCTTTTAGAAGACAAGGATTTAACAAGCACATATTTTATGGCCAAGTCGACACCTGATAGAGGGGAGCTTCTTCACTTTTGCCAATCCAAAAGAATGCATATCGACCCCTAATTTCTGCTAACATCCTTCAAGACGATTTGCACTGACTGCAGAAATATCGATGTTATGTTTATACAGAGAGAGAGAGAGAGAGAGAGAGAGAGAGAGAGAGAGAGAGAGAGAGAGAGAGAGAGAGAAGCACTGTTTTTCATTCTGGATTGGAGTCGTTGCTTTTGGAGCACATGCCAAATTTCCAAGGTTGAATTTATTAGCTTTTCTGTTAGGACTGCGATACTAGATAACCAGACAGCTGCAGTGGACTGCCAAGCTGAGATATAAGTAAGCAATGTTTTATCGTCCGCTCTCCCCTGATTGGGGGAATGTAGTGCCTCGCCTAAATAGACCTACTTTGTCACCATTATAGGATCTGCATAATTGCTCATCGGTTTGTACATGAACGGCCATCACCCAATGATGACCACATTGTAAAGTACCGACTAGAGACTCACAGAAATATCCTTTACCTGTTCTGAGATAAAATACAGAACTGGAATGCCACAGATGATTTGATTAAGGATGAAGGCTTTGATTGATTGATTGATTTTAACGGCATATCAACCCGTCTTGGATTATTTTACTTGAAAGCATATAACTGTGTGCAAATTATTTGCATTATATAAGAATACTTGAGATTCCATAACCGAGGTTAGGGAATCGTAACTATTATACGTTTATATTTACACTTTTGTGTAGTTGTTTCTCAAAATTTTTTTTTGCTCCGGGTTTTGGAATCTCAAGTATTCTTATCTAATACAAATAATTTGCACACAGTTATATGCTTTCAAGTAACTTATAATAATGGTCCTTATTAAACAATTATAGCTTCAAGTAATTATTCTTCATACAAATAATTTGCTGCTATATGGTATCAAGTATTCTATCTAATACTAATAATTTTAAAACTCTTCTAGTTAACCCATAGATGGGACCCTAACAGGTACTACCACTTCGGCACAGAGTGAGCCTGGAGGTAATGGTAATGAAGATGTTCTCCCACACTCCATATATCTCTAAAACTGGAGTCTTGTCATCAGATGTAGTTTAGTGTCATATCTAGGACACCCCTTTGGGGGGTGCCTTAACTCTCTTTTGTGGGTTGCAGTCAGCGTATTCTAAACCTCACTGATAGTAGGTTTGTGTACGACCATCCGCACTTTTTGGAAGTTTTGAGAGCTCCTCTAGTGGCGTAGCGTATGCGGGGACAGAGACGTGATTACCCTGGGCGCCGAATTTTGAGGAGCGCCGAAAATGTTCGATGAAAAAAGATGAAATAACATTAACTTGTAAAGTAATATAAAACCACGCCTCGGAATTTTGTTTTATTATAGTGATGCTGATGCTCAAAAGAGACACAGTGACTAAAAAGGCCGTACTTATTTCTTTTACTAGTAATATTTGGTTACGTAATCACGAAACTAAAATTCATAACAGCTCATGGTTTAGGAGGAGGTGCAATAGTTTACATTGCCCCCGGGCATTCAAAACCCACGCTACACCACTGCTTACCAGCGACCAAATTAACAATACCTCCATGTTTTATTATCTCGAAGTTTGACCTCTCCAGATGTGCTTATACCCCCCTCTCTCTCTCTCTCTCTCTCTCTCTATATATATATATATATATATATATATATATATATATATGTCTCTCAAGCTTTTTCATTGGGTGTTTTTTAATGGAGTCGAATTTCATTGTATGCGTCACTGTCATGCTTCTGTGACTAACTAAACTTGTTATATATATATATATATATATATATATATATATATATATATATATATATATATATATATGTGTGTGTGTGTGTGTGTGTGTGTGTGTATGTGTGTGTGTGTGTGTGTGTGTGTTTGTCGTTGTTTTTTTTTGCAAGTGTCTGTGTCCAATTTACAAAAAACAAAAATAATTTTGTGGTGTCTTTGTTCGTAATGAATGTCATTTGTTAATCATCCAGTTAACTATGAAATACGAATTAGAATCTTTCCTTATTTCGAGGCATCAGTATCATCATCATCCTCATCATGTCACTCTGTTATAACTAGAACCCAACAGATATCTACAAATTGAAACTACAGTTTACATCGGCGTTTAATCAAATTATATTCTAAATATTTCCATCTTAAAGAATATAAAAAAAAAACAATGTACGCTTTCTGTGTTGCTTTAAATTTTCTGTTTATGTGTTTCATTGATAAAATAAACTCATTTACAACCCGAGAATAAATAGTTTAAACAATCTGTTGGTTTCTATTAGATTTATTTTTTAGGAAAAAGCCCCCCCCCCCAAAAAAATAACGTATGGAGTTTCTTCGTGTTTGTGTGTGTGTATCGAGTTTAAATGTATATGTACGCACTTCTGTATGAATTTGCGAAAAGCCTCGAAGTGGATGATTTAATCAAATGCGTGATGACGTCATGCGGTCATAACTTTCTCACGTCATATCCGGTTTTGAACGTTATGCACTTTTGACACTGTCATTTTTTAAATAATACACAAACACTTACAGACGCAGACGCGCGCACACACACACACACACACACATGAATGCACAAACACATACACACACATAAATACATAAACAGAAGCACACACATACACATTCACATGCACACAAACAAACATACATGAAGGCACATACGCAACAACACACAAGCAGACACACATCTACATACATACATACATAAACACACATACACAAACATTCACAAGCCGCACACTTACACACACAGACGCACGTGCCCACGAAAGTATACTAAAGTATAGACACATACATATATAAAGAGAAGCACACACGCATATACAAAGCAACACAAACACACATGCATACACCCACATACCTATATACCTATAAAGGAATGCACAGAAATATACACGAAATGGTACTTAGACATTCACGCGCGACACAAAGTTTTACATATAACCGAAGGCACATATATATATATATATACATAGGTGCATACAGTGTACACGTGTGTGAATATATACAATGCAGTATCACTGAAGGCACATTAAAAATCCTTTGAAACAAACAAAACAAAAATAAAACAAAAATATGAATAAATAAAAATATGAGTGCATATGAATCACATATACGTGGCCAATATTCCTGAACACACACATACACACACACACACATAGACACACGTATATATATATATATATATATATATATATATATACTTTTATTTTTTTCTCAAAATATTTTATCTTTAATGAATAAAATTTCCGCTATCAGTGGAAATTATCGGCAGGAATTTGCCTGGCGTTTTCCTTTTTCTTTGAATTCTTCTCACAAAAGCGTCAGTTTTTATCTTTTGTTTATCAGCATTTTCCCGCCGAAAAGACCTTCTTCGCCATTTTTTCTTTTCTTTTTCTCTCAAATCATTTTTATATTTTTCTCTCTATTTCTTCTTCCTCTCTTGCTTCTCTTCTTTTTCTTCTTCTATTTTTTTCATTCTTTCATTCTTCTTCTATTTTCTTTTATTCTTTCATTCTTCTTCTTCTATTTTCTTTCATTCTTCTTCTTCTTATTTCATTCTTCTTCTTCTCTTTTCTTTCATTCTTCTTCTTCTTCTTCTTCTTCTTCTTCTTCTTCTTCTTCTTCTTCTTCTTCTTCTTCTTCTTCTTCTTCTTCTTCTTCTATTTTCTTTCATTCTTTCATTCTTCTTCCTTCTCTTTTCTTTCTTCTTCTTTTCTTTCTTTATTCTCATTCTTTCTTCTCCTTCTTTTCTTTCATTCTTCTTCTTTTTCTTACATTTTTTCTTTCATTCTTTCTTCTTTTCTTTCATTCTCTTTTCTTTCATTCTTCTTCTTTTTCTTACATTCTTTCATTCTTCTTCTCTTTTCTTTCATTCTTCTTCTTCTTCTCTTTTCTTTCATTCTTCTTTTTCTTCATTCTTCTTCTTTTTTCTTTTTCTTCTTCTATTCTATTCTTCTTTCTTCTTACTTATTCTTCTTCCTTTCTCTTTTCTTTCTTTCTTTCTTTCTTTCTTCTTTCTTTTATCTTTTTCTTCTCGTTTCTTTTTTTCTCTCTCCCTTTATCTTTTTTCTTTACCTTTTTTATGACCTCATCAAATCATTCTCTTCTTTCTTTTTCCATCTCTAACTTCCTCGTTGAACATTCTCTCGTTAATTCATATTTATCACACGTCTGTCCCACAAAAGAGATTAATTAACCGCATGACAAAAAAACAAAACAAAAACATTCGACATACCAAAATATTGTTGCTTATTTCACACATGCAACACCGAACATGTAATGAAATTGGAAAGGTTACCTAGCGTTGCCTGGTTCAGCACAACTCAAGAGAAGTTAACAGAAACTTTTAAAACTGATAAAGCTTGGTTTGGAGATAGGATTTTTAAAAAGTCATTTATCGATTTTTACTTGACACAGCTTAGTCTGACACAAGGTCAATTAAAGAAGAGAGATCACCAGAATAGTTATAGATTTGTGCTCTGTATAAGAACCAGTCTTTTATGGCTGAAGTTGTTAGGTGTTTGATGAAGACATGGGTTGAATTATCATCCTAATCAAAGTTTCCAATTCTAAGCTATTTATTTTAGCTGCCGAAGAGTTTATTGAATTAGAGTGCTATGACAAAAGGCAACAATAATAAGATGGGGAAAAACTAGCAATAAAAATCATAGTAACAATGAAAGTGCCTCATCTTAAAAGAAATAACATCAACAAATAACTGGATGTTGTTTTCATAAAGTAACATGTGTTACATGAAATGATTATCTTCGATCAATTCGAATAATTAGAAAATAACAACACAAATATTTTTATCTACACAAATTTGACTCTTTTCTTGTCGTTTGCGACTATAACTGAAGTCCTAAAACCGTGCCGTTTGCAACTATAGTCGAATTTCATACTATGTCCCATTTGCTGGATTATATTTTTCGCCAACTCTGGGGATTTTGCTGTGAATTTACTTGTTTTCAATTTTCTTGTTATTTTCACAGCAAATTTAACTATTTTTGCGTTGTTTTTATTTTGGATTGTTGTAAAAGTCTGCTTAGTAAATATCACAAACAGAAAACATATGAGCGACATATATTTAATCTTTAGATATCATTCAAAATTTGGTTATAAAGGGAGTGCATCAGGTGGAAAGTTTGAGAAGCTCTGATCTAGAATAAGCAAATCAATTATTAGCGTAGCGTTCTTTGTTTTTCAAGTAGCAGACCACTCTCCCATAACTAATTACTTGTCCTAATAGTAAACAGCAAATGTGTTATCTAATTTTCAGCCTTGACAAACTAATTCATTGTGTGGCCCAATAAGACATTTGTTGTGTCGGGAGGACTAATACAAACCATTATTGTTTTCTGAGGGAGAGACAACAAAACGAACGTCAGTGCGCGGTGAGAGTTGGGTGAGGGTGTAATAAATCCCACCTGTGCTAGCACAACTGCAATTGTTTCATAACTTTTGATATATATATATATATATATATATATATATATATATATATATATATATATATATATATATATATCGAATTACTACGATTATATAATCAATCTCTCTCTCTCTCTATATATATATATATATATACATATATATATATATAAGTTTGGTATGTACGTGTCGACTTATAACTCAAAAACTAGATGTTATTCAGATTCAAAATCTTGCATACACCATGACATCCTTATAACTAAGAAACACACCAAATTTGGTTATTGATTTTTACTGATTAAGGGATATAATTAATTAATTAAACACAAATAAAACGGTTTGCGATAATCGTGGCATAGCTAATATAAAAATTCGCTGGCTGCTGCCTATATCAGCCGTGATTTAAAATAGCGCCGCTGCTGGTAATTTGAAGTTGACAAATTATTGCTTTAATAATTTCAGCTTGGAATTTCTCGCGTATCACCGGTCTAATCTTAGAAATATTTATTTGGTTAGAAAGAATATAAAATAATCTTTCTAAATATGTAATTTGTATGTGGTTTTATCGATTGAATTATTTTTTACAGCAAAGGAAATAACAATGATAAACGAAAACATTCAATTTAATGATTAATAATAACTCAACTTTGTTTTTATTATTAATACTTTCATTTTAGAATAAAATATATCAATTTTAATCAGCATTTAATTTTTTCGTATGTACAAAAGAGCTTTAGAAAAAAAAAAAAAAGATGAAAGAAAAGAAAAAAAAGAAATTGTAATACGAGCAATTGTAAGTATTTAATTCTTGGCATTTTATTGTTACATTTTAATACGATAAAAAAGAAGGAATTAAACGGATACATTTCATTTCTACCATATGGAATCAACAGACGAGGAAGCTCGCTTAAAAAATAAAATTGTTTCAAAAATGTATTCAGCAAAAAGAAACTATTCTTAAAATAAACGAATATTAAAATACACTATATATATATATATATATATATATATATATATATATATATATATATATATATATATATATATATATATAATCACATATTGATCTAATGCAATATATGACACTGAGATACATTGGTGTATGTAAATATTACATATTATTGATACAGAACATGTGCAAATATATACAATTTATATGTTGTTTGCTGTAGTTTCATGGCTTGGCTTCTTGAATGGACATCAATGAGGTGATCTACGTTGGCTGTATACATTTTCATAGCTAATAAGGCCAATACGGGACAGTCTGACACAATCGGAGCGGCTGCAACTGAAGGTCTGGTCAGCGTTTGGTTGTATTGCGTTTAATGTATATGAAGAAATACAATTTTCAGACGAAACATGCTACTTTTAATGAGTGTCGGAATATTTTTGGAGAGTAACTAAAGTTTGTCTCGTTCATCTTAATAGAGTTAATATTTGGATTTACAAAAAAAAAACAAATGATTATTTGGAGCCCTTGATAGTGAATGAACAAATCGTTATAAAAACATTTTTCTTAAATCAACAATGTATTCAAATAATTCCAGTAGAGAAGGTTGAAACCTAAAATAAAATGTTATCTCACATCACCATGTCAGCGTCATTGCTAGATGTTTCATGTATTTGAAAAATGCAATCTTCAGTTGAAACAAATATATATATATATATATATTTTGGGAGAATATGTGCTTAAATGAAGTCGAACCTATTTTTTGAAATTTAATTCATTAATAATTAATTAGGCGGGATTAAACTATTTAAATGTAAGGCTAAACAAATCGAGAAAAATCAATCTCTGTATGTACATTTCGGCCTATTAGGCCTCATCAGCAGAGCTATAGATACGAAGACCGCCCCGTGTGTGATTCGAAACCTGTCTGTCAAATTAGCAGGCAAGTGTCTTACCTCCACACCAAACGGACTTAGCAAGATTTTCATCGCTTTGTTAAGTAGTAGTATTTTATATTCCTCTTAAGTGACCTCTACACGAACTTACGAGACGTAAACATATATATATATATATATATATATATATATATATCTGTGTGTGTGTGTATGTGTGTGTGTGTATGTAAGTATGTGTGTGTCTGTGAAGACCGTTTAACCTAATTGATAAGTGTTGTAGAAAATCTAGACACCGTTTTCTCCTTGACCTTAGACAGGGCACTCTGATGATACTAAGCACAGATTTGAGCTTGAGTCACACAAGGGAGGGACAGCGTAGAATCACATACGCACAATCACACATGCGGGTGGAGACAAAAATTCAGGCCGGCCATCCCTGTGAGTCTCCAACCGAGTCTTTCACAGAGAGGAGGAAAGATTCTTCATTTTTTAAGTAAAATGTCCATAGGAATTTACAATAATGCTTTAAGATAGAGAGAACCTATCTTTATAAAAGGTTCTGATTTGAATTTTTATTGGCTAATAATTTTGGCAAAAAAGAAAGCAAATATTCTCTCGTTCACTTTTTAGCCTATTTCTCATTAAGACCTTTGAAAATGCTCAGTTCACAAAAAAGAATGAAGTGAATCCACAATGAGTGTAGGTCAGGGGTTATCACTCGCCTCTTCTACCAGGTCTTGGGTTTATGAAAAAACTCTCTTTCTAAAACATCACTTCTAGGCGATAATTTTTATTGCTGGATGTGTTTCTGCTAGACACGCCAAAAACAAGTAAGCAATAAACGTTTCTAAAATTTCCTTCAAAAGTTTGGACGATTAACCAAAATTATGAAGATCCGATATTTAAAAAAAAAAACAAACAACCAAAAACAAACTAGTCCGTTAGTTTCCAAAGACAACTACTCTTTTATAAGTTTGTTGGTTAAGTTGGTTCATCTCAGCCCTCACGGTGGTTCACGACTATCTGGAGTACTGTGAGGGCTGGAGAAATTTTGTCTGCTCTCCGTGAGTGCTGAAAGGCACAGGGCCACCGATTTCATATTAAAAAGACCTTGTGTTACATATTGCGATTAAATCCTAATTCTAGTCGGTTGGACATTTTTTGAAAAATTTCTTTCGTCCTTAGTGTTTAAAAAGGTCTATACTGCTATGACTTAACATTGCAAAACAGCTATGTTTCTTATAAAATATAATTTGGTGGATTCATTTTGGTTGCAAAATCGGGGAAATTTTAGAACAGAATCATTTGCCCTGAAAATAACCAGTTTTTGCTCTGGAAATGTACCATTCATTTGCCTCAAGGATTGACGCTCCCTAATCCCGTTTTGTCCATTTGTTATTTTCTTCAACAAAGAAGCAAATAATTATTTATAAACATCAGAATGGATCTAAATTCTCAAAGAAAGGTGTTAATCGCATTCAGTGTGGCATCGAGAGTGATAAATGGAGTGTGATTTCTTATTAGACAGTAATAACATAATTCAATGTGAAAGTATTGACTCTAATCAATACATCCAAAGCTTTATCTTTCTTACAGTGTCTAAACGTATTAGTGTTTCATAGAGTTGAAATTAGGGACACGAGAGATTCATTTTGTGGTTGCGCGAAATCAGGACGCGAGGAATCCAGTGAAGAACAATCTGGATACATTAGCAACTGTCAAAAATAGGAATCACTGATCGCTGTTTGAAAATTGCCTCACGTTATCTTCACACCACAGTTCAATCTACATCAAGCTGGATTTGGTCGAAGTCAAAATGTCTTCAGCACACATGAAATGTATGCGGAATCACTGATCCCGTGTGGCTATGTAAGATCAAGGATCGTTAATGACGGTTATTACAAGCGCGTAATGTCATTAACGGCCGAAAAGGAAAATGTGTTTTAGAAAATCAAAAACTGCACTTAGAACGAAACTGCCAAGAGGAATTTCTTCTCTTTTTTTGTTTTGTTTTTAATACCCTGTCCAGTGGGGGAAAAAAGCTGCTTAATGGCGCTAGGAGTGGCAGTACCGCCTTAAACCAACGAAACTGTATTACCAGTCCTGGTTGGCGGTCGATCAGGGTAGTGTATCACATGTGCTATCACATGTTGAATGATGAATATTATATATTATATATATATATATATATATATATATATATATATATATATATATATATAAGATGTCACTTAAAGCCAGAAGTATGAGGCATCAGGGGAACTCGACACACTAGTAATGGTATGTTAGTCTAGCTCATTAAACATTACATCCTACGAGGCACACACACACACACACACACACACACACACACACACATATATATATATATATATATATATATATATATATATATATATATATATATATAAGCTAAAACATTTTGAATATTATCTTCTTTGTTTCATTACAAATAGTTTCATGTCTTTTATAAAATAGATTACACTTTTATTTGTCAAGAGTCATTTGCAAATTGTCATAGGATATCAATATTCTTATCAAATACAAATAATTTTCACACAGTTTCATAGCTTCAAATAATTATTTTAATTTAATAATAATCTTATATAGTTTCATCAGATTTCATCCTTCTTAATGTTGGCTGAAATTCTGTGATTAAATTTTAGATCTAGTTGGTTGGTTGTTTTACATGTCAATCCTTGTTGGTATAAAGCATTACATTATTGCTTTATTTAATCATTTGTAAACAATTAAAGATTTAAATAACAATTTATAACACAAATGATTTTCTCACGCGTATATAATTTCAATCATTTAATTTTGAAACATATATATCTAACCCATTGATATCAGTGAAGGTCGTATTTCATATTTCCCAGAGCCCCAGAACTGGAGATTCGCCACTGGATCCAGTTTAATGTTTTACCCAGGACACCACTTTTTGGGGTATCCGTCTATTAAGATACAGACGCTTACAACAGGTGGTTATTGAGAACTTGTTTGAATTTTCGGGCGACTCTAGAACGGGCGTTTTCTGTACCAAATGAATGTATATATCTGTACCCCAGCAAAATCATCCCCTACCCACATCTACCAAACCTTGAGCAAATCCTAGTTGAAAAGGCACTCCTATCTCAGCCACCAATCTGATGTATTTAGAGTTCGACATATTGATCTCAAAAGATTTATAGCATTAGATACATCAACATTCAATATTACTGTCCCCAAAGGCATTTGTAAAAATAACAATAATTCAATATTAAATGATCATGCAAAAATCTTATGTTCGATCATAGATCAATAATAATATCGAACTTAGAATAGCCAGACTTTGATATAGATTTTGATCTTTGATCTTTGATATGAACCAAATACAACTGACTGATTCTAAAATAGATTTTGATCTTTGATATGGACCAAATACAACTGACTGATTCTAAAAATAGATTTTGATCTTTGATCGATATGGACCAAATACAACTGACTGATTCTAAAAATAGATTTTGATCTTTGATATGGACCAAATACAACTGACTGATTCTAAAAATAGATTTTGATCTTTGATATGGACCAAATACAACTGACTGATTCTAAAAAGATTCGAATGATTTTGATCTTTGATCTTTGATATAAATACAAGTGACTGATTCTAAAATTTACACAACAACTCTATTGATTTGTTTCAGTTCATTTTATTTTTATGTAATTACATTTTACAAAGAGCTCTTGGTCTGTGTGTCGCATAGGCAAGAAACTGACAGTTGCCAAGCGTAGTTGATCCCATGTATACACTATCTTAACTTAGATATATATGCTCTATCACGAACACTGTTTATTTATACATATAGCAAACTATATCTCTCTGTCTCTGTCTCTGTCTCTGTCTGTCTGTCTGTCTCTCTCTCTCTATATATATATATAAGTATAAGATTTACATATTAAATGTAATTAATAACTAGAAATATCTAAATGTATGTGTTAAAATATATTAACATTTTCCAAAGATAATGTCTTCTGGATACCCCAAAACTTAAAATTTTGGCCACACACCAACTAGTGAGTGGTCTATAATTTTACCGGGGATCAAAGGAGGCCACATACCAAATTTCAATTATTATGTTCCAAATATTGAAGAGCCTATAAAACACAACTATACAAACAGAACTACGGAATTATATATATATATATATATATATATATATATATATAAGTAACTGGTAATTTGCTTGAAGCATTGTTAAGTGTGTTATAATATATTAATAATTTGAAGGCAATTACAATGCGCAATTACGCATTGTAATTGCCTTCAAATCATTAGTATATATATATATATATATATATATATATATATATATATATATAGTGAAACCATTCTGTTGAGGGGATCGAACTATGGGATGATTTCTTAGGTCGCAGATGAGGATTTTCATTATTGTTTGTCCGAAGTGGGTAGGGATGGAGGTATGTCCGTCTGAAAATTGGTGTAACACACTTTCCGTCTGTTTCATCATATCTGGTGTTATCTGAATAATTTGTTTACGGTGCGAGATTATATCATCTTTACAGAGAGAAAAGGAAACAGTCTCACTTTTATACCTGGTCTCTCGACTAAAAAAAGAACCTCACCCTACTGGCTGGCACATTTACCGGTTAGAAGCGGTCTATATAAATATTGTACTCTGCTGACCTACTGATAATTTGGGGGCCCTAAAGTAAAAATAAATAGATAAATAAAATAAAGATAAATAAATGAATAAATAAAATAAAATAAAATAAAAATGGGGGAATGTACAACTATTAATAATACTAATTCTAGTAGTATCACTAATAACCAGAGGAAGCGGATGAAAAAGATAAAAAGAAAAAAGAAATATCAATAATAATAATAATAATAATAATAATAATAATAATAATAATAATAATAAAAGGAGAAGAATAAGAAGAATGTAATGAAGATATAATAATAAAACCATGTATTAAACGAATGCAGCAAAATACCTCAACGAGAATACAAGGCGAGGCACGACTGGATTGGGAAGGTGATCCACTGGGAATTGTGCAAAAAACTAAATTTTGGCCATACAACAAAATGGTATATGCATAAACCAGAATCTGTACTTGAGAATGAAACACATAAAATTCTCTGGGACTTTGAAGTAAAGACGGATCACCTTATCCCAGCCTGAAGACGAAACCCCGCACTAATGAACAAAAAAACAAAAAACAAAAAAACAAAAAAACAAAAAAAAAAAACAACAACAACAAAAAACTTGTCAACTGGTAGACTTAGCAGTTCCAGCAGATCACAGGGTGAAGATGAAAGAAAACGAAAAGATAATCAAATATTTGGATTTGCCAGAGAATTAAAAATGCCGTGGAATATGAGGGTGAAAGTGATACCAATTATAGTTAGTGCACTTGAAACCATCTAGACCACAGCACTGTTGAAATCAGCTCGGAAACTTAGAAGAATCCTGGATACCCTTAGGAGACTTGCAGATCAGTAAATATCTTGAAATCGAAATTTAAAAAATGTAGCAACTTCAAACAACTTATTTATTTGGATTTATTAGATGAGCCTTGATATGTATTATTTTGATTTTTTTAGACTACAACATTATTCCGTGATATAAAACACACAACGTTTCAACCATTTTCAGGTGTACCTTGTCCGTCCGAAGTACACTTGAAGAAGGCCGGGGTACATCGGTCGAAACGTTGTGTTTTTACATATCATGGCAAAGAAGATGACAATAGTCCGAAAAATCAAAATAATTAAAACTACTTATTGTACTTATAATAATCGGGGTCCTAGGTATGATCAAGTAAGTATATGTACCCCCGAACAGACAAGAACGTTACCAAGATCCCTGGTATCCCCTGTTTACAAAAGATTTCTTAAACACAATGTGGAACTGCTGCGAAAGAAAGAAAGAAAGAAAGAAAGAAGAAGAAGAAGAAGAAGAAGAAGAAGAAGAAGAAGAAGAAGAAGAAGAAGAAGAAAAGGAAAAAACTAATAATAGAGATGAGTGTCTTATTCTACTTCACCTCCGCTCCCTTGAATACAAAAAAAAGTAATTAAAAAAGGAAGTAAAAAAAAAAAAGAAAAAAAAGAAAAGAAAAGAAAAGGCCAAAAGTTTTACATCCGGTTTGTAATGCAAAAAGGCGTCAGGCCGATCTGGTCGGTAGTGGACTGACTCGGGCGGATGTTTTGATCATCACTTTGGTGTGGAGAAGAAGCAGCGGTTGGAGGGGGTCTGTTGATCAAGAGAACCAATGAAAATCGTCGAGAAAAAAAAGAGAAAGGCGGAAGTCGGCAAAAATAAGGTAATTACGGCGACGATGGAGACCAGAGCATTTAACAAGATAATCATACCAGGAAGAATCCTCCACCCTCACCGTCTAATAGTCTGACCTGTGAGATGTATTCTCCTTTCTCGACAAAGAGAAAATGTTGATTAATCTTTATTATAAATATTGTTTCAGTTTCTCGGATGATTTGGTGAATTTGATACGCACCGTGAGCAAAAATAATCCACTAAGCAGATCAGATCAATTAGATTTGTACCACACACTTATCTACGGAACGAATTGTAGCTATACACATTGGGGTTGATTGGAGGTAGGGAAGATATTTAGTCGAGTCTCCGCTCAATTAAAGACCAATTAGTCTGTCTGTCTGTCTGTCTGTCTCTCTCTATATATATATGTGTGTGTGTGTGTGTGTGTGTGTGTGTGTGTGATATAATAATGCTGTAAACAACAGAAGTAAAAACAAAATAAACGCATATGCACATACAATAATATTTATGGTAACCGGACTAGGAGAAGGACAAATCTGAATTCAAACCAGTTAATCTCGCTTAAAAATTGACCCTGTGTCACATCTTGATCGCGGCGGAGTGGTTGGGTAAACACATATAAGAACATTTAACCTTTTATATACATAATATACATACCAATTGTATTAAGAAAGAAAGAAAAAATACACAAACGTATCCCAACAGCTAGAAATAGAGGCATTCAAGCTGGATTTTCACAGCCTTGCTTGGGTTATATAATACCCGACTAAATTTAAGTGTATACTTTTAAAATCTCATATTACTCACCATTGGATAGCAGTACCTATCGTTTGATGTGCTTATTGTGAAAATGTTACAATGGAAATTTGTGCATGTTAACCCCCATTTACCAATAACAAATAAGTAACCTGCTTAAAAAATCATCTTATGTCACATCCTGTCCATTTCGGAGGGGGGGGATAAATACTTTAAATTTGAAATTTCTCCCTTGGGATCCAAAATGCCCGTTTGAGAATCCCTGCCTTAAAAGTTTTACCAATCCCAGAATGAACGACGGGATCAGAGTTTGAACATACTGGCTCGCATCGTTAAACTGGGGATCGATATTCGGGTCAGTTGATCAAATATCAATCTAAAATTAATATCGAAAAGATTTCACTTCATGAGTGGAGACGTCAAAAACGATTCTTGAGATTTTCCCAATAAAAACTTTCCCATTTTCCTGTTGCAGGCAGTTTTCGGACAATTTTACGGTGGACTGCGAAAACTCGAAGACGCTTTCTCCATGATGACATGTGCAGTCAATTGGAAAGGTAGTTATGCCAATGATCGATGGTGGAGAATTGAAAATGGAACAGTTTTTCATCCTATGAACATAGTGCTATAATGATGAATAATAAAATAGATATGGTACAATAAGCTAGAACAGTTAATAATTGGTTTCAGATAATGAAACTTGTTATCTCTCTCTCTCTCTCTCTCTCTCTCTCTCTCTCTCTCTCTCTCTCTCTCTCTCTCTTATATATATATATATATGTGTGTGTGTGTGTGTGTGTGTGTATGTGTGTGTGTGTGTGTGTGAGAGAGAGAGAGAGAGAGAGAGAGAGAGAGAGAGAGAGAGAGAGAGAGAGAGATAGTGAGAGGGAGAGAGGGGAGAGAGAGGTTATCTAGAGGTTTGGGAATCGTGTTTATGGTACGTTTATATTCATATAGCTGTTTAAGACATTTTTGCACACAATTATATTATATCAAGTATACTATTTAACAGAAACAGTTTTGTGGTTTCAAGTATTCCTATCTAATGCTAATAAATTATATACAATTATAGGGTTTCAAGTAAGTAATAACAATCCTAAGTAAAAAACAAAACAAAACACAGCTTCAACTAACTATTCTTAATAGACATAATTTAAAGTCGTATGCTACCAAATATTCCTAATACAAATAACTTCAAACAGATCTATTTGACCCACTATGGGTCAGGGTGGACCTGGGAATAATGGCAATGAAGGGGTACTCTACACTTCCCATAGCTTCAGGATTGAAACCTCGCCATCAGATTTAGTACAGTGTCATAGCTATCTGCAAAAGATACAGTCAACGTATTCTACTCTCTCTCTCTCTCTCTCTCTCTCTCTCTCTCTCTCTCTCTCTCTCTCTCTCTCTCTGCCGTTGTTGGTATCATTAAGTCTTTTTCAGTTATCCTCACGGGATACACATCCTTTGTGTCGACATATCTACCTTGTCGTTTTTATGGTATTATGTGTTGGTGCACGTGCATACGATGAACTTGTTAGTTTCACTTTCACTTCAACTTTTTCACTTTCGGTTACTTCTCTCACTTTTTCTTTTCAAAGAGAAAGAGAGAAACCCTATCTCTTTCTTATCCCCCTCCCTCTCTATTTACACTTTCTCTTTTTGTCTTCCTTGTAACATCCTTGCTCTTTTCTTTAGCCTTTTTCTATCCTTTTCATCCTTGTGACCCCCCCTCTCTCTCTCTCTCTTTTTCTCTGTCTCTCTCTCTTTCTCTGATAATGGTGGCGATGAAAGTATAATTGTCGAGCCAATTTCGATTTCTGAACGTGGCTATTTGCATTTTACTTTGATAGTTGGTTGCATATATTGTTTCCTCGTACAGAATAAATGTGGGCAATATTGACAGGGGAGAATACAAGCATGACATGAGATACAATGAAAAGCTTATACAGAGTTGTATGAGCGAAATATCCTAAGAGGAAATGGAGACTTTTTGTAGCGAAAAAAGAGAGTCCTTGGTTGAAAAGAAAAGAGTAAAGACTTACATGTTAAGCATGTTCTTGTGTACTATGCGACATTAAATTGTTGGGGACGCAAAGCCATTCTGTCCGTAGATAGGAAACGCAACTAGTGCGGGTTAATTTTCTCGGAACTGGAAGGTGAAAGTGGGTTTTAACTTTGTCGCTTCTCCTTTTATAATACTGCTCGCTACTTTACATAGCACCAACTGGTAGACAGGAGAGGTAATTACTAGTGTTCCCTAGCGTCAAATAAGGCAACCACGGCAAGTAAGGAATGTAATACTCCCCCCATATATATATATATATATATATATATATTGAGAGGAGAGAGAGAGAGAGAGAGAGAGAGAGAGAGAGAGAGAGAGAGAGAGAGAGAGAAGAGAGCATTCCAAACCATAAAACATACTTGCATTAAAATTTGGTTCTTAAAGTATAACATTTCTGTTTTTAACTCTTAAAACCAAGCAATGAGAAGCAAATCGTCTCTTTGTTCAAATACTTATAAGAAGTACTGTAAATCTATGGTCAGTAAAACTTATAGAATGGCGCTGACGCAAGCCCCGACCAATTTAGGAACAAGAAAAAAAAAAAAAAAAAAAAACAAAAAAAAAAAAAAACAAAAAAAAAACAAGGATTTGTCAATCAAAGGAAATAATACGCTTTCTTTTTTTTTTTTTCTCCTTTTTCTTCTTCCTGTAGTTTTTTCAAAGATTCAATCGTATTTCAGCTTCTCTTCATTTGTAGGTTTTCGGTTTTAGTGATGGAATTTTTGCTGTGGATGTTATTGTTACCATGAACCACGAAAACTGGTGGACACTTACGAGGTTTTGATTGGTTGTTTCATTTTGTTATGTTTCCAAGGAAACGGAGGACGGGCAACAAATGAAATGAACTTTGAATATTTTTTATTTTTTTCTATTTTACTTGTTGGAAAAGTACATTTTGTTATTTCCTTTTAAACTAAAACTGAATTTTGTTTTTATTTCGTTACTTTTATTCATCTATTTTCATTTGTTGTGTTGAAATTTTTTGATTCGGTTTTCACTGTTTTAGTAATTGTTTCAAGTACGTCTTAGTGAACGACAAAAAAGAGTAAAAAAAAGAAAAGAAAAAAGAAAAGAAAAGAAAGATAAGAAAGAGATGATTAAAAGAGATATAGAAAAAAAGAAAAGAAAAAAGAAAAGAAAAGAAAAGAAAGAGAATGATTAAAAGAAATATAGAAAAAAAAGAAAAGAAAAATGGAAGTTGAAGAAACGGGGTAAAGTATAAATTGAAGCATAGGATAAATTGAATTTTGGAGAAAACAAAAGTAGATAAAATTAGATTTAAAGAAATATATAAATCAGCCACACACACACACACACACCACACACACACACACACAACACATATATATATATATATAATATATATATATATATATATATATATATATATATATATATAGGTTGCCCAATTTTTCACGTTTTTTTAACCTCCCTAAATTAAAATTCAACAAAACTCAGGAAAAAATGAATGAGACCATAATTTTTGGTGTATTATGAATACTTGTAACTTGGAAGCAGACATTCACTTTCGTAAATCGGTAAATCTTCAAAATTCAATTATCAGAAATCTTTTTTGTCAATTGAAGAACATGTCACTTCTCGACGAGATAGGAAGTACAATTCGGTAAAGTCTTCATCGATAATTGTGCGCGTTCAGCTCCTGCTGATTTTGTGATAATGTGAGCGTTTTTCCATATTTTTTGCTAGCAGTAAATATTTTTTTGTATGTTATGTCATTTGAATTCATTCCTCATTATCATAAGTTTTAATAAAGATAATATTAACAAATAATTTAATAATGCAAATAAAAATGATCATAATTCAATTTTCGAATTTTAAATTATTTTAAATAATTAATGTTAAATTTTGTTTAACGTTCGGAGACTTGTTGACATTTAGATAAAACGACTTGAAACCTTTTAACTGTGTGAAAAACAAAACAAACTGTGTTTAAATGATTTGTATTAAACTGGAATATTTGTAGCCATGTAACTGTGCGTAAACAAATGACTTTTCTTTTTATCAAATAGGAATAGTTACTTGAAACCATAAAAGTGCTTGAAAAAAATTGTTAAAAAAAAAGAAAAGAAAGGAAAGAAAAGACTGGTTACAACATTAAACAATTCATGCCGTAACACCAACCAACCAGCTTACCAACCAACTAAGCATAAATCAAAACGGATATTATTAGGTATTTCTTATTACCAAAGTCTAAAATATTGAAACTTTGTATCAAAGAAAAAAAAATTGTTTAAAGATCTACTTACTAAATAGAATTAGGGTGTACTTATTTTTGAACTGATACATGTTAATATTTTTGGTTACAGAGTTTTATACAGATTTCTAGCCAGAATACAATTTAAAAAAATGTCCGAAAATTGGACCTTTGTAGGAAAGCGTAATTGTTGTACATGAACCAAGTAGAATAATTGTATAGATGTTTTCAAAATATTGTGTCATTTTTTAAATGATGTTATTAATTCTTCATATATGTCTTTGAGGCCTTCTCACTGCCACTCAAGCCATACTTATTCTGACATGACTAATGTGAGATTATATATAAACTGTTCGCCCGTGAGAGATCCACGGTATTGAATATATTCACAAGAAATTACAGAACAAGCTCTATATTAAATCAGCCCTTGTCGTTATTTTCGAGGTAGGGAAGGAGGTTGCATGTGAGAATGAATGGGAACTTTTTGTAGGTGTGAATTTCGCAGGAATATTTAAAAAATGCATCTTGACTGAGGCTAGAATTTGCGGTTACACAAAGTATTGTGTATTGGAAAAGAAGGCAGAAAGGGATATTCACAAAGGAAACGAAAGATTGAGAAAGAAAGGGAAAGATTGAAAGAAAAAAGGGACAAGGAAAGAACAAAGGGCGAGAAGGGAGAAGGAAACATATGTATGTGAAAAAAAAGAAGAAGAAAAATAAAAATAAAAAAGAACAAGGGGTGGAAATAAATAAAGAAGGAAATGAAAAAAAGCAAAAAAAAAAAAAAAAGAAATAAAATGCGATAGATAGAACAGAATAAAGAAAGAAAAAATATGCGGCTGTAAAAAAAAAAAAAAAAAAAAAAGAGACTGAAATGGATTAAGAAAGAATGGAAAGAAGAAAGATATGCGAAAGAAAGAAAGATTAGAATGAAAAAAAGAAAGAATTATATATAAGAAAAAGATAGAAAAAAAAGAAAAAAATACAATAAAAGAGATAGAAATGAATAAAGAAAGAAAGAAGGAAGAATATGAAAGAAAGAGTATAGTATTATTGAAAAAGAAAGAAAGAAAGAAAGAAAGAAAGAAAGAGCTATGTAGAGGGGAAAATATACAAAAAAGAGAGATAGAAATTGATAAAGTAAGAAAGAAAGGAAGGAATAAGATATGAAAAAAGAAAGAAAATATCTGGAAAGAGGAAAAAAGAATTTTAAAAATCCCGATTTACCAGAAAGAAAGAAATGAGGAGAGAGAGAGAGAGAGAGAGAGAGAGAGAGAGAGAGAGAGAGAGAGAGAGAGAGAGAGAGAGAGAGAGAGAGAGAGTCAGAGAACGAAAGAGATAGGGAGGCAGAGATATCTATCTATCTATCTATCTATCTATCTATCTAGAGACTGATTAAATGAGCCTACATAAATGAAAAAAGGAAAGAAAGAAGGTATCAATTGTAGGAAAAATATCCGAAAAACTGAAGGAACAAAATAGACACAAATAGACAGAGGAGGGAAAAAAGCAAAAAAAAAAAAAAGAAATTGCTAAAAATAAACACACTAATTGAGGAAAAAAGAAAGAAAGAAAAGAGAACCAATAAAACTTAAGAAAGTAAATGACGTTACCTAAATTTAAAAATTCCTCGACTTTTGTTTCATTTGAGTATCAAAATTATATAAAGAGGCCAACGTTTATTATAGGATTCTGATGTCATCTTCAATGTTGTCGCAACTTTTCATATTTCTGCTTTATTTACATTTAACCAAATAATAATAATTATTATTATAAATATACTACTAAATAGTACATATACAAACTGGAATCCGTCCTAGTGAATGAGCTCATAAAATTCTCTGAAACTTTGAGATACAGACAGATCACCTCATTCCGGCTAGGATACCACAATTAGTGTTAATTAACACTAAGTTAAAAAATCTATTGTATTTTGTCGTCCTGGCAGATCACAGTGAAAATGAAAGAAAATGAAAAGATGGACAAACAATTAGTCCTTGCTAGAACATTGACGAAACTGTGGAACATGAAAGTGAAGGTCGTACCAACGCTCTTGGAACGGTCTAAGGTTTTGGGAAAGAGTCTGCGGGAATTGGAAATCAGAAGAATAATCGAGATCCATAAAAAAAAACAAAAAACAAAAACAAAAACAAAAAAAACAGCATTGTTAAGATCGCCTAGAATAACCAGAAGAGTCTTAGAAACCTGAAGAGACTTGTTGTCACTCAAACTCCAGAGAAAGACAACCAAATAACGCTGGTGCGAAAGACTCGTAGGGAGTGATTTAATAACAAAACAAAGAAATGACGGCAAATGAGTAGAATAACTGATACACATTATCAACAACAAGTCAAGCTCGTGATATCGCCGAAAACTGAAAAACATGAACTTTTAGCAAATTCTGGAATATGATTCTTTTTTCTTTTCATAAATTCCTTGTTATGTCATACGCTGATAGTTGAAGTGTTGGCGCGTCCTGTCGATTTTTTACGTGACTGCTCCGATTATGGCAACGACGTTGATATGGCAAGACAAAATCCGCTTTTCCCGCCATTCGCCGTTTTATTGGCGGGAAACGGGCGTTAGATTTCGCCCTATTTGCCGCGTTCATTATTTTGGCGCAGAGGTGCGTTCGTCTAGAAAATTGCCGGGTGAATATACATACACAGCTTCATGGAGAGACAAATATAAGAATTCACACACACGCTGATATATAGACTTAGACGCCAGTAAGTAATGATAGTCACAGAAACACACAGGTACACACACACACACACACACACACACACATACACACACTCGTGTGTGTGTGTGTGTGTGTGTGTACCTGTGTGTTTCTGTGTCTATCATTACTTACTGGTGTCTAAGTCTATATATCGGCGTGTGTGTGTGAGTATCTCTCTCTCTCTCTCTCTCTCTCTCTCTATATATATATATATATATATATATATATATATATATATATATATTGATGTACGTTTGTTTAGTGTATGTTGCGCTTCTTACATGTTTTAAAACACGTTGACTTTTCAATGAAAACTTACCTTACTAAACATGGATCTACAGGTACTTCACGAAGTTTAATTTTTAGCAAACTCGCTCAATATACCTCGTTAATGAATTTGATTCTCACTGGGCACTGTATACTTTGGGATTTGTTCCACGTCTAAGCTAATATTATTAAATACTTAAGCACCTCGCGTGGTGTAATGGTTAGTAAATTGGATTTTCAGGCCATTGGTAGGGAGTTCGATTATCACTGAGCGCCCTATAATCCTGACCTTGATCCACGTCTAAGCAAAGCTTAGTAAATAACTGGGCACCTCCCGTGGCTATCATACACTTGTTAGTGAGTGTGATTCTCACCGCTCTTGCGTCAAACCTGAGCTTAGTAAATGATTACTACTGAGTAGTGAGTTTGACTCTCACTGGGTGCCTTATATTTGTGACCTTAGGATAAACTTAGCTTTGCGTGAGTATAAGGGATCAGTTAAGTTTCACTTAGCTTAATCTATCCGTTCACCGTTCTTAGCGTAAGACACGCCAAATAGCGATGATAGTGGCAGTTAAGTACTTACAACGGCAAAGCATCGTGTCGTAATAGTTATTAGTAGATCAATTTCTATCGAATAGTGAGTTCGATCCTCACTAGGTGCCCCTCACTTGTGGCCTTGTACCAAATATAAACTTCTCTTAGTTTTTTAGGGCGTCTTGCATATAACTGCTTACAAATTATTAGTATTAGATAGGAATACTTGAAACCATATTAGTATGTGTAAATATACATCTGTTTTTATCAAATAGGAATAGTTACTTGATACTATCGAACTGTGTGTAAATTGCTTGTATTAAGAATAGTTACTTCAGTCTGTAGAGTATTCGCCTAGGAACCACAAGGTTGCAGGTTCAATACCGGCCCTGGCCAACTTAGCGTATGAGTAGCACAGATTGTTTTTTTGTGGTAAAGTGAAGCTGATGGTAAGTGTGGCACTTCACCTCAGACGCAAAAGCACTCTCCCTGGTTTAGCGCTAACGAAAAGGGAATAGACTCCCTCGCTGCCCGGCTGATACCGACAATAGACCACTCCGCCGACTTTACTTTTTACTACTTGAAGCTAAGCTTGTTTACTAAGGATTATTATTATTAGTTATTTGAAAAGAAATGTGCAAACAAACAACTATTATTAGATAGAAATAATTACTTGAAACAAATAAACATTAGCATTAGATAAGAATACTTGAAGCCGTCCGTGTTTAAACAAATGATTATTGTTATCAAATAGAAATACTTATTTGAAACCATATAATTGTTTGAAAATTATAACTACAGCATTATATAATCCAGCAAATTTGACATGCCGTAAAACCAACCAACCACCCAAACCACCAATTAAGCATAAATCAAAACGGATATTATTAGGTATTTCTCATTAGCAAAGTCGACAACATTGGTACATTGTAACAAAGAAAAATGATTTAAAAATCTATTTACAATATAGATTTAGGATGTACATTTTTTTGGACTGCTACATATTGATATTTTTGGTAAGAGAGTTTTACGTAAGCTTCTCAGACAGAAAGCATAATTGTCTCGAGCTCAGAATAGATTTGAAAGAATAAATACCAAATTGATTTTTGGTCAAGTCACACTGATTAACGAAGACAAGAGTAGGTAAGAAGTTGCAATGGTATTGATATATAGATTATACATACTAATATATACGAACTAGTATCCTCATCTTGGTTGTTATAGTTAAAGCTTTTCTGTCATTATACTCTGCTGCCTTCAACAAGTGTCTGTTTTAGTCGATAAAATCCAAGATTTTTTTAAAATTCAATTTCCGTGGATGGATTTTCTCGTCTTGTAATGTCGCTTATCTGATTTTTGCACTATTCGACACAGAGATTGAACTCCGGACCGCTAGATATGCTTTAACCAAAGTGTTTATCCATTAGGACAATTTTGTGGCGTGTCTTGGGGGTCCCTTTTATAGCTTACGGTCAAGTCACACTGAAAGCACCAGTTCTAATAAGATCATCAAAGTTAAGCAGCGATGAGCCTGCTCAGTACTTAGATGGGGGACCATATAATAACAGAAGGTACTTTAAGCAACGTGAAGCCTGTGTGCCAGACGAAGCAAAGCTCGAATGTAGTCCGCCATGAACCGTTGTAAACTCTGCGTCTTATCAACCGGAAAATGCATTAGATGAACATGTTCAGTAGTATAGAATTAGGAGATTGCATTAGGAAATTAAATGCGTTTCTTTTTACAACCTAATGTTTTGGCAAAATCACTCCCCCACCTACATATGATAAAAATCAATAAATCATTAGAGACAAAGATACATACTTATGAGCGCT
>CM042165.1:25917292-25940349 GCA_023376005.1 Doryteuthis pealeii
TCTTCCCTTTCTTAATAGGGGCCTCGCTTTTATATAATACAAATGTGCGCGTGCGTGTGTGGGGGGTTACTTTCATATGCACTTTTAGGTTTATATGAGGTTTTTGTTTTCTTTTTTTCTTTCTAGAATTTGTTTGTTAGGATAGTCACTTTGAAGTTACACACATTCTTTTGTGTATTTTTCTTTCTTTCACGAATACAATTATTCTCAGTCGGTAGAGCACTTGACTAGAAATCGCAAGGTTCCTGGTTCGATACCGGCCCTCGCCAACTCAGCGTATAAGTAGCACAGGGAGTTGATAGTGTGTGTGGCGCTCCACCTCAGACTCTAAAAAATATCCTTGGTTTAGCGCAAATGAAAAGGGGATAGACTCCCTCGCTATCTGGCTGATACCGACTTTAGGCCACCCCGACGACTTTACTTTTTTTATTTACACACACACACACACACACACACATATATATATATATATAATGATAATATAGTTTCCATAGTCTTACATTTCAGGTCTTAAAACTGCTCTGCTATTATAACATTGAGCACTATTTCTACGCGTACACTTTTCATATTTGGTGTCATTCTTCATATTATGTTATATTATATCATAAATACATATTGTCTCTACGCTCTCTTAACTTAGATATACAAATGCCCTATCACCGATATTAACCCCCCCTCCCCCCTCCTCTCTCTCTCGATATATATATATATATATATATATATATAGCTTATCCATCATATGGTAGTCTGAACTCTGATAAAATGAAACGGGAATTCTCCCGAACTATAGCCGTATCAGTACTACTGTACGGCTGCACCGCTTAGACTGAGAAAACGTTCGTAGAAAGAGCTTAATGGGAACTACTCAAGGATGCTGCGTGCTGTCTTGAACAAATACTGAAAGCAGCACCCCACAAAAAAGCAGCTGTACAGCAATTTGCCTCCTATTAGACCAAGACGAAAAAAAGCAAGTTAGACACTGCTAATAAAAAGTTACAGCGAAACCATAAGTGACATTTTGCTGTGGACACATAGAGACACCAGTGTTGGCCAACCAGAAAAGACTAATATACCGCAGCTATGTGCGGACACTGGATGAAGAGTTGACGATCTGCCAGCAGCGATGCCCAATAGGGACAGGTGACGAGAGAGAGTCAAAACGAGGAATATATATATATATATATATATATATATATATATATATGTGTGTGTGTGTGTGTGTGTGTGTGTGTGGTGTGTGTGTGTGTGAGTTGAAAAATGGAAATGAATCCGACAATATGTTGAAAGGATAAATAAATAAGGGAAAGAAAATGTTGAATGGATAAAATGTATATAATGAATTACCAACACGTGTTTCCTAAAGCTTTACCTCTCCTGTCATCATTACCAGATGACACTTTTTCTGCCTTTTAATCGACAATTGTGTTGTTTTTTCACCTCTTATTTCTAAATGACTTTACCGGATATAAAAAAAATAGACACGGCTCACCTTTACTTATTTTTTGTACACTGATGTTTTTATCTGACAAAAATTGATTTATCGTTGAGTGAGGGGTGGGGTGGGGGATATAAACAGTGATAAGAGTGTCCCCTACCCTCAACCCTGGATAACCACCCCCACCTAACTAGTTATGGAGCACCCAAAAGCTTTCCTTACTGCCCTACTCTATTTTTATTTTTATTTATTTATTTTTGAACTGAGATTTGTTTTTGATGCACTTATCGAAAAGAAGAAATTAAAAGAGGAAATGTGGGGAGAATGATAGAGAAAGAGAGGGAAAGACAGAGTGAGAGAGAAAGATATGATGAAAACGAAGAAAGATAAATAACATTTTCATGAAGAAGAAGAAGAAGAAGAAGAAGAAGAAGAAGAGAGGGGGATGGAATTGCGGATTTGAAACAGCCTGGAAAGGGTAGTTTATTATGAATTGATATTCATCGGCGATATTCGTGTATAAGTCGATGGGAGTTCCATCGTTGTACAATGGTCAGCCAGCTAGTGTTGCAGATTCAGTTCTACTGAATAGCGAGTTTGATTTTCGCTGGGTAAAAAGCTACTCATGTATAACACATGTATGTTTATTGTCACCTAACTATATATATATTGTTTATTGTCACCTAACTATATATATATATATATATATATATATATATATATATATATATATTATGTATATATACATATACACTCCAGATACAACCATGTACATAGACACTCGTACAAACACACGAACACACACACACACACACACACACACTCAAAATGTAAAAGCACAAAAATCCTTTGGAACAAAAAAAAATTACAAGCACACACACATGACATATCAAATGAACATCTAATTAACTACATACAACCATAAAACTACGAAGAAAACTCGGAATTTATGAGTTTATTACCCAACAACCCAGGAACTAAACCACACAGATGTTAAAAATGAAATTACTCTATACTCCCACCGAACAGGAAGGGAGGAGTTAGATACTTATGTATACATTCATGTACAAATTCATATTCATATGATTAATCAATGCCTGAGGAAGATATCAGAAGATCTGAAACACGTGTCGCAAATGTAAGATAAAAATTTAAACATTTTTTCTAAAACATAATCCATTTTGCGGACCTTCTTTTATATATATATATATATATTATATATATAATATATATATATATATATATATATATATATATATATATCAGCAACAAGGGAGGAAACTCATGGCTTGAATTATCACCCTTTCTCAAAATTTCTCAAAGTTTATTAACAACTTTTAATTTACGATTTCGCAAAGTTATGGAAGCCTAGATATGTGGAAATTTCCCACAAAAAAGTAACACGGCGTAGCCAAAACACATGAGAAAAAATAACAACACAACAAGGATACATAAAAATATATATACTTAACAGTTGATTCAAGCCCAGGCTAAAAATTCCGATATTTTGAAAAAAGGGGAATAACTTATGTTCCTTTAGTCTTCCGTGAGAAAAAGAACTATCGTTAGTAATAATTTTTAAATATATAAAAATCTCGGAAAATATGTAACGCAAAATTGCACATTTTTAAACTTACATTTTTGGATAGATTAAATAAAGTTTGATTTATAGTATGAATATCATCTTACACATAGATAGTTCCAGAGATTTTAAAATCATTATTAAATTTTTAAGTGAATAAAATTAGGCCAATTGAATTAGAAAAATACTTTTGAATTTTTATTTTCTTATTTTTTAAATATTTTTCTATTTTTTCTAATGGATTTGATCTTTTTAGAAATGTAAAAATTAGGGACCGGAATATTTTCTTCAAATGAAATAAGTTCAGAAACCCACGTACATTCTGAATTGATAAAAATCATTTGAAAAAGATATTTTAAATAAAATAAGGTATTCATAATAAAATCAAGTCATCAATTTTTAAAGTAGTCAAAATTTTATTCAAACAGGACAATTCCCCGAGTTTGAAAATTTTGAAAAAATATTTACACCCCCCTTACAGATTTTGTCAGTACACACACACACACACACACACACACACACACATATTATATAATATATATATATATATATATATATATATATAAGTTAAAAGAAAGGAAATGAATCCGACAATATGAGTAAGAAAAGGTGGAATGAAAACATCACACAATGCTGTTAAAGAAGAAAACAATTTATAATATAATCATAGCTGATACTGATCAATTTTCGATTTTACAAAAATCATCATCAGAGCTCATTCACTCCCGTAGTTGTTTGGGTCGGAGAGGAAAGTCAAAATGAGTTTACAAACAAAAAAAACAAAACAAAAAAAAATTGTTTCTTCTTTAACAGCATTGTGTGATGTTTTCATTCCACCTTTTCTTACTCATATATATATATATATATATATATATATATATATATATATATATATATATATATATAAGAGATTTTAATAAAAAAGTTTTTCTTAAATCGTAAAAGTGTTCAAATATTGGCCACTAGATCAAGATAAAACCTAAAATATATAGATGTTTCCTCATGACAATAAGATTCATGGATTTTTATTTAAAAATACAATCATCAGATTAAATACTTGTTTCATCTGATCATTGTATTTTTTAAAATTGAAAAAAAGGTGCATTTATAAACAGTGCTTTCAACTGCTATTTCCTTCGACAAAAATCCCCTTATTTATTGAATACACTCGAACATTTATATATATATACTAGACAAAACGTGACCCGTTGGGTCACCCATTACGCTCTCGCTAGATGATTGGGATTAGGGAAAAGAGTAGGATCTGCCAAAATATCACCTACTTTTTATTTTAAAAACGAATTAAAATTTATTAAACCGATTATTTAAGGTAAAATGTTTGTCTAAGTCGAAAAGTAGTAACATAATGAGCATCAGTAAAAAAGCAATATAATATTACACATGTAATTTATTTTTAATATTTTTAAAACGATTTTTTCGGTCAATTTCGATCAAGATGCCTGCCAAGAGGCTACTTAAAACCCGTTTTTACAAATAAATTGTAACTTTTGCAATTGAAAAAAATTCACACTCGATTGTCCAATTGAACACATATCCTAGTAGATGAAGGAGTTAGGTTAAGACAGTTCTAAATGCCAATTATCTCTAGACTGCAGGTTCAATTCTGGTCAGGGGCAGCAGTAACATAGAATGATAATTAACACAGCTTAACACCTGTACCCCAGCTATGGTTAGTGGAATGAGAACATGATACCCGTGGACTGAATAAAGGGTTGGGTTCAAAGTTCCGTGATGGCTCCCAATTACAAGAAGGTTCCCGAGTCCGACAAGAAGTACCTGAAGAAGGCCGGAGGGCACATCGGCCGAAACGTTGTACAGATAACAATGAAGACGAGGACAATAGTCTGAATAATACAAATAATGGTAATCTTTGGGGAGTTCCGTCCTGGCTTCCTTATTATTTATTCATTTTCCATTAAACTAAACCTAAACCCCAACCCCAAATCCTAAACCCTAAACTCTAGTTTTTTTACACCGCTTCAGCTACGGACTTCAATCGTAGCTGGGTTTTTTTTCAGCAGTCACCGGCTAGCAGTTTTTGAGGCAAGAGGCCAGGACGGAACTCCGCAAAGATTACCATTATTTGTATTATTCAGTAATATCTGTGTGGTATATATGTGATTGATACTATTTTCTGCATAAATAAAAAGACTAAAGACAGAGTTTATTTTTTAAAGCAATACGTAATTAAAAACAACCATAATCCCCTAAAACCGTAACCCAATTCGCAAAATGTTAATTCATAGACTGCAGTTAAACTGTCATTGGGTTACCAGCAAAAAACTTTCCGTTTTAATTTTCCGACCTAAATCAGAAGTCAGTCTAGTTTCTTTTAAAAGCCCGAAGAAAACTTTCACTTAAACGATGGGGGCGGGGAGTCAATGTTTGCTCATTTGAATTCCATAAAGTTTAAATATGTAACAACCTTTTTTTACCCAATATGAAATATTTTTAAAGTAAGTTTAGTAATCATGTTAAATCAAACACGTATTCCGAATTTGACTCTATAAATTAAAGTAATTAAAAAAAATCTATTCTAAAGCATGATTTCAATTTTAGTTGAGCGTAAAAAGAACCTTTATTTTGTTTTATTAAAACAAAAGAAAAGTTATTCTCTGTAGCCTGGAGAAAGGGAAGGGGCGACTCTAGTTAGACTCGAGTTAGAGGGTTTATGGGAAGGGTTTGACTGCTGATGTTTTCAGCTGTGATCGCTTTCACTCCCCTTCACAGACATATAGAGAGTAAAAAAGAGAGTTATGTATAATGTATAGACAGAGATGGGTCAGATTTTGACTTAATTGCAAATTACGACTAATTAGAACCAATTAAACTGGAATTTTTTTCAAACATTTAGTAATCCTAAAACTAAGGAATAATTTTGGATAAATTTCGTGTGATCAAGGTCACCAGCAAAAAAGCCTTTAGGGATTGAAAGCTCAAAATCTCAGCTTTAGTATAATAATAGATGTATATATATATGTATATAAATTCTTTTATATATATATATATATATATATATATATATATATATATATATATATATAATATATAAATTCTTTTATATATATATATGTAAGAATTAATGTAAAAATATATATAGTTAAGTATATAAATTCTTATATATGTATATATAGTAAGGTATATAAATTCTTATATATATATATATATCTGTGATTGACACATAATATATATATATATATACATATATATATATACATATATATATATATATATATATATATATATATATATATACATATATAATATATATACATATATATATACATATATATATTATATATATATACATATTATATATATATATATATATTGACACATAATGACACATTATAGACACATAAATAAATATATATATATATATATATATATATCCAAGAATTTATATACTTAACTATATATATATATATATATATATATATATATATATATATATATATATATATATATATATATATATATATATATAGTTAAGTATATAAATTCTTGGATATATATATATATATATATATATATATATATATATATATATATATATATATATATATATATGTGTCTATAAAGACAACAGAAAATAATGAAAATAATTATCACGTATATAAATTCAAGTAAAAAAGAAAGAAAAGTTTGGATACGAATGTTTGTTTGTTGCCAGTGGGTGCATTTATTCCGCTGTAATTAATTTTGGCGCCACCCGTTGAGTAGAAGTGAATGTGCGCATGCGTATTTCAGTGCATTCACACTCAGTCTCTTAATACCACCTAGATCATTTCAGCATTAGCAGGATTATCTCCCCTCGTGAAAGCTGATCTCTCTTGACCAATGTTTATGATTGAATAGTCGAATCGTCTCGTCGTTACCTAATTGACTGATGAGAGAGAGAGAGAGAGAGAGAGAGAGAGAGAGAGAGAGAGAGAGAGAGAGAGAGAGAGAGAGAGAGAGAGAGAGAGAGAGAGAGAGAGAGTTGGAAATAAATAAAAACTAATTAGTCCTTATGTTGAATTTCTGGTTGTCAAATCAGAGTGACGTCCCCTGTTTCATAGCAACGGACAAGTATTGTCTCTCTTCAACATGCACAAACACGCTCAAAACAACAAATCCACACTTTACTTTTTAAGCATCATTTTTTTTTTTTCTGTTTCTATGTTTACAGTTTTTCGGTGCCCATTCGCCCCATGAAAATTGTACATATACAAAAATGTTAATATGAATGTTTATACGACATTTATATTAATTAAGTTAAGAAAATTTCAGTGATATGCTTAATTTTTCTGAACAGTTAAATTACAAAACTACGTGTTTTGATAGCTACAATTCGTCCACTAACGTACCGAGTTATGACCGATGACATATTTGTATTTCTTGAAATTTAACTGTATCTTTATACACACACACACACACACACACACACACACACATATATATATATATATATTATATATATATATATATGAGGTTAAGTAAACAAACAAATGTTTATTTTTATATGGCTTTGAGCCGACAATTTTTGAAGGATATGTGCTTAATTGAAGTCATACCTAATTTTGAAAATTAATCAGTTAATAATTAATGAATTTAGGCGGGCGTATATGTTCAAATGTAAGGCTAAACAGGTTTCTATTGTATCCATTTCTTTAATAAATTTGCTCTACTTTGTATTGAGTATAGGTCGAAATGTACATTCAGGGATTGACATTTTATCGATTTGTTTAGCCTTACATTTGAACATATATGCCCGCCTAAATTCATTAATTATTAACTAATTAATTTTCAAAATTAGATATGACTTCAATTAAGTACATATCCTCCAAATATATATATATATATATATATATATATATATATATATATATATATATATATATATAACCATCATCAAGTCGTACAGCTACGACACCCAGTATCTACACAGTGTTTGTAAATGTAAGTTTTTGCTGGTTTGCCAAACACTGATGTGTTCTTGTGTGTAAGCTCCAGGCGAACTTCGCTTATAAGTTCGTTCTTACTTCTCCAGCAGTGCGTAGTATATACTGTTCATCTTACTTGGAAGGTGGTGCAACCATACAATCGTACTTACACGGCCACGGCTTGGAAGAAATCATGTTTTATTTTATCAGTGAGTTCAGATAACCATATGGTTGATAACATGTCAATAGGACTTCACCCCTTTCTTATGTTGGCATCACTTTCAGTAAATTAGATATTGTTACCGAGGTATGTAAAATGTTCTATTAATATCGAAGGCTAATGAGGAAATAATACCTATATTCACTATCCAGGTAAAAGGTACGTTTCGGTCATTTGCCCCCCCCCCCATTTTTACTGAGGTGGTAAGTTCAAAAAGTACACCTTCAACTACCTGTCACGGTGTAGTCACGTTGAAAGTACCGGTTCTCACTAGATCCCCGTAGTTAAGCAGCGATGACCGTGTTCTAATACTGAAATGGATGTTCACTTAAGCAACAGCAGGTACAGTTAGCAAACTAAGTTCTTTGCTTATCAAAAATGACTTATCAAAAATGACATGAAATGACCCAAAAAGGGTTGATATGCCGTAAAACAAAACAACTAAACTTCAACTAGCTACAATTTTGCCGTCTGCCATATTTCTGTAGCCTTTTTCTCTTCCAAACATTAAGATGTTGAGTTATGGCCGATTTTTAAATTTTGGGATTTAACTGTAACTATTAACTATTACCGAAGAAAAGAAAATTTAATCTTATCTATATATATATAAATACTCGTGTTCCTTAATTGTACGACCGTTATCATCTTGCGACACCCTCTGGTTAAAAATGAGACCGTCCAAATCATCCAAGAGGAAATGTAAACATGTAAACCCTGATTATATGCTGTTGCTTATCCTCCGAATTCTTATTTCTTATGAGTGTTGTCACCATAGTTAAATACTGGACCATTCCGTTTTTATTATAAAGAAAGGGAAGAAAAAGGCCATGCTACACAGAAAATATAATCAGAAAGAGAGAAAGAGAGTAGGGATAGATAGATAGATAGATAGATAGATAGATAGATAGAGAGAGAGAGAGAGAGAGAGAGAGAGAGAGGAGAGAGGGGGGGAGGGGGGGAACATGCAGAAGCGACAACGCTAATAAGATGAGGAAAAGAGGAAAGAAAGAAAAAAATTGAGAGAGAGAGAGAGTTAAATCAAGATTATTATAGTTTTTACATATTGAACTATTTTCAATACCTCTTAAGGAAATATATCAAACGTAGTAATAATTAGATTATAATTCTGTGGTATATCAACAGGTCCTGGTAGTAGTATAATATTTCGGTTTAATAGTTTTCGTACCGTATCACAGATGGAGATAAGTGGCTGAGGGAAGACTAAAAATATACAGCCGATGATTTAATTGTTGCTAGTTGAAGACGTACTTTAAGGATTTAAACTGTTCAGTAAAAAATCTGGACGATGAACGTATTAGATTTCTATATAATATTTTTCTTTATAAGAGAATTAACGAAAATGTCCATGGGTGAGTTATTTTTGACAAGCACCAATTTATCTTTTATACATTCTTTAAAATTCGTCTTTGACTGGAACCAATAACCAGAATGGTCCTTTATATAATTCCTTGTAGATTGAATGATGCGTTATAAAAATATGAGAATGAAATGAACAGCAAAAGATATTCATTTAGGTTAGAAAAATATATTTTTTTAGAAAAAAATATTTAGAAGATAGAGAGCACACTAAAAGTTAATTCACATAAAAGTTTACAATATATATCATCATCAAGTCGTAGCGACAGCATGGATCTCAATGACTTCCTTACCACCTTTCCTTAACGGCCATCGCTCCTGGAAAGTCCTTTGGACTGCATCCAGTATCTGTGCAGAGCTGATCAATGTAGGCTTTTGATGGTAGACCTACTCTGGTGTGTCCATATGTAGGTGCTCATAGGAGAACATCACTTATGAGCTCGTCCTTTTTTTTCAGCTGTGTCCAGCAATGTATTGTTCGTCTTACCCGGAATGTTTGTGTAATAGGAGACAAGTGATCGTACAGCTTCTCCTTTGCGGGGTGCTGCTTTTAGGATTTGTTCTAGACAGCACGTAGCATTCTTGTACAGCTCCCGTCTAGCCTTTTCAGATTTCAAAACGGTAAAATATATAATGTGAGGAAAATATAGATATCGACTTATTTAAGATATGAAAAAAAAAAAAAAAAAAAAGGAATAAAAGAAAATATTTATTGAGACTAATTTACTTAGGATATGTTCGTAATATAAGAAGGAAAAAAAATACTGGCCCAATATAGAATTTTAGTCCCCAAATATACTAGGTGTAGGGAATACATTCTTTATTTTACGATTCACGATTACTTCATGTGTTTCTTTCGTTAGGCGCTAGGCGTCGTTGCACGCAGCCTTGTAAATGCAGAAGCGCCAAAGTCAAATATACCCTTTTACCTCGACAAGGAAACACGTACAATTGGATGGCACAAGAACAAATGCTTAACATGTAAGTTTTTAACTTTCTTCTTTAAACAATAGCATTAAGAACTTTATCTACACAAAATTACTATCTACATATTATGACTTTTCCTTTAAACAGCTATGTATAAACTTTTTTCTGTCTTCTGTCATTTATGTACATTTTTTAATAAGTTTATTCTGGCAAATAAAAATTATTCTTGTTAATTCGTTGTGAATTGTTTTTGTATATAGATATATCCACGCAAGGATTGTTCAATTAAAACGAAAAATGATAGCAACGAGCTGTGAAATCCAAACCGATAAACTTACGAAGACAACTTTCATACGTTTAAACCATAGCACACACCCCGCCAAAAAGAGAACAGCATTCTGTGATGGTAAACTCAAGAGTGAAAACAAAATTGTCCTTTGTGTTCAGCAGAAGTTGTAAACAAATATTCAACTGCTAAGTTTTCTAGCAATGACTTAAATCTCGCATTTCTTCTTTCTTTAAAAAGAATATTTTGTTTCCTAACGACCATCCAATTGTTGATTTGAAAATAGAAAGAAAAAGGTAGACAATCAAATGAACGAATAAAAATAAATAAATGCATGTAAATAAATATGAAAAAACAATAAAAGTAAAGCGAAACAAAAATCGAAGGTCAAAAAACAGGAAAGTGAAAATAAATTATTCAATTAGATCGTTAGCATAAAAATAGTGAAAAGGAAGAAAGAACAAAAGAAAGAAAGAACAAAAGAAAGAAAGAACGAAAGAAAGAAAGATAATAAAAAAGGAAAGAAAGAAAGAGTTTAAAAAAAATGAATAAATAAATAAAAGAGTATAGAAAAAGAAAGAAAAGAAAATGAATAAAGAAAGAAATAATATGGAGAAATAAAGTATATGAAGAAAGACGTATAGAGAAATAAACAAAGAAAAAGATTATGAAGAAAGAAAGAGAATGAAAAAGAAAGAAAGAAAGGTGATGAAAAAGATATGAATAGAATGAAAAAAAAAAGAGTATGGAGAAAGAAAGAACATGAAGAAAGAAAAAGAGAATGAAAAAAGAGTATGAAGAAAGGAAGAATAAGAAAAGAGAAAGAGGGAAGATATCTGAAAAAGAAAGACTTGAGAAAGAAAGAAGAACCCAGACTGAGAGAAAGAAAGAAAGAAAGAAAGAAAGAAAGAAAGAATAGATGAACGAATGAATGATATGGAGAATAATGGTGACTGAAAATGTAAAAAAACACAGAAACGTGAATCTGAATTGAAAGAGAAAGGGGCAAAAGCCAAATTATAAGTGAAGAAAAAGAAAGGAAATAAAGCTTAAAGGAAAAAAAAAAAGTTTAAAATGCGAGATGATGTAACAAAGTGGAAAAACTGGGCATTTCGAAACCAGAAAAAGGGGAAAAAACAAACAAACAAACAAAAAAAACAATTACAAAAACAAGACAGAAATAAGAAAATGAACAAAAAACGAATAAGAAGGGAAAAAGCCTGTGAAAAATGAAAGAATGAAAGTTAAAAAAGAAAGAAAAGAAAGAAAGAGGCAATGAACTTAGAAGGAAGGAAGAAAAGCGAAAATGGATGATGAGAATGTGAAAACAATGGAGGCTTTGAACTGTTGAAATCTCGTTGGTCGCGAGAAAAAAAAAAAAAATAAATAAATAAAATGAGTTAAAGGTAAAACGTTGAAGCATTTTGTTTTGTTGCTCGGAATTCAGCTTAAGCAAGCGAATAATTTATGCAAGCAAATTCTTTGCGGAGCAGTTTTGTTCTTTCGGAAAAAAGAGGTAAAGGGTAGGGGAGAGAAGAGTTGGGGGTGTTTCGGTAAAAGTCAGAAGCCGGGGCGGGGGGGGGGGATTCTTCCATTGAACACAAAGCAGAAACATCTAAAATTCGTCTGTATGTCTACATTGCGTATGTCGTTAATGTTTATGTATATATTCAAAGATTTATTTTGTTTATATATGATTGTTTATGCATTTATATAGGAATGTAAGAGTACGTCATCCCGAGATAATTCGGTACACACACACACACACACACACACACACACATATATATATATATATATATGCATGCACGCATATACACTGATATATACATACAGATACATACATACCCACATATACGCACACACATAGGAAGCGCGTGGTGTAATGGTTAAAGTCATACGAAATGGGCTTGTCGCCCCGAGTTCAAATCCTGGACGTAATAATTGCATTTCATTTAGCGCTAATACCCTTGGGAAAGGTATGAATCCAACTATTCTCCCTCCAGCTATGGGTAAATAGTAGGACAGACTGAGCTCTTTACCCTTGATTAGGCAACCAGTCTAGGAGAAGGAAAACTCTGAATTTTAAACCTGTTAAACTCCGCTTAAGAAATTTACCTTGTGTCACATTCTGCTCGTGCGAAGGGGTTGGTAAATATGTATACGCAGACACATATTCATACACACATACACATAAACATACATATACAAAAATACATACACATGCTCATACACAAATAGATATGCACTCATACAATACACACACACACCTACAGAGACACACATAAACATACATACACTTAACAAAACGGTTATCGTTGTAAGAAATGGAATCGACGACCCGAGATAAAATGTTGGACTACTCTGTTTGCATTTTACTTCATCTTAATACCCTGAGGGAAAGCATGAATACATCTATACTCCCTCCATCCCAGTTATAGGTAAATAGTAGGGCAACCAATCTACGAGAAGGAAAACTCTGTATTCAAACCATTTGTACTCAGCTTAAAAAATTGACCCTGTGTCACACACACACATACGCGCGCGTATGAATGTACAGGTAACCCTCCCAATTTTCTGCTTCGTAATGGTCTCGATATCCTTTTATTTTAATTCTAATCTGGACGAGGGCACCAAACACCTGTATGTCTACTAGAAAACTGCAAAATTCTTCGTATTATGGGCAACTGTTCAATCTATTCTTGAGAGCTGAACTCCCGTGTAAGAAAAATATCTATACAGTATAAAAAGTCGTCGGGGCGGCCTAAAGTCGGTATCAGCCATGCAGCGAGGGAGTCTATCCCCTTTTCAATAGCGCTAGACCAAGGAGATTGTTTTTGTGTCTGAGGTGGAGCGCCACACCTACCATCAGCTCCTTACTTTACCGCACAGATCCCTTTACTACTCATACGCTGAGTTGGCGAGGACCGGTATCGAAATAGGAATCTTGTGGTTTCTAGCCAAAAGCTCTACCGACTGAGCTAACCCGGTCCCTATACAGTATACTGACCCCAAAACTCTATATCCTTTATTCAGTCATAAGACCAAGGAATATTGCAATCTATAAAGGGGAAGTATTATCGGAAATCTGATAGAGAATTATCTTCCCCTGCCGCTAGAGGGCGAATCGCCAATACGATGTTGGCGCCAAAACCAAACCTTCACTTATCAGGGAGCAGTTATCGAGAAGAGACGCTAAAATAAGCGCTCCCATTACCTTGCCCTTAACCAGCATACCACTGAAGGCCGTTTCGACAGCATACTTATCAGAAGGCTGAGGAACGAGAACAGACCTGACGAAGTGTCTTAACAACATTCAACCCAGCGAGTATAACACCTTTCTAGCGCAGTTCACCAAGAACTTTTTATTGCACCTCTCAGATAAGTCTCGTAGCAAATGCCATTAAAATTTGCAACAATTCTGTACTTTTTGATAATACATGTGTCTGCATTTTATATTCGTGTATGTTTCCTTCTTTCGTCCGAACAATAACCACTAACAGAGAATAAGGGCTCCAACGAAATCCCGTAAATACTCTTAATATCGCCTACTTTTCATGTAATGTGTGTCAGATGTCGTCACTACTGACAAACCTGGTGACGCATTTAGAAATTTGATTGTTTCATCCAGTCCACTCTTCGACCCTCATCAGGTACAACTCTGGAAGAAGTGGAAGGGGTTCTGTAGCTTCTAAAAATGAAATCGTAATGATTTTTCTAAAAAGTCATAGATAATATAGTCAAAAACTAATATCTAAATATGTGTAATAATAAATATATTTTCTTTTAAAATCTCTGCGTGAATAATTCACTTGTTTAAGCTGAAATTTCGAAAAACAAAACAAAATACTTCAATGTTTTACCCTTCACTACTATCCGCTCTGTCAGTAGAACTAAGAATTAACTGACTGTATCCCCTGCAAAAAGGTAAGACTGCCCCCCCCCCAATAAAAAGAGGGTTCTGGGTATGATACTAAACTGCATTTAATGGTAAGTCTCCAATTTGGAGATCTGGGATGTGTGGAGTACCCCATTCATTACCATTAATCCCAGGTCCATTCTTATCTGGAGGGGTAATATCTGTTAAGGTTTCGTCTATTGGTCAAATATATCCGTTTAAAAATGATTCTTGATGCCATATAACTGAAAATTATTTGTCTTAAGAATAGTTACTTAAAGTTATTTTTAACTTATTGATATACATGAATTTATTTGTAATTTATTGATACACATGAAGTTAATAAAAATGATCTCTACTAATTTATTAATACACATTAAGTTAAACAAATCATATATTAAAAAGATTTGGCATTAAATAATCCTCAAAGATTGATAGGCCATTAAACACCAATCATCAATTTGTGGCACCACTATAAACTTTCAAGAGTCATAGGAAATGGATTCGTCGACCTGAGTTCAAATCCTGGACGAAACCACAGTTCACATAGCGCTAATACCCTTGGGAAAGGTATGAATCCAACTATTCTCCCTCCAGCTATGGATAAATAGTAGGGCAGACTGGGTTCTTTACCCTTTACCTAGGCAACCAGTCTAGGAGAAGGAAAACTCTGAATTCAAACCTCTTAAATCTCCGCTTGGGGTGGTCACTACTAGAATAGGCTCAGGTCTACTTAGTAATCTATTTCAATTAAAAAACAAATTCAAATGACCTCAACCATTACACAGATCACAGAAATTACACGATCCAAAATGAATTAATTCTTTTCTACTCTGATAAAAGACATTTTATCTTAAGAATTAGAAAAATGATATAAATTTCAAAGAACAATAATTTGTCTACAAGTTATTTTTTATTCTTCTAAAGAAATCCCATTTTTGTCATCATATTTTTTAACTACACTAGAGATCCTTATCATCAGACCTTAACAAGGGGAAAAAAATTCGCTTACAAAGACAAAATGCTGACCCTATTCTTAACAACCCTGAATACAATGATCTATAATTATATTACTGATATTTATTAAACTTTGTCTAGTATGGTAAAAAGTCATATGGAAGACAGTGGTTTGGTAATGAGAGCAGTAAGATTGTGTTGCGTCAATCATCTAAATAAGAAGAACCTCTCTATATCGGAAGAAGATATCTTTAATTCCTCGATTTAATCATGTTATATCCTATGATTATTATTACAGGTTGTATCATACTATAATTAGCCAGTGGTGGGGTTTTATGTTACGGTTATCGTTGTAGAAAATGGAATCGGCAACGCGAGTTCAAATCCTGGACAAAGTTACTTTTTGTTTCACTCCGCATTTGTAAAAGGCATGAATCCATATATTATATATCTAGCTATGGGTAAATAGTAGGGCAGATTTGGTTCTTTAATTATGGTAAGGTAACTGATGTAAGAAAAATAAAACCCCGAATTAAAAAAGATCATCTTGTTATATTTAGATATTTGGTACGAGCAATAGCATAAACGTTAACTCTCGACGAGGTTGATTAGCCTAAGTCCCAATGAAGACATACTTCGGTGTTATTTCAGTGTTAATTGAAGCAATAAATGTGATACAAATAAATGTATGGCCAGTTTAAGTAACTTAAACCCTGACCACAGGACAAGTTTCATGCAGAACATTGGGACCAGCTAGCAATTACCGGCCCCATAGTACGCTTTAAGACAGACACTGGTGGTTTTCTGATGGGAAGCACTTATAAAATATACCGGAACCATTACTCGAACTATGTCCTCCCACATATAAGTTAACAACCTCGAAAAGGAGTTCAATTGTTCTAACATCTGGTATATTAATCGCTTTTCAGAAAGTTGTCATTTACTTAGCTTAACTTAGTTGGGCACAAGATCAGAAATACAGAGCACTCAGTGAGAATCTAACTGGCGGTTAATGGCCTACTTTGCTTAGCTCGCTAATCATTACACCATGCCCATAACTTTTTGCAAATATTTTTTTCTATTTTTTAAAGGAATCTAAAATACTGTAGTTTTTAGCTATATCATAAAACAAAGGGTGTAACATACAAAAAATTATGTCTGGTTATTTACTGACCAATCTTTTCTGGCAAAAGGACACAATAATTGAGTTCTCATTGAGAATTGAACTCATTACACTCGTGAATTGATCAGTTAAAAGCGCTTGTTGGTTGTCGGGTGACAGTAGTCACCTTGGTATGTATAATTCAATAATTTTGATCGAAAGTAGGTTATAGTCATTGCCTACCAACTAATTCCAATTACCCAGAGAGATGCCATAGAGAAAATTATTTGGACTCGCACCCCAGCGACTCAACAGGTTATGGGAAACATTCACACCCATATTTAATACGCGGGCAAACAAGGATTTGAAATGTATTTACCAGTATTTAGTTATTTAGCTATTCATTTATTTATTAGTATTATGAGTTTTTTCCCACCTGAGTTAGCCGGTGGTCTGTCACTGAGGCTGAGTGACAAATAGTCTCCTCAGCCTTCGGGACTCTTCTGAGAAATTTCCTACGCCTGATCCACACAACAGCTTGTTAAAGATCAGCTAGAATTCTCAGAAGAGTCCCGAAAGGCCTGAGAGCTTATGTCACTCAGCCTCAAGTGACAGAACCACCGCTAACTCTAGTGCAAAAAACTCATAATACTAATAAATAAATGCAATAGCTAAATAACTAAATACTGGTAAATACATTTCCAAATCCTTGTTTGGCCCGCGTATTAAATTGGGTTGTGAATGTTTCCCATAACCTGTTGAGTCGCTGGGGTGGCGAGTCCAAATAAATTTTCTTTCTATGGCATCTCTCTGGTAATTGAATTAAGTTTGGTGGCAATGACTATACACCTACTTTCGATCAAAATTATTGAATTATACATACAAGGTGACTACTGTCACCCGACAACCAAACAAGCCGCTTTTACTGATCAATCACGAGTGTAATGTTCAATTCTCAATGAGAAAACTCAATTATTGTGTCCTTTTGACAGAAAAGATTTGGTCAGTAAATAACCAGACATAATTTTTTTGTATGTTACACCTTTGTTTTATGCTTGTATTAATAGCTAAAACTACAGTATTTTTAGGATTCCTTTAAAAAATAGAAAAAAATATTTGCAAAAGTTTGAGGGCATGGTGTACATGATTAGCGAGCTAAGCAAAGTGGCCATTAACCGCCAAGTTAGATTCTCACTGAGTGCTCTGTATTTCTGATCTTGTGCCAACTACGTTAAGCTAAGTAATGACAACTTTCTAAAAGGCGATTAATATACCCAGATGTTAGAACAATTGAACTCTTTCGAGGTTGTTAACTTATATGTGGGAGGAATAAGTTCGAGTAATGGTTCCGTATATTTTTATAAATGCTTTCCCATCAGAAAACCACCAAGTGTCTGTCTAAAGCGTACTATGGGGTCCGGTAATTGCTAGGCTGGGTCCCAGTTCTGCATGAAACTTGTCCTGTGGTCAGGGGTTTTAAAGTTACTTAAACTGGCCATACATTTATTTGTATCACATTTTATTGCTTCAATTAACACTGAAATAACACCGAAGTATGTCTTCATTTTTGGACTTAGGGCTAACAACCTCGTCGAGATGTTAACGTTTATGCTATAGCTTCGTAAAATATCTAAATATAACAAGATGATCTTTTTTAAATTCGGGTTTTATTTTCTTACATCAGTTACCTTTTACCATATTAAAGAAACAAATCTGCCTACTATTTACGCCATAGCTAGATATATAATAATGGATTCATGCTTTTAGCAAATGCGGAGTGAAAGCAAAAAGTAACTTTGTCCAGGATTTGAACTCGCGTTGCCGATTCCCATTTTCTACAACGATAACCGTACCATAAACCCCCCACTGGCTAATTATAGTATGATACAACTGTAATAATAATCATAGGATTATACATGAATCAAATCGAGGAATTAAGATATCTTCTTCCGATATAGAGAGGTTCTCTATTAGATGAATTGACGCAACACAATCTTACTGCTCTCATTATCCCCCCCCCAACCACTTGTCTTACCATATGAACTTTTTACATACTAGACAAAGTTTATAAATCATCCAGTAATATATTAATAGATCATTGTATTCAGGGTTTTAGAATAGGGTCAGCATTTGTCTTTGTAAGCCGATTTTTTTCCCCTTGTTAAGGTCTGATGATTAAGGATCTCTAGTGTTTAGTTAAAAATATGATGACAAAAATGGGAATTTCTTAGAAAGAATAAAAATAACTTGTAGACAATTATTGTTCTTTGAAATTTATATCATGTTTTCTAATTCTTAAGATAAAATGTTTTTATCAGAAGTAGAAAGATTAATTCATTTTGGATCGTGTAATTTCTGTGTCTTGTAATGGTTGAGGTCATTGAATTTGTTTTTAATTGAAATAGATTACTAAGAGACCTGAGCCTATCTAGTAGTGACGCCCCCAAGCGGAGATTTAAGAGGTTGAATTCAGAGTTTTCCTTCTCCTAGACTGGTTGCCTAGGTCAAGGGTAAGACCAGCTCTGCCCTACATTATCCATAGCTGAGGGAGAATAGTTGGATTCATACCTTTCCCAGGGTAATTAGCGCTATGTGAACTGTGGTTTCGTCCAGGATTTGAACTCAGGTCGACGAATGCCATTTCCTATGACTCTTGAACAGTTTAAGTGGTGGCCCAAATGAATATGGTGTTTAATGGCCTATTCAATTTGAGGTTATTTAATGCCAAATCTTTTATATATGATTTGTTTAACTAGATGCTGGTATTAATAAATTAGTAGAAGATCATTTTTATTAACTTCATGTGTATCAATAAATTTACAAAAAATTCATGTATATCATAAGTTAAAAATAACTTTAAGTCACTATTCTTAAGAACAATAATTTTCAGTTTATATGGCATTCAAGAATCATTTTAAAACGGATATATTTGACCAATAGCGGAAACCTTAACAGATAATTACCACTCCAGATAAGAATGGACCTGGGATTCATGGTAATGATGGGTAGCTCCACACATCCCAGAACTCCCAAATTTGGAGACTTACATTAAAATGGCAGTTTCGTATCATACCCAGACCCTCTTTTTTAATTGGGGGGGGGGGGCAGTCTTACCTTTTTGGCAGGGGATACAGTAGTTAATCTTAGTTCTACTGACAGAGCGGATAGTAGGTGAAGGGTAAAACATTGAGTATTTTTGTTTTGTTTTTCGAATTCTCAGCTAAACAGTGAATTATTCACGCAGAGATTTTTAAAGAAATAATATTTATCTATTACACCTATTAGATATTAGTTTTTTGACCTATAATTATCTATGACTTTTTTAGAAAAATAATTAGCTTTCATTTTTAGAAGCTACAGAACCCCTTCCACTTCTTCCAGAGTTGTACTGATGAGGTCGAGAGTGGACTGGATGAAAAACAATCAATTCTAAATGCGTCACCAGTTTGTCAGTAGTGACACATCTGACACACATTACATGAAAAAGTAGGCCGATATTAAGAGTATTTACGGGATTTCGTTGGGCCTTATTCTCTGTAGTGGTTATTGTTCGGACGAAAGAAGGAAACATACACGATATAAAATGCAGACACCATGTATTATGCAAAAAAGTACAGAATTGTTGCAAAAAATTTTAATGCATGTTGCTACGGACTTATCTGAGAGGTGCATAAAAAAGTTCTTGGTGAACTGCCTAGAAAGGTGTTATACTCGCTGGTTGAAATGTGTTAGAACACTTTCGTCAGGTCTGTTTCTCGTTCCCAGCCTTCTGATAAGTATGCTGTCGAAACGGCCTTGCAGTTGGTAATGCTGGTTAAGGGCAAGGTAATGGGAGCGCTTTATTTTAGCGTCCTCTTCTCGATACTGCTGCCCTGATAAGTTGAAGGTTTGGTTTGGCGCAATCATCGTATTGGCGATTCGCACTCTAGCGCAGGGGAAGATACATTCTCTATCAGTTCCGATAATACTTCCCCTTTATAGATTTGGCATATTCCTTGGTCTTATGACTGAAATAAAGGATATAGAGTTTTGGGGTCAGTATACTGTAAATAGGGCCGGGTTAGCTCAGTCGTAGAGCTTTTGGCTAGAACCACAAGATTCCTATTTCGATACCGGTCCTCGCCAACTCAGCGTATGGTAGTAAAGGGATCTGTGCGGTAAGTAAGGGGCTGTGGTAGGTGTGGCGCTCCACCTCAGCACAAAAACAATCTCCTTGTCTAGCGCTATTGAAAGGGATAGACTCCCTCGCTGCATGGCTGATACCGACTTTAGCCGCCGCGACGACTTTTTATAGCTGTATAGATATTTTTCTTACGCACGGGAGTTCAGCTCTCAAGAATAGATTGAACAGTGCCCATAACGAAGATTTTGCAGTTTTCCTAGTAGACATACAGGTGTTTGGCTGCCTCGTCCAGATTAGAATTAAAATAAAAAAGGATATCGAGACCATTACGAAGCAGAAATTGGGAAGGGTTACCTCGTACATTCATCACGCGCGCGTATGTGTGTGTGTGACCAGGGGTCAATTTTTTAAGCTGAGTACAAATGGTTTGAATACAGAGTTTTCGCTTCTCGTGATTGGGTTGCCCTACTATTTACCTATAACTGGGATGGAAGGGAGTATAGATAGTATTCATGCTTTCCTCAGGGTATTAAGATGAAGTAAAATGCAAACAGAGTAGTCGCACATTTTATCTCGGGTCGTCGATTCCATTTCTTTACACGATAACCGTTTTTTGTTAAGTGTATGTATGTTTAGTGTGTTCTGTAGGTGTGTGTGTGTATTGTATGAGTGCATATCTATTTGGTAATGAGCATGTGTTGTATTTTTTGTATATGTATGTTTCTGTGTATGTGTGCTATGAATGTGTCTGCGTATACATATTTACCAACGCCCTCGCACGAGGCAGAATGTGACACAAGTAATTTCTTAAGCGGATGTTTAACAGGTTTAAATTCAGAGTTTTCGTGTCTCCTAGACTGGTTGGCCTAATCAAGGCGTAAAGAGCTTCAGTCTGTCGCTACTATTTACCCATACGCTGGAGGGAAGAATAGTTGGATTCATACCTTATCCCAAGGTATTAAGCGCTAAATGAAATGCAATTATTACGTCCAAGGATTTTGAACTCGGCGACAAAGGCCATTTCGTATGACTTTAACGCATTACACACGCGCTTCTATGTGTGTGCGTATATGTGGGTATGCTATGTATCTGTATGTATATATCAAGTGTATATGCCTGCATCATATATAATATTATATATACTGTGTGGTGTGTGTGTGTGTGTGTGTGTTGTGTAGCCGCTTTCTCGGATGACGTAGCCTCTTACATTCCTATAATAAATGGCATAACAATCATATATATCAACAAAATAACATCTTTGAATATATACATAAACATAACGACATACCAATGTAGACATACAGACGAATTTTCAGATGTTTCTGCCTTTGTGTTCATGGAAGAATCCCCGCCCCCGGCTTCTGACTTACCGAAACACCCCCACTCTCTCTCCCTACACCCTTTACCTTGCTTTTTTTCCGAAAGAACAAACTCTCCGCAAAGAATTTGCTTGCATAAATTATTCCGCTTTGCTTAAGCTGATTCCGAGCAACAAAAAAAATGGCTTCACGTTTTTACCTTTAAACTCATTTATTTATTTACATTTTTTTTTTTTTTTTTCTCGCGACCCACGGATTTCAACAGTTCAAAGCCTCCCTGTTCACATTCTCATCATCCATTTTCGCTTTCTTCTTCCTTCCTAAGTTCATTGCTCTTTCTTTCTTTTGTCTTTCTTTTAACTTTCATTCTTTCATTTTTCAAGGCTTTTTCCTTCATATTGTTTTTTGTTCATTTTCTTATTTCTGTCTTGTTTTGTAATTGTTTTTTTTTGTTTGTTTGTTTGTTTTTTCCCTTTTTCTGGTTCGAAATGCCCAGTTTTTCCACTTGTTACATCATCTCGCATTTTAAACTTTTTTTTTTCCTTTAAGCTTTATTTCCTTTCTTTTTCTTCACTTATAATTTGGCTTTTGCCCCTTTCTCTTTCAATTCAGATTCACGTTTCTGTGTTTTTTAACTTTTAGTCACCATTATTCTCCATATCATTCATGGTCGTTCATCTATTTTTCTTTCTTTCCTTTCTTTCTTTCTTCTTTCTCTCAGTTGGGTTCTTCTTTCTTTCTCAGTCTTTCTTTTTCAGATATCTTCGCTTTCTCTTTCTTATTCTTCTTTCTTCAATACTCTTTTTCATTCTCTTTTCTCTTTCTCATGTTCTTTCTTCTCCATACTCTTTTTTCACTTCTATTCATATCTTTTCATCAACCTTT
>CM042165.1:25940449-26012949 GCA_023376005.1 Doryteuthis pealeii
TTCGTGTGTGTTAGGGCCACAAAAAGACGGCACCGTTTCTCTAAAAAAACGAAGTTAAATTTAATCCAAAATCTATTATTTAAAGTTGAATTCTTAATTTTTAAGTAGAAAAATAGGCACAAATGTAGCATCAGTAAAAAAAAACAAATTATTTACCTAAGTAATTAGTTTTTAATCATTTTTAAACATTAAAGATTCGGCCAATATTTACGGAAAGTAAATTGTGAAGTAAATTACGTACTAAACAAACAGGTTAATTAAGATTTTAAACACTATAAAGTTTCTTCTAGTAATCGATAACAAAAACATTAAATATCACTTAGGCAGAATTAATATGCATGTTATATAATTTAATCTTGTTTTAATATCCTTTTTTTTTCTTCATTTTACTTTTGTGAAAAAAAACAGATCCACTTTTCATAATAGAATCTTATATTCGTAAGTTTCCCACAAAATATTTTAAACCTATGGGAAACCCAAAATCGATTTCTTTTTTAATTATGAATTCATAAGCCTTGATTGATATAAAAAAAAATTACTAAAAATCAGGGAAATTATCCGTTTTAATAAAATTGTAAACTTTTATGGGAACATTAAACAGAGAATTTTTAAAGGAAAAAGCAAAATGGGTAAAACACCATTAAGATAAATATACTGTTTCGTGCTCCATAATTTTTTAGTCGAACATTTTTTTATATCTAATAAACAAATAAAATTTATTTAATTTATAATCGGTCCATTCTTACATTAGAATTTATATTTTCAGATTAGTAAAAAAAAATTATTTAATAAACATGTTTAGGTTGCTTATTAAAAAATAAAAATAAAAATATTAAAAAAAGAACTTTACTTTAATGTTAATTCCCATAACATTCTTTTAACCTGAAAAATCTTGAATAAAACTCGGATTAAAGAATAATAAAAAAAGGGAGATTCATACACCAAAGCGCTTTCTAGCGTTATGCGAGTTTCACAAATATTCTCAATCATTCAGGCGCGTTGTGATTTCTTTTGAAAATTGAATTCACTTTCTATTTATACCTTGCAGACGACAACCTTGTCACGCCCCCACCAATAAATTGAAGCGCTTGAAAATCCACGAATGTCCTAAACAACCTATTATTTTTTTTTTTTTTTTTTTTTTAGATCACCAATCGGGACCAATGAACATAAAGACGTTTATTATGTGTCTGCATTTGCTTAATTAAGATAGTCATGTCGAAGGAAATGATGAATTTAAATTTTGTCCTCCAAAACACAATTTATAAATTTATCGATCCTACCCCACATGCTCCCGTTTTTTTATCAACATCCATTCGATTTGGGGGGTTTATTTGTTTATTTTGTATTTATTTTGTTTGTTCTTTTCTTTTCTCCCATATATATTCAGATAATGTTGTGCTACAGGAATAGCGTCTTTTTAAAGACTTGTGATTATAACGTTCTCGTTACAAGGCCTTTCTGTCGCTCCAATCTGTTTGATTAATTTAACCGGCATGTTGATCTGTGTAAGGTAATATATGCCTACATTTAGGGAATCGCGTTCATGCACACTTAGATTCTATATTTTTTTGCGAGTTGTTTTTAAGAGTTTTATTTTCTACACAGTTGTATGAATCAAGTATCTAAACAAAATAATTTGCAACGTTGTATGATTTGGAGTACTATCTATGAGTATCCTATCTAATAATGATATTTCATACAAATTAATTCTTAATTAATGTTCTATTAATATATAATCATTTGTTTGCACATGTTTATATGGTTTCAAGTAACTAATAATAATAACCCTTTAGACAATTGTAGCTAAGTTACTATTCTTAGTACAATAATACACACACTTATATGGTACCAAGTATTCCTATCTAATACAAATAATTTCAAATAGATCTATTAACCCATATATAGACTCTTGTAGTTACTACCACTCCATGTAAGAGTGGACCTGGGAGTACTGGGCAATGGGAGTACCCCACACTCCCAGAACTGGCCTCACCTCAGATACAGTTTAGTCAGTGGCTTGCTTTCTAACAACGAGAAGTATCCCTTAGATTAATTATTGTATACTCATAACACCCCTTTGGGAGTTGCCAGGGGTACAGTCAAACATATTCTAAACCCGCCGACAGAGCGATATGGCAAATAAAATGAGGAGGAGATATTATTAAATAATTAAATTTTCATCTCAGAAATTTTGCTGCGAGAATAGAGTCGCTTACGTTAGCTATGAGTCGATTGCTCTGCTCTATTGAACACTATAACACACACACACACACACACGGATTACGACCACCAACATCGCTAGCAACAGACTGTGAATTGATATCCTCGTTTTTTTATAAGTACAAAATGCTGTAACTAGATGAATACAAATGCAGAGACGAATGAGAATAATAGCGAACGCAGGCAACAATTTATCACTTTTCTCTTGCTTCTACTTAAATTAAACTCCAGAAATATCTTGGTATTTAATGTTAATTATTAATTCCATAGCATAGTACCCGTAAAAATGACGTCTATATTTACATATGGATCGCCTCGCTTAGGATAACGTAGTACCTGTATGGTCTTCCAAGGATTAAAACGTTGCTCCCCGGTCTATAAGTAGGATCAATGTAGACCGTACACTCTTCCAATCATTAAAATTTTGCTCTTGGTCCCTACACTGGAATCAATTTATATATGTGCACTATCAACAAGATCACACTGTCAGTTACTATGCACAGTTGACTCTGTCTACGATAACTTTATATACAATATATATATATATATATATATTTATATAATATATATATATCATGGCAATTTCTCAGAAAGACTATGAAAAAGTTTTTGTGTTGAAGTTGCAGCGCCTCCTTCACTATGAATTAGTTGAGAACATTACCAAGATTTTGTATTGTAGGTTTCCTGTAGATATGATGTTCCATCCTTGTTGCCGTTGCTTTCTTTATAGGACCTCTTACTTCATGATGTTGTAAACAAACTATATATATCATATATATATTATATATATATATATATATATATATTTCTTAAGGGATCCTTCTCGTTGTTAGGATAAGCAAGCCAATTATACTGAGTAGTGAGTTCGATCTACTAGCTGCTGCATACTGCGGACTCGCCAGATTTAAGCTATACTTAGTTAAGTTGGACACTTTAGGATTCCTGAAATGATTAGCAATCACCTTAGGCGCATTCCTAGTGAGTACGATTCTCAGAGTGCCTCATTACTTCTGGTCTTGTGCCAACTAAGCAAACACTTAGTAAATGACAATATTCTAAAAGGAGTGAATGAAAGAAAACTCAACATGATAAAACGACGCAGTTTTATTATTTTATTTTATTTTACAAAATCTTTTTTAAGTTCTGTTTTAATTGACACAGCTGACATTCTTCTCTTCTTTGCTTTATCCGTTCACTCTATACGATTATTGATTTTATTGTGGTCTAACAGAAAATCAAAGCGATTAGTTGGTCTGTTGTTTTTTTTTATTTTTTATTTTACGGCTATCAACCTCAGTGGGTCATTTAATGCCGATAAAGTTTTGAGAATAAATTCTTCTTAATGGATACTCAATTTTTTATAACACATTTTTATATTAAACTTATAGATGGACTCTTACACAGGACTACCACTCCGGTCAGAGTGGGACCAAGGAGCAATGGCGATGAATTTGGTGCTCGCACTTTCCCCTAAAACCTTCCAGAAACTGAACCTCACCATCGGATAAGAGTTTAATGTTCATTCCCAGGACATGAAAACATCAACCCACGCCTTCTAGCAGCCCATATGAATACAAAAGGTTATTGCTTGCGATTAAGGCATAGGGTTGGGGCATCATATAGGTGCTAGGCTTAGACATGACCAGCCGATTGACCAGTCTCGCAAAGTAAGGGTCTAAGTGGAGGTCACATGTCACTGGACTGCTGATCCCACCAGAATTCCTTCCTTAGGCATCACAGGTCGCCACCACGGCCAACAGGTGGCCCCATTGGAGCGATGTCTTACCACGTCGCATAGGTTGCAGTCCGGTGTATCTAAAGCCGCAGCCGACAGGGCTCCAACAGAGTTGGAAAAAGAGGGTGTGAGCGTAGTTTGTATTTGACCTGGGTGGACGTGCTTGCCCTTCTAGTTTGATGATGCCGCTAGGGCACCACCACGAGTATTTAAGCCGCCGGTTCAAAGCCTTTTTCGCCCTCTTTAAAAGTTTCAGAACTACGAGCCACATGGGTGAGCATCTATTTAAACCCTCTCGTGGGCTCCCGCCCCCCTTATTACTGTAATTCTTTACAGCATGGAACTATCGCTAGTCTCATGTCTGTACTCTTTTAGTGTATATCTGTTCTTTCATGAATGTGTCTATCTTTGTTTGTTAACTCTGTTTTACCTTATTATGAACGTTGATTCTACTGTTATCCATGTCTGTTGGTACTTGAATGTTTGTCTATAACCTTTGTCGGAGTTATTTTATTAAGCATGTTGAACTTAACCACGTTACAAGGGAATACTTTAAAAGTCTCTCTCTATATTAAAGCACTTATTCGTCGGAGGAAATTTAGTAGCTTTTCTCTTAATAGCCAAATCATCAGTGAAAAGATAAAGTAAAAAAAAGTAAAAGAAAAAAGGTAAACAGTAAGGCGTGATTAAAAGATATTAAAATACAAAAGTAAAATACCAGGTAAAAAGCAAACGATAAATAGGTAGGGGGGATCAAAAGATAATACTGGGATTCTTACCTTTCTACATGTTGTAAGGAAAAAATTCTTAGAGTATTTACCAACCCTCCGCACGAAGCAAGAATGTGACAAAAATGCCGATTTTAAGCGGAGTTAACAGGTTTGAATTCAGAGGTTTTCCTTCTCCTAGACTGGTTACCTAGTCAAGGGTCAAGCCACAGTCTATCCTACTATTTACCCATAGCTGGAGGAGATAGTTGGATACATACTCTTACCAATGTATTGGCGCTATATGAAATGCAAACAGCCTCGTCCGGATTGAACTCGGATCGGACGAGTCCCATTTCCTATGACTCTAATCATTACACTAGCACCCCCAGAAATGTCTATAAGATTCTATGACAATATTACAAATGCTGTGATCACAGGAAACGTTCCAAACCGGTCAAGGGGTGAGCGGTGAGCCTGTATGAACGGACCAACCGCCATACAGGACTGAATACAAACTTGCGTTACGTGCAGTAAATATCGCTAGTTCTGATAAATTGTGGATATTATTCTTTAATTAGATTTTTAAATCTTGGTTTTTTAAATGTGAATTGTAAAGTGGAATCGAAACGAAGTTATAATCTTTTCAATCCACATACATTAAATTTTGGTCTTCTTTCACCTGAAGAACGAATTAGACCATCATAGCCACAACAGTTAAAGATAGGTCAGAATACTCAGAAAAGTCCTGGAGACCTTGGAAACCTTGCTGTCACTCAGACAGTAAAAGGGAAGTTTGCAAGACTGAGTTAATGCATAAACCAAGAATCCATTCTTGAGAATGAAACATAAAATTCTCTGTGACTTCCGAGTAAAAAGGGATCTTACCTTTATCCGATAGGAACCAGACCTAGTATTGTTAATAAAAAGAGAGAGAGAAGAACTTGTCAAATTGGTGACTTTGCAGTTCCACAGATCACAGGTTGAAGATGAAGGAAAACGAAAAAATAGACAAATACCTGGACTTGCCAGAGAATTGAAAGCTGTGGAATCATGAGGTCAAAGTGATACCAATGTAGTTGGTGCACTTGGAACAGTCCAAAAGCTTGGAAAAAAGGAGGGAGAATTGTAAATTAGAGGAAATGAACATCCAGACCACTGCAATTCTGCTCGTCCAGAATACTCAGAAGATCTGAGACATGAAGAGATTCTGTCACTCGGGACTCCAGTGGAATATCATCAGTTAACAGTGATGTAGAAAACTCATAAGTAATGATTTGAGATATAGACTGATTGTTTAATCCGCTAAGGAGACATCGACCTTGGTGTAAACTAACACGAAAAGAAATTTCATTCGTCGTTATTTGCCGTCTCTGTTTATCACAGAGTGAAACATGGAAAGAAAATGAAAAGAAAAGACAAATACTTGAACCTTGCCAGAGAACTGAAAAAAAAAATTGTGGAACAGAAGTTAAAGGTGGTACAATCGTAATTGGAACGGTCTCCAAGGGTTTTGGAAAAGGGACTGGATTGAATGGGAAATCAAAGGAATAATCGAGACCATCCAAACAACAGCATGTAAGTCAGCTAGAATACTCAGAGATCCTGAAGGCCGTGAGGGACTACTGTCACTTAGCCTTTAGTGACAGGACCACGCTAACTCTAGTGGGAAAAAACTTCATAAATACTAATAAATAAAATGAATAGCTAAATAACTAATACTGGATAATACTTCAAATCCTTGTTTGCCCGCGTATTAAATATGGGGTGAAGTTCCCTAACCTGTTGAGTCGCTGGGGTGCGAGTCCAAATAATTTTCTCTATGGCATCTCTCTGGTAATTGGAATTAGTTGGTAGGCAATGACTATAACCTACTTTCGATCAAATTATTGATTATACCATACCAAGGTGACACTGTCACCCACAACCAACAACGCTTTTAACTGATCAATTCACGAGTTGTAATGAGTTCAATTCTCAATGAGAACTCAAATTGTGTCCTTTTGCCGAAAGAAGCCTTGGTCAGTAAATAACCAGACATGAATTTTTATGTCACCCGTTTTTATTAGCTAAAAACTACAGTATTTGTAGATTCAAATTTTAAAAAATGAGAAAAATATTTGCAAAAGTATGGCATGGTGTAATGATTAGCAGCAAACAAAGTCAGGCCATTAACCGCCAGTAGATTCTCACCTGAGTGCTCGTTTCTGATCTTGTGCCCAACTAGTTAAGCTAAGTAAATCGACAACTTTCTTGAAAACGATAAATACCAGATGTAGAACCAAAACTCCTTTCGAGTTGTTAAACTTGTATGTGGGAGACATAGTTCGGTAATGTTCCGGTAATTTTTATAAGTGCTTCCCATCAGAAAAACCCACCAGTGTCTGTCTTAAAGCCTACTATGGGCCGGTTAATTGCAGCTGGTCCCAATGTTCTGCATGAACTGCCTGTGGTTCCCCTTCCCCCCCCCCCCCCCCCTGGGTTTTAAGTCTTAAACTGACCATACATTTATTGTATCACATTTTATTGCTCAATTCACTGAAATAAACACCGAAGGTATGTCTTCGTTGGGACTTAGACTAATCAACCTCGTCGAACGTTAACGTTTATGCTATTGCTCGTACCAAATATCTAAAATATAACAGATGATCTTTTTTAATTCGGGTTATTTTTCTTACATAGTGACCTTACCATAATTAAAGAACCAAAGATCTGCCCTACTTATTTACCCATACTAGATAATAATATATGATTCATGTTTTACAAAATGCGAGTGTTAACAAAAAAATAACTTCGATCCAGGATTTGAGACTCGCGTTGCCGATTCCATTTCTACAACGATAACCGTAACATAAAATCAACACCAATGGCTAATTATAGTATGATACAACGCTGGTAAAATAATAATGAATATAAAATATAATAATAATAGGATATAACATGATTAAATCGAGGAATTAAAATATCTTCTTCCGATGCAGAAGGTTCTTCTTAATTTAATGACTGACGCAACACAATCTTACTCTCTCATACTTCACGAATACCAAACCACGTCTTCCTATGACTTTTTATCATACTAGACAAAGTTTAATAAAATGTCGCAAATAATTATGGACCATTTAGCAGGGTGTTAAGGAATAGGCGTCACGCATTTTTGTCTTTGTAAGCACTTTTTGCCCCTTGTTAAGGGTCTGAGGGGGATAAGGATCTCTAGTGTAGTTAAAAAATATGATGACAAAATGGATTTCTTAGAAGAATAAAAATAACTGTAGACAAAATATTGTTCTTTGAATTTATATCATTTCTAATTCTTAAGATAAAAGTCTTTTTATCAGAGTAGAAAAGAAATTAATCATTTTGGATCGTGTAATGTCTCTGTTCTGTGTAATGTTGAGTCATCTGGAATTGTTTTTTTATTGAAATACATTACTAAGTAGGGCTGAGCCTATTCTAGTAGTCGACCACCCCAAGCGGAGATTTAAGATGTTGTGAATTCAGGTTTTTTCCTTTCTCAGACTGGGTTGCCTAAACCAAGGTAAAGAACGCCCAGCTGCGCTACTATGTCATCTTAGCTGGAGGAGAATAGTTGATTCATACCTCTCCAAAGGTATAGCGCTATGTGAACTGTGGTTTCGTCCAGGATTTGAACTCAGGTCACGAATCCATTCCTATGACTCTTGAAAGTCTTATAGTGGTGCCACAAATTGATGATTTGGGTTTTAATGGCCTATCAATCTTTGAGGATTATTTAATGCCAAAATCTTTTAATATTATGATTTGTTACAACTTAATGTGTATTAATAAATTAGTAAGATCATTTTTATTAACTTCAGTGGTATTTCAATAAATTACAAATTAAATCATGTATATCAATAAGTAAAAATAACTTTAAGTAACGCTATCTTAAGACAAATAAATTTCAGAATATGCATCAAGAATCATTTTAAACGGATATATTCTGACCATAGACGAAACCTTAACAATATTACCCCCCAGATAAGAATGGGACCTGGGATTAATGGTAATGAATGGTACTCCACAACTCCCAGATCTCCAAATTGGAGACTTACACATTAAATGCAGTTTAGTGTCATACCCAGAACCCCTCTTTATTGGGGGGGAGTCTTACCTTTTTGCGGGGAACAGGCAGTTAATTTTTAGTTCTACTGAAGAGCGGATACTAGTAAGGGTAAAACATTGAAGTAGTTTCTGTTTGTTTTTTCAAATTTTCAACTAAACAAGTGGAATTATTCACACAGAGATTTTAAAGAAAATACAATTTATTATTACACAATTTAGATATTAGTTTTTGACTATATTATCTAGATTTTTAGAAAATCATTACGATTCATTTTTAGAAGCTACAGAACCCATTCCACTTCTTCCAGAGTTGTACCTTGATGAGGGTCGAATTGGACTGGATGAAACATCAATTTCTAAATGCATCACCAGGTTTGTCAGTATTGAAAAAGACATTGACACCACATTACATGAAAGTAGCGGAAGGCCGACAGCCGAAGATACTAAAGGTATTTACGGATTTCGTTGGAGCCCTTATCTCTGTTAGTTATTGGTGGCGAAAGGAAGGAACATACACGAATATAAAATGCAGACCATTGTATTTATCAAAAAGTACAGAATGTTGAAAATTTTAATGCATTTTTCTACAAGATTATCTGAGAGTGCAATAAAAAGGTTCTGGTGAACTCGCAAAAGTGTATACTTCGCTGTTTTGAATTTGTTAAGACGGCTTTCAGGTCCGCTTTGCGTTCTCAGCCTTCTGATAGTATGCGTCGAAACGCCTCAGTGGTATGCTGGTTAAGGGGGCAAACGTGATGGACGCTATTTATCGTCTCTCCCCGTCTCGATAACTGCTCCCTGATAAGTGAAGGTTGGTTTGGCGCCAAATCTATTGGCATTCCCTCTAGCGGCAGGGGAAGATTAATTCTCTATCAGATTTCCGATAATACTTCCCTTAAGTCAATATTCCTTTCTTATGACTGAATTAAAGGTATAGAGTTTGGGGTCAGTATATGTATATATATTTCTTCACGGGATTCAGCTCTCAAGAATAGATGAAACGGTTGCCCATAATACGAAACATTTTGCAGTTTCTAATAACATACAGGTGTTTTGGGCGCTCTCCAGTATTAAGAATTAAAATAAAAGGATATCGAGACCATACGAAGCAGAAAATTGTAAGGTACCTGTACATTTCATACGCGCGCGTATGTTTGGCTACACGGGTCCATTTTTAAAGTGAGTACAAATGGTTTGAATACAGATTTCCTCTCTAGATTGGTTGCCTACTATTATATAACATGGGATGGAGGGAGTTAGATTATCATGCTTCCCTCAGGGCATAAGATGAAGTAAAATGCAAACAGAGTAGCCCAACATTTATCTCGTCGTCGATCCATTTCTTACAAACGAATAACGTTTGTAGTGTATTATGTGTATGTGTGTCTCTGTAGGTGTGTGGTATATTGTATGAGGGCATATCTATTTGTGAGAGCATGTGTATGTATTTTTGCTTATGTATGTTTAGTGTATGGTGCATGAATATGTGTCTGCGTATATATATTTACCCAACCTCTTCGGACGAGCAGGAGTGACACAAGGTCAATTTCTTAAGCGGGGTTTAACAGGTTTTAAATTCAGGTTCCTTTTCTCCTAGACTGGTTGCATAATCAAAGTAAAGACTCAGTCTATCCTACTATTACCCATAGCTGGAGGGAGAATAGTTGGATCATACCTTTCCCAAGGGGTATTAGCGCTAAATGAAATGAATTATTACGTCCAGAGATATTGAACTCGGGCGACGACCCATTCCTATGACTTTAACCATTACACCACTCTATGTGTGGCGTATATTGGGTATGTATGTATCTGTATGTATATATCAGTTAATATGCGTGCAGCATATATATTTAATAATATATATATATATATATAATATATGTGTGTGTGTAGTGGTGTGTGTGTTGTTGTGTGTGGTGTACGAATTATCTCGGATGCGACTCTTACATTCTATATAAATGCAAACAATCATATTAAACAAAAGAAATCTTTGAGATATATACATAAACTAACGACATACGCAAGTAGACATACAGACGAATTTTAGATGTTCTCTTTTGTTCAATGGAGAATCCCCCCCGCCCCGGCTTCTGACTTTACCGAAACACCCCAACTCTTCTCTCCCTACCCAGTTACCTCTTTTTTCGAAAGAACAAAACTGCTCCGCAAAGGAATTTGCTTGCATAAATTATTCGCTTGCTAAGCTGAATTCCGAGCAACAAACAAATGCTTCAACGTTTACCTTAACTCATGTTTATATTTATTTTTTTTTTTTTTTTTTTTCTCGCGACCAACGAGATTCAACAGTTCAAAGGCCTCCATGTTTTCACATTCTCATTCATCCATTTTCGCTTTTCTCCTTCCTTCTAAGTTCATCTGCCCTTTCTTTCCCTTTCTTCTTTTTTAAACTTTCATTTTCTTTATTTCACAGGCTTCTTTCTTTTTGTTCATCTATTTCGTCTTGTTTTTGTAATTGTTTTTTGTTTGTGTGTTTTCCCCTTTTTCTGGTTTCGAAATGCCCAGTTTTTCCACTTGTTACATCCATCTCGCATGTTTAAACTTTTTTTTCCTTTAAGCTTTTTCCTTTCTTTCTTCATTATATAGGCTTTTGCCCTCTCTTTCAATTAATTCACGTTCTGGGGGTTTTTTTACAGTTCATCACCAATCTCCATATTCATCATTCGTTCATCTATTCTTTCTTCTTCTTTCTTCTTTCTTTCTTTCTTTCAATCTGAGTTTTCTTTCTTTCTCAAGTCTTTCTTTTTCAGATATCTTCCTCTTTCTTCTATCTTCCTTTCTTCTACTTTTTTCATTTTCTTTCTTCTTGCTGTGTTTGGTTTCTTTATCTATTTCTTTTCATTATTTATGTCTTTTTCATCACCTCTTCTTCTTCTTTTTTCATTCTCTTTCTTTCTTCATAATCTTTGCTTGTTATTTCTCTATACGTCTTTCTTCATATACTTTATTCTCATATTATTTTTCTTTGATTTTCTTTTCTTCTTTTTTCTCATCCTTTTTATTTTTATTTATCATTTTTTTTTAAACCGTCTGTCTTTCTTTTCCTTTTTTATTATCTTCTTCTTTCGTGTTTTCTTTCTTTTCTTTCTTTCTTTGTTCTTTCTTTCTTTTTCCCTATTTTTATGCTAACGATCTAATTGAATATTTATTTCACTTTCTTGTTTTTGACCTGCGATTTTGTTTCGTTACTTTTATTGTTTTTTCATATTATTTACATGCATTTATTATTTTTATTCGTCATTGATTGTCGTACCTTTTTCTTTCTATTTTCAATCAACATTGGATGGTCGTTAGGAAACAAAATATTCTTTTTAAAGAAAGAAGAAATGCGAGATTAATCATATCTAGAAACTTAGCAGTTGATATTGCTTACAACTACTTCTGAATACAAAGGACAATTTTGTTTTCACTCTTGAGTTTACCATCACAGAATGCTGCTTCTCTTTTGGCGGGTGTGTCTATGGTTTAACGTATGAAAGTTGTCTTCGTAGTTTATCGGTTTGGATTTCACAGCTCGTTGCTATCATTTTTCGTTTTAATTGACAATCCTTGCGTGGATAATCATATAACAAAACAATTCACAACGAATTAACAAGAATAATTTTTATTTGCCAGTAATAAACTTATTAATTAAAAATGCATAAATGAAGAAGACAGAAAAAGCTTATACATAGCTGGTGAAAGAAAATCAAATATGTAGAGATAGTATTTTTGTAGATAAGTCTTAATGCTATTTTTAAGAAGAAAGTTAAAAACTTAAGGTCAAGCATTTGTTCGTGTCCATCCAATTGTACGTGTTTCCTTGTCGAGTAAAGGGTATATTTGACTTTGGCGCTTCTGCATTTACAAGGCTGCGTGGCAACGACGCCGAGCGCCTGACGAGAGAAACACATGAGTAATCGTGAATCGTAAATAAGAATCTATTCCCTACACCTAGTATATTTGGGACTAAAATCTATATTGGGCCAGTATTTTTTTCCTTCTTATATTACGAACATATCCTAAGTAAATTAGTCTCAATAAATATTTTCTTATTCCTTTTTTTTTTTTTTTTTTTTTCATATCTTAAATAAGTCGATATCTATATTTTCCTCACATTATATTTTATCGTTTTGAAATCTGAAAAGGCTAGATGGGAGCTGTACAAGAATGCTACGTGCTGTCTAGAACAAATCCTAAAAGCAGCACCCCGCCAAAGAGAAACTGTATGACTTACTTGTCTCCTATTACACAAACATTCCGGGTAAGACGAACAGATATTGCTGGACACAGCTGAAAAAAAAGGGACGAGCTCATAAGTGATTCTCCTGTGAGCACCTACACATGGACACACCAGAGTGGGTCTACCATCAAAAGCCTACATTGAACAGCTCTGCACAGATACTGGATGCTGTCCAAAGGACTTTCCAGGAGCGATGGCCGTTAAGGAAAGGGTGGTAAGGAAGTCATTAGTCCATGCGTCGCTACGACTTGATGATGATATATATTGTAAACTTTATGTGAATTAACTTTGTGTGCTCTCTATCTCATTAATTTTAATTAAATATATTTTTCTAACCTAAATGAATATCTTTTGCTGTTCATTTCATTCTCATATTTTATAAACGCATATTCAATCTACAAGGAATTATAAAGGACCATTCTGTTATTGTCCACAGTCAAAGACGAATTTTAAAGAAATGTATTAAAAGATAAATTGTGCTTGTCAAAAATAACTCACCCATGGACGTTTTCGTTAATTCTCTATAAGAAAAAATATTATATTAGAAATCTAATACGTTCATCGTCCAGTTTTTACTGACAGTTTAAATCCTTAAAGTACGTCTTCAACTAGCAAACAATTAAATCATCGTCTGTATTTTTTTAGTCTTCCTCAGCACTTATCTCCATCTGTGATACGGTACGAAAACTATTAAACCGAAATATTATACTACTACCAGGACCTGTTGTATACCACAGTATAATAATCTAATTATTACAACGTTATATATTTCCTTAAGGGGTATTGAAAATGTTCAATATTGTAAAAACTTAATAATCTTATGAACTCTCTCCTCTCTCAATTTTTTTTCTTTCTTCCTCTTTCCTCAGTTATAGCGTTGTCGCTTCTGGCACGTTCCCCCCACCCTCTCTCTCCTCTCCGCTCCTTTCTCTCCTCTCTCTATCTATCTATCTAATCTATCTATCATCTACACCTCTCCTTTCCCCTTTCTTATATTATATTCTGTGTAGCATGGCTTTTCTTCCCTTCTTTATATAAAAACGGAATGGTCCGTATTTAACTATGTGACAACACTCATTAAGAAATAAGAATTCGGGATAAGCAACAGCAGATAATCAGGTACATGTTAACATTTCCTCTTGATGATTTGACGTCTCATTTTTAACCAGAGGGTGTCGCAAGGATGATAACGGTCGCTACAAATTAAGGACACGATATTTTATATATATAGTAGATAAATTTTCTTTTCTTCGTATAGTTAACAGGTTAACAGTTAAATCCCAAAATTTAAAAAATCGGCATAACTCAACATCTTAATGTTGAAGAGAAAAAAGGCTACAGAAATATGGCAGACGGCAAAATTGTAGCTAGTTAAAGTTTAGTTGTTTGTTTACGGCATATCAACCTTTTGGGCATTTTTCTTCATGTCATTTGATAATCATTTTGATAAGGCAAAGAACTTAGTTTGCTAACTGTACCTGCTGTTGCTTAATGAACATCCATTTAAGATAGAACACGGTTTCATCGCTGCTTAAACTCGGGGACATAGTGAAACCGTACTGTCCAACGTGGACTACACCGTGACAGGAGTTGAGCGTGTACTTTTTGAACTTACACCTCAGTAAAATTGGGGGGGGCAAATGACCGAAACGTACCTTTTTACCGGATAGTGACTATAGGTATATCTCATTAGCCTTCGATATTAAATAAACATTTTACATACCTCGGTAACATTATCTAATTTACTGAAGTGATGCCACATAAGAAAGGGATGAAGTCTATAGTAAAAATAAAATTTAAAATAAATAAAAAACTGAATTTATTCAACCATATGAGTTATCTGAACTCACTGATAAAATAAAAAGTTCTTCCAGGCCGTGTAAGTAACGATGTATGTTGCACCACCTTCAAGTAAGAGAACAGTGTATTACTACGCACTGCGAGAAGTAGACGGAACATATAAAGCGAAGTTCGCCTGGAGCTTACACACAAGAACACATCAGTGTTGGCAAACCAGGCAAAACTTACATTTAAAGCACGTGTTAGATACTGGTTCGTAGCTGTACGACTTGATGATGGTTATATATATCCATATATAATTATATATAATATATATATATATTTATATATATATATATTTGGAGGATTTGTTAGCCTTACATTTGAAACATAATGCCCGCCTAAAATCATAATTATAACTAATTAATTTTCAAAAATAGATATGACTTCAATAAGTACTACCTCCAAAATATATATATATATATATATATAATATATATATATATATATATTATATATATAATTCACCATCATCAAGTCGTTACAGCTACGCACCCAGTATCTACACAGTGCTTGTAAATGTAAGTTTTTGCGGTTTGCCAACACTGATGTGTCTTGTGTGTGTTAAGCTCCAGGCGAACTTCGCTGTATATTTCGTTCTTACTCTCCAGCAGTGCCGTAGTATACACTGTTCATCTACTTGGAAGGTGGTGCAAACCATACAATCGTACTTACACGGCCTGGAAGAACTTTTTATTTATCAGTGAGTTCAGATAACCTATGGTTGATAACATGTCAATAGACTTCATCCCTTTCTTATGTTGCATCACTTTCAGTAAATTAAGATAATTGTTACCGAGGTATGTAAATGTTCTCTATTTAATATCGAAGGCTTAATGAGACAAATAATACCTATATTCACTATCCAGGTAAAAGGTACGTTTCGGTCATTTGCCCCCCATTTTTACTGGGTGGTAAGTTCAAAAAGTACACCTTCAACTACCTGTCACGGGTAGTCACGTTGAAAGTACCGTTCTCACTAGATCCCGAAGTTAAGCAGCGAATGACCGTGTTCTAATACTGTAAATGGATGTTCACTTAAGCACAGCAGTACAGTTAGCAAAACTAAGTTCTTTGCTTATCAAAAATGACTTATCAAAATGACATGAAATGACCCAAAAAGGATTGATATGCCGTAAAACAAAACAACTAAACTTCAACTAGCTACAATTTTGCCGTTGCCATATTTCTGTAGCCTTTTTCTCTTCCAAACATTTAAGATGTTGAGTTATGGCCGATTTTAAATTTTGGAAATTTACTGTAACTGTTAACTATTAACCGAAGAAAAGGAAAATTTAATCTTATCTATATATATAAAAATACTCGTGTTCCTTAATTGTACGGACCGTTATCATCTTGCGACACCCTCTGGTTAAAAATGAACCGTCCAAATCATCCAAGAGGAAATGTAAACATGTAAACCCTGATTATCTGCTGTTGCTTATCCTCCGAATTCTTATTTCTTATGATGTTGTCACCATAGTTAAATACTGGACCATTCCGTTTTTATTATAAAGAAAGGGAAGAAAAAGCCATGCTACACAGAAAATATAATAAGAAAGGGAGAAAGAGAGTAGGTGTAGATAGATAGATAGATAGATAGATAGTAAGAGAGAGAGAGAGAGAGAGAGAGAGAGAGAGAGAGGTGGGGAGGGAACGTGCAGAAGCGACAACGCTAATAACATGAGGAAAAGAGGAAAGAAAGAAAAAAATTGAGAAGAGAGAGAGAGAGTTAAATCAAGATTATTATAGTTTTTACATATTGAACTATTTTCATACCCCTTAAGGAAAAATATCAAACGTTGTAATAATTAGATTATTATACTGTGGTATATCAACAGGTCCTGAGTAGTATAATATTTCGGTTTAATAGTTTCGTACCGTATCACAGATGGAGATAAGTGGCTGAGGGAAGACTAAAAAAATACAGCCGATGATTTAATTGTTGCTAGTTGAAGACGTACTTTAAGGATTTAAACTGTTCAGTAAAAAATCTGGACGATGAACGTATTAGATTTCTATATAATATTTTTCTTTATAAGAGAATTAACGAAAATGTCCATGGGTGAGTTATTTTTGACAAGCACCAATTTATCTTTTATACATTCTTTAAAATTCGTCTTTGACTGTGGACCAATAACCAGAATGGTCCTTTATATAATTCCTTGTAGATTGAATGATGCGTTATAAAAATATGAGAATGAAATGAACAGCAAAAGATATTCATTTAGGTTAGAAAAATATATTTAATTAAAATTAATGAAGATAGAGAGCACACTAAAAGTTAATTCACATAAAAGTTTACAATATATATCATCATCAAGTCGTAGCGACAGCATGGATCTCAATGACTTCCTTACCACCCTTCCTTAACGGCCATCGCTCCTGGAAAGTCCTTTGGACAGCATCCAGTATCTGTGCAGAGCTGTTCAATGTAGGCTTTTGATGGTAGACCCACTCTGGTGTGTCCATGTGTAGGTGCTCACAGGAGAACATCACTTATGAGCTCGTCCTTTTTTTTTCAGCTGTGTCCAGCAATATCTTGTTCGTCTTACCCGGAATGTTTGTGTAATAGGAGACAAGTAGTCATACAGTTTCTCCTTTGCGGGGTGCTGCTTTTAGGATTTGTTCTAGACAGCACGTAGCATTCTTGTACAGCTCCCATCTAGCCTTTTCAGATTTCAAAACGATAAAATATATAATGTGAGGAAAATATAGATATCGACTTATTTAAGATATGAAAAAAAAAAAAAAAAAAAAGGAATAAAAGAAAATATTTATTGAGACTAATTTTACTTAGGATATGTTCGTAATATAAGAAGAAAAAAATACTGGCCCAATATAGAATTTTAGTCCCCAAATATACTAGGTGTAGGGAATAGATTCCTTATTTACGATCACGATTACCTCATGTGTTTCTCTCGTCAGGCGCTAGGCGTCGTTGCACGCAGCCTTGTAAATGCAGAAGCGCCAAAGTCAAATATACCCCTTTACATCGACAAGGAAACACGTACAATTGGATGGCACAAGAACAAATGCTTGACATGTAAGTTTTTAACTTTCTTCTTTAAACAATAGCATTAAGAACTTTATCTACACAAAATTACTATCTACATATTATGACTTTTCCTTTATACAGCTATGTATAAGCTTTTTTTTCTGTCTTCTGTCATTTATGTACATTTTTAATAAGTTTATTCTGGCAAATAAAAATTATTCTTGTTAATTCGTTGTGAATTGTTTTGTATATAGATATATCCACGCAAGGATTGTTCAATTAAAACGAAAAATGATAGCAACGAGCTGTGAAATCCAAACCGATAAACTTACGAAGACAACTTTCATACGTTTAAACCATAGCACACACCCCGCCAAAAAGAGAACAGCATTCTGTGATGGTAAACTCAAGAGTGAAAACAAAATTGTCCTTTGTATTCAGAAGTAGTTGTAAGCAAATATTCAACTGCTAAGTTTTCTAGCAATGACTTAAATCTCGCATTTCTTCTTTCTTTAAAAAGAATATTTTGTTTCCTAACGACCATCCAATTGTTGATTTGAAAATAGAAAGAAAAAGGTAGACAATCAAATGAACGAATAAAAATAAATAAATGCATGTAAATAAATATGAAAAAACAATAAAAGTAAACCGAAACAAAAATCGAAGGTCAAAAAACAAGAAAGTGAAAATAAATTATTCAATTAGATCGTTAGCATAAAAATAGTGAAAAGAAAGAAAGAACAAAAGAAAGAAAGAACAAAAGAAAGAAAGAACGAAAGAAAGAAAGATAATAAAAAAGGAAAGAAAGACAGAGTTTAAAAAAAAATGAATAAATAAATAAAAGAGTATAGAAAAAGAAAGAAAAGAAAATGAAAAAGAAAGAAATAATATGGAGAAATAAAGTATATGAAGAAAGACGTATAGAGAAATAAACAAAGAAAAAGATTATGAAGAAAGAAGAGAATGAAAAGAAAGAAAGAAAGGTGATGAAAAAGACATAAAATAGAATGAAAAAGAAAAAATATGGATAAAGAAAGAACACGAAGAAAGAAAAAGAGAATGAAAAAAGAGTATGAAGAAAGGAAGAATAAGAAAAGAGAAAGAGGGAAGATATCTGAAAAAGAAAGACTTGAGAAAGAAAGAAGAACTCAGATTGAAAGAAAGAAAGAAAGAAAGAAAGAAAGAAAGAAAGAATAGATGAACGAATGAATGATATGGAGAATAATGGTGACTGAAAATGTAAAAAAACCCACAGAAACGTGAATCTAAATTGAAAGAGAAAGGGGCAAAAGCCAAATTATAAATGAAGAAAAAGAAAGGAAATAAAGCTTAAAGGAAAAAAAAAGTTTAAAATGCGAGATGATGTAACAAAGTGGAAAAACTGGGCATTTCGAAACCAGAAAAAGGGGAAAAAACAAACAAACAAAAAAAAACAATTACAAAAACAAGACAGAAATAAGAAAATGAACAAAAAACGAATAAGAATAAGCCTGTGAAAAATGAAAGAATGAAAGTTAAAAAAGAAAGAAAAGAAAGAAAGAGGCAATGAACTTAGAAGGAAGAAGAAAAGCGAAAATGGATGATGAGAATGTGAAAACAATGGAGGCTTTGAACTGTTGAAATCTCGTTGGTCGCGAGAAAAAAAAAAAAAAAAAAAAATAAATAAATAAAATGAGTTAAAGGTAAAACGTTGAAGCATTTTGTTTGTTGCTCGGAATTCAGCTTAAGCAAGCGAATAATTTATGCAAGCAAATTCTTTGCGGAGCAGTTTTGTTCTTTCGGAAAAAAAGAGTAAAGGGTAGGGAGAGAAGAGTTGGGGTGTTTCGGTAAAGTCAGAAGCCGGGCGGGGGGATTCTTCCATTGAACACAAAGCAGAAACATCTAAAATTCGTCTTGTATGTCTACATTGCGTATGTCGTTAATGTTTATGTATATATTCAAAGATTTTTTGTTTATATATGATTGTTTATGCATTTATATAGAATGTAAGAGTACGTCATCCCGAGATAATTCGGTACACACACACACACACACACACACACACACACACACACACATATATATATATATATATATATATATATATATATATATATATGCATGCACGCATATACACTGATATATACATACAGATACATACATACCCACATATACGCACACACATAGGAAGTGGTGTAATGGTTAAAGTCATAGGAAATGGGCTCGTCGCCCCGAGTTCAAATCCTGGACGTAATAATTGCATTTCATTTAGCGCTAATACCCTTGGGAAAGGTATGAATCCAACTATTCTCCCTCCAGCTATGGGTAAATAGTAGGATAGACTGAGTTCTTTACCTTTGATTATGCAACCAGTCTAGGAGAAGGAAAACTCTGAATTTTAAACCTGTTAAACCCCGCTTAAGAAATTGACCTTGTGTCACATCCTGCTCGTCCGAAGAGGTTGGTAAATATATATACGCAGACACATATTCATGCACACATACACATAAACATACATATACAAAAATACATACACATGCTCATACACAAATAGATATGCACTCATACAATATACACACACACCTACAGAGACACACATACACATACATACACTTAAAAAACGGTTATCGTTGTAAGAAATGGAATCGACGACCCGAGATAAAATGTTGGGCTACTCTGTTTGCATTTTACTTCATCTTAATGCCCTGAGGGAAAGCATGAATACATCTATACTCCCTCCATCCCAGTTATAGGTAAATAGTAGGGCAACCAATCTACGAGAAGGAAAACTCTGTATTCAAACCATTTGTACTCAGCTTTAAAAAATGGACCCTGTGTCACACACACACATACGCGCGCGTATGAATGTACAGGTAACCTTACCAATTTTCTGCTTCGTAATGGTCTCGATATCCTTTTATTTTAATTTTAATCTGGAGGAGCGCACCAAACACCTGTATGTCTATTAGAAAACTGCAAAATGTTTCGTATTATGGGCAACCGTTCAATCTATTCTTGAGAGCTGAACTCCCGTGTAAGAAAAATATATATACAGTATACTGACCCCAAAACTCTATATCCTTTATTCAGTCATAAGACCAAGGAATATTGCAATCTATAAAGGGGAAGTATTATCGGAAATCTGATAGAGAATTATCTTCCCCTGCCGCTAGAGGGCGAATCGCCAATACGATGTTGGCGCCAAAACCAAACCTTCACTTATCAGGGAGCAGTTATCGAGAAGAGACGCTAAAATAAGCGCTCCCATCACGTTGCCCTTAACCAGCATACCACTGAAGGCCGTTTCGACTGCATACTTATCAGAAGGCTGAGGAACGAGAAGAGGACCTGACGAAGCGTCTTAACAACATTCAAAACCAGCGAGTATAACACCTTTCTAGCGCAGTTCACCAAGAACTTTTTATTGCACCTCTCAGATAAATCTTGTAGCAAATGCCATTAAAATTTTCAACAATTCTGTACTTTTTGATAATACATGTGTCTGCATTTTATATTCGTGTATGTTTCCTTCTTTCGCCCGAACAATAACCACTAACAGAGAATAAGGGCTCCAACGAAATCCCGTAAATACTCTTAGTATCGCCTACTTTTCATGTAATGTGTGTCAGATGTCTTCAATACTGACAAACCTGGTGATGCATTTAGAAATTTGATTGTTTCATCCAGTCCAATCTTCGACCCTCATCAGGTACAACTCTGGAAGAAGTGGAATGGGTTCTGTAGCTTCTAAAAATGAAATCGTAATGATTTTTCTAAAAAGTCATAGATAATATAGTCAAAAACTAATATCTAAATATGTGTAATAATAAATGTATTTTCTTTTAAAATCTCTGTGTGAATAATTCACTTGTTTAAGTTGAAAATTTGAAAAACAAAACAAAATACTTCAATGTTTTACCCTTCACTACTATCCGCTCTGTCAGTAGAACTAAAAATTAACTGACTGTATCCCCTGCAAAAAGGTAAGACTCCCCCCCCCCAATAAAAAGAGGGTTCTGGGTATGACACTAAACTGCATTTAATGGTAAGTCTCCAATTTGGAGATCTGGGATGTGTGGAGTACCCATTCATTACCATTAATCCCAGGTCCATTCTTATCTGGAGGGGTAATATCTGTTAAGGTTTCGTCTATTGGTCAAATATATCCGTTTAAAAATGATTCTTGATGCCATATTACTGAAAATTATTTGTCTTAAGAATAGTTACTTAAAGTTATTTTTAACTTATTGATATACATGAATTTATTTGTAATTTATTGATACACATGAAGTTAATAAAAATGATCTCTACTAATTTATTAATACACATTAAGTTAAACAAATCATATATTAAAAAGATTTGGCATTAAATAATCCTCAAAGATTGATAGGCCATTAAACACCAATCATCAATTTGTGGCACCACTATAAACTTTCAAGAGTCATAGGAAATGGATTCGTCGACCTGAGTTCAAATCCTGGACGAAACCACAGTTCACATAGCGCTAATACCCTTGGGAAAGGTATGAATCCAACTATTCTCCCTCCAGCTATAGATGAATAGTAGCGCAGACTGGGTTCTTTACCCTTGGTTAGGCAACCAGTCTAGGAGAAGGAAAACTCTGAATTCAAACATCTTAAATCTCCGCTTGGGGTGGTCACTACTAGAATAGGCTCAGGCCTACTTAGTAATGTATTTCAATTAAAAAAACAAATTCAAATGACCTCAACCATTACACAGAACAGAGAAATTACACGATCCAAAATGAATTAATTCTTTTCTACTCTGATAAAAGACATTTTATCTTAAGAATTAGAAAAATGATATAAATTTCAAAGAACAATAATTTGTCTACAAGTTATTTTTTATTCTTCTAAAGAAATCCCATTTTGTCATCATATTTTTTAACTACACTAGAGATCCTTATCATCAGACCTTAACAAGGGGCAAAAAATTCGCTTACAAAGACAAAATGCTGACCCTATTCTTAACAACCCTGAGTACAATGGTCCATAATTATATTGCTGATATTTATTAAACTTTGTCTAGTATGATAAAAAGTCATATGGAAGACAGTGGTTTGGTAATGAGAGCAGTAAGATTGTGTTGCGTCAGTCATCTAAATAAGAAGAACCTCTCTGCATCGGAAGAAGATATCTTTAATTCCTCGATTTAATCATGTTATATCCTATTATTATTATTATTATTATTATTATTATTATTATTACAGGTTGTATCATACTATAATTAGCCATTGGTGTGATTTATGTTACGGTTATCGTTGTAGAAAATGGAATCGGCAACGCGAGTTCAAATCCTGGACAAGTTATTTTTGTTACACTCCGCATTTGTAAAAGGCATGAATCCATATATTATCTATCTAGCTATGGGTAAATAGTAGGGCAGATTTGGTTCTTTAATTATGGTAAGGTAACTGATGTAAGAAAAATAAAACCCCGAATTAAAAAAGATCATCTTGTTATATTTAGATATTTGGTACGAGCAATAGCATAAACGTTAACGTCTCGACGAGGTTGATTAGTCCTAAGTCCCAACGAAGACATACTTCGGTGTTATTTCAGTGTTAATTGAAGCAATAAAATGTGATACAAATAAATGTATGGTCAGTTTAAGTAACTTAAAACCCTGACCACAGGACAAGTTTCATGCAGAAACATTGGGACCAGCTAGCAATTACCGGACCCCATAGTACGCTTTAAGACAGACACTGGTGGTTTTCTGATGGGAAGCACTTATAAAAATATACCGGAACCATTACTCGAACTATGTCCTCCCACATACAAGTTAACAACCTCGAAAAGGAGTTCAATTGTTCTAACATCTGGTATATTAATCGCTTTTCAGAAAGTTGTCATTTACTTAGCTTAACTTAGTTGGGCACAAGATCAGAAATACAGAGCACTCAGTGAGAATCTAACTGGCGGTTAATGGCCTACTTTGTTTAGCTCGCTAATCATTACACCATGCCCATAACTTTTTGCAAATATTTTTTTCTATTTTTTAAAGGAATCTAAAATACTGTAGTTTTTAGCTATATCATAAAACAAAGGGTGTAACATACAAAAAATTATGTCTGGTTATTTACTGACCAAGCTTTTCTGGCAAAAGGACACAATAATTGAGTTCTCATTGAGAATTGAACTCATTACACTCGTGAATTGATCAGTTAAAAGCGCTTGTTGGTTGTCGGGTGACAGTAGTCACCTTGGTATGTATAATTCAATAATTTTGATCGAAAGTAGGTTATAGTCATTGCCTACCAACTAATTCCAATTACCCAGAGAGATGCCATAGAGAAAATTATTTGGACTCGCACCCCAGCGACTCAACAGGTTATGGGAAACATTCACACCCATATTTAATACGCGGGCAAACAAGGATTTGAAATGTATTTACCAGTATTTAGTTATTTAGCTATTCATTTATTTATTAGTATTATGAGTTTTTTCCCACTAGAGTTAGCCAGTGGTCTGTCACTAAAGGCTAAGTGACAATAAGTCTCCTCAGGCCTTCAGGACTCTTCTGAGTAATTCTAGCTGATCTTAACAATGCTGTTGTTTGGATGGTCTCGATTATTCCTTTGATTTCCAATTCATCCAGTCCTTTTCCAAAACCCTTGGAGACCGTTCCAAATTACGATTTGTACCACCTTTAACTTCATGTTCCACAATTTTTTCAGTTCTCTGGCAAGGTTCAAGTATTTGTCTTTCTTTTCATTTTCTTTCATTTTCACTCTGTGATAAACCGGAGACGGCACAATCAACGAGATGACAATTTCTTTTCGTGTTAGTTAACACCAGGTCATGTCTCCTTAGCGGGATTAAACAATCAGTCTATATCTCAAATCATTATTATGAGAGTTTTCTACATCACTGTTAACTGATGATATTCCACTGGAGTCCGAGTGACAGCAAGTCTCTTCATGTCTCCAGGACTCTTCTGAGTATTCTGGACGATTGCAGCAATGCAGTGGTCTGGATGGTCTCAATTCTCCCTCTAATTTCCAATTCCTCCCTCCCTTTTTTCCAAGCTTTTTGGACTGTTCCAAGTGCACCAACTACAATTGGTATCACTTTGACCCTCATATTCCACAGCTTTTTCAATTCTCTGGCAAGGTCCAGGTATTTGTCTATTTTTTCGTTTTCCTTCATCTTCACCCTGTGATCTGCTGGAACTGCAAAGTCTACCATTTGACAAGTTCTCTCTCTCTCTTTTTTATTAATCAATACTAGGTCTGGTCTCCTAGTCGGGATAAGGTAATCCTTCTTTATCTCGAAGTCACAGAGAATTTTATGTTTCAAAGAATGGATTCTGGTTTATGCATTACTTCAGTCCTTGCAAACTTTCCCTTTTACTAGTCTGAGTGACAGCAAGTCTCCACAGGTCTCCAGGACTTTTCTGAGTATTCTGACCTATTTTAATGTTGTGGTATGGATGGTCTAAATTCTTCTTCAAGGTGAAAGGAAGACCATCAAATTTAAATGTAGTGGAATATGAAAAGATTATTAACTTCGTTTCGATTCCACTTTACAATTCACATTTAAAAACCAAGACTTTAAAAATTCTATTAAAGAATAATATCCACAATTATCAGAAACTAGCGAATTTACTGCACGTAACGCAGCTTTGTATTCAGTCCTGTAGGCGGCTTGGTCGCTTCATGACAGGCTCACCACGCTCACACCCTTGACCGCTTTGGGAAGGTTTCACTGTGATCACAGCATTTGTAATATTGTCATAGAATCTTATAGACATTTTCTTAGTGTAATGATTAGAGTCATAGGAAATGGACTCGTCGATCCGAGTTCAAATCCTGGACGAGGCTGTTTGCATTTCATATAGCGCCAATACACTTGGGTAAAGTATGTATCCAACTACTCTCCCTCCAGCTATGGGTAAATAGTAGGATAGACTGTGCTCTTGACCCTTGACTAGGTAACCAGTCTAGGAGAAGGAAAACTCTGAATTCAAACCTGTTAAACTCCGCTTAAAAATCGGCATTTTGTCACATTCTGCTCGTGCGGAGGGGTTGGTAAATATCTATAGAAATTTCTCCTTACAAAATGCCCAGTATTATCTTGATCCCCTACCTATATCGTTGCTTTTTACCTGGTATAACTTTGTATTTAATATCTTTTAATTTACTGTTTACCTTTTCGAGAAAAGTTACTAAATTTCCTCCGACGAAATAAGTCGCTTTATACTTTTTAAAGTAATTCCAAAAAAACATGCTTAATAGACATAGACAAACATTCAATACAACAGCACATGAACAGTAGAATACAACGTTCATAATAAGGTAAACAGAGTTACACAAACAAAGATAGACACATTCATGAAAGATACAGAGTTAACATAAAAGAGTACAGACATGAGACTAGCGATAGTCCATGCTGTAAAGAACTTAAGTAATGTAATTTAAATAGAATCTACCCCATGTGTCGTAGTTGCGAAACTTTAAAGATTTGAAAAAATACTCGTTGGTGCCCTAGCGGCATCATCAAACTAAAAGGCAGACAACTCCACCAGCAAATACAAACTTACACCCTCTTTTCCAACTCTGTTGGAAGCCCTGTCGGCTGCGGCTTTAGAATACACCGACTGCACCTATGCAGAGGTCATCCTCCACCACCTCGACCTGTGATGCCTAAGGACGGAATAGCAGTTGACATGTGACACTCCACTTAGACCCTTACTTTGGCGAGACGATCGGCTGGTCATGTCAAGCCTAGCACCTATATGATTGCCCCAACCCTATTGCCCTTATAGCAAGCCACAGAGAATCATACAGACTCTGATGTAGTAAGAATCAAAACTTATCGGCATTAAATGACCCACTGAATATGCCGTAAACAAAACAGACCAAACCTAATCGTTTGATTTCTGCATAGACCACAATAAAAACTAATAATCGTAATAGAGTGAACGATAAAAGGCAAAGAAGAGAAGAATTCAGCTGTGTACAATTAAAACAAACTTAAAAAAGATTTGTAAAATAAAATAAAATAATAAAACTGCGTCGTTTATCATGTTGAGTTTTCTTTCATTCACTCCTTTTAGAATATTGTCATTTACTAAGTGTTTTGCTTAGTTTGGCACAAGACCAGAAGTATGAGGCACTCAGTGAGAATCGTACTCACTAGGAATAAGTCGCCTAAGGTAGATTGCTAATCATTTTAACAGGAATCCTGAAGTGTCACTTAAACTAAGTATAGCTTAAATCTGGCCCGAGTCGCAAGTATGCAGCAGCTAGTAGATCGAACTCACTACTCAGTAATAATTGGCTTGCTTTCTAACAACGAGAAGTGATCCCTTAAGAATATATATATATATATATATATATATATATATATATATATATATAGGTTTGACAACAGTTGTTAAGAGCATGATGAACATATTTACAAGGCAATTACAAATAAAATTAAAAAAACTAGGAATTCATAACTTCAACACAAAAACTTTTATCATATCTTTCAAAATTAATATTATATATATATATATATATATATATATATATATATATATATATATATATATATATAAAGTTATCGTAGACAGAGTCAACTGTGCATAGTAACTGACAGTGTGATCTTGTTGATAGTGCACATATATAACATTGATCCAGTGTAGGGACCAAGAAGCAAAATTTTAATGATTGGAAGAGTGTACAGGTACTACATTGATCCTACTTATAGACCGGGGAGCAACGTTTTAATCTTTGGAAGACCATACAGGTACTACGTTGATCCTAAGCAGAGGCCGATCCATATGTAAATAATAGAGTCATTTTTTACGGGTACTATGCTAGTGGAATTAATAATTGGACATTAACATACCAAGATATTATCTGGAGTTAATTTAAGTAGAAAGCAAGAGAAAAGTGATAAAATTGTTGTTGCCTGCTGTTCGCTATTTATTCTCAATTCGTCTGCATTTGTATTCATCTAGTTAACAGCATTTTGTACTTATAAAAAAAAGAAGGATATCAATTCACAAGTCTGTTGCTAGCGATGTTGGTGGTCGAATCCGTGTGTGTGTGTGTGTGTGTGTGTATAGTGTTCAATAGAGCAGAGCATCGACTTCATAGCTAAGTAAGCGACATCTATTCTCGCAGCAAAATTTCTGAGATGAAAAATTATCATTATTAATAATATCTCCTCCTCATTTTATTTGCAATATCGCTCTGTCGGCGGGTTTAGAATATGCTGACTGTATCCCCTGCAGACTCCCAAAAGGGGTGTTATGAGTATGACAATAAACTGTATCTGATGGTGAGGCTCTAGTTCTGGGGAGTGTGGAGAACCCTTCATTGCCAGTACTCCCAGGTCCACTCTACATAGAGTGGTAGTAACTACAAGAGTCCTATATATGGGTTAAATAGATCTATTTGAAAATTATTTGTATTAGATAGGAATACTTGGTACCATATAAGTGTGTGTAAATTATTTGTACTAAGAATAGTAACTTGAACCTACAATTGTTTACTAGGGTTATTATTATTAGTTACTTGAAACCATATAACGATGTGCAAACAAATGATTATTATTAAATAGAAACATAAATTAGAGAACATATTATTTTGTATAAAATATCATTATTAGATAGGAATACTCAATAGGATAGGAATACTCCAAATCATACAACAGTTTGCAAATTATTTGTATTAGATACTTGATATCATACAACTGTGTAGAAAATAAAACTCTTAAAAACAACTACGCAAAAATATAAATCTAAGTGTGCAATGAACGCGATTCCCTAACATGTAGGCATAATATTACCTTACACAGATCAACATGCCGTTAAAATTAATCAAAAAATGGAGCGACAGAAAGGCCTTGGTAACGAAGACTTTATAATCACAAAACGTCTTTAAAAAGACGCTATTCCTGTAGCACAACATTATCTGAATATATATGGGAGGAAAAAGAAAAAGAAACAAACAAAATAAATACAAAATAAACAAATAAAAAACCCAAATCGAATGGATGTTGATAAAAAACGGGAGCATGTGGGGGTAGGATCGATAAACTATAAATTGTGTTTGGAGGACAAAATTTAAATCATCATTTTCCTTCGAACATGACTATCTATTTAATTAAGCAAATGCAGACACATCAATAAACGTCTTTTATGTTCATTGGCTCCCGATTGGTGATCTCAAAAAAAAAAAAAAAAAAAAAAATAAATAATAGGTTGTTTAGGACATTCGTGTATTTTTCAAGCGCCTTCAATTTTATTGGTGGGGGCGTGACAAGGTTGTCGTCTGCAAGGTATAAATAGAAAGTGAATTCAAATTTTCAAAAGAATCACATCACGCGCCTGAATGATTGAGAATATCTCGTGAAACTCGCAGTAACGCTAGGAAAGCGTTTGTGTATGAAATCCCCCTTTTTTTTATTATTCGTTTATCCGCAGTTTTAATTCAAGATTTTAAGGTTAAAAAGAATGTTATGGGAATAACATTAAAGTAAAGTTTCTTTTTTTTATTTTTTTATTTTTTTTTTATAGCTGACCAACATGTTATTAAATAATTTTTTTTACTAATCTGAAAATATAAATTCTAATGTAAGAAATGGACCGATTATAATTTTAAATAAATTTTATTTGTTTATTAGATATAAAAAAATGTTCGACTAAAAAATTATGAAAGCAGCAATCAGTAATATTTATTTTAATGTGTTTTAAATTTTGACTTTTTCCTTTAAAAATTCTTGTTTAATGTTTTCCCATAAAAAGTTTACAATTTTATTAAAACTGGATAATTTCCTGATTTTTAGTAATTTTTTTTATCAATCAGGCTTAGTGAATTCATAATATAAAAAAAGAAATCGACTTTTGGGTTTCCATAGTTTCAAAATATTTTGTGGGAAAATTACGAAATTATAAGATTTCTATTAGTGAAAAAGCGGATTGTTTTTTTCAAAAAAGTAAAAAGAAAAGAAAAAAAAAGGATATTACAAGGATATAAGATATAAACATGCAAATAATTATTCTGCATATAGTGTATTTAATGTTTTTGTTATTGATTACTAAGAAGAAACTGTTATAAGTGTTTTAAAATCTTAATAACCTGTTTGTTTTAGTACGTAATTTACTTCACACATTTACTTTCGTAAATTATTGGCCGAATTTAATGTTTAAAATGTATTAAAAATTAATTTACTTAGGTAATATTTTGATTTTTTTTTACTGATGCTCATTATGTGACTATTTTTCTATTAAAATTAAAATTCAACTTTAAATAATCGATTTGATTAAATTTAATTCGTTTTTTTAGTGAAACGGTGCGTCTTTTTGGTGGCCCCTAACACACACGAACACACACGCGTATATGTATGTGTGTGTATATATATTTACCAACCCCTCCGCACGAGTAGGATGTGACACATGGTCATTTTTTAAGCAGAGTTTAACAGGCTTGAATTCAACATTTTCTTTCTCCTAGAGGGTTACCTAGCCAATGTTAAAAGTCCAATCTGCCCTACTATTTAGCCATAGTTGGAGGGAGAGTAGTTGGATGCATTCCTTTCCCAAGAGTATTAGCGCTATGTGAAATGCAAACAGCCTCGTCCAAGATTTGAACTCCTGTTGACGAGTCCATTTCCTACATCTCTGACCATTACACCACGCGCCTCCATATATGTGTTTCGTTTATCTATATAAAGGGCATATCAATCCCTTATGTGTCCTTTAATGCCGAAATTTGATATAAATGATTTGCACACAGTTATTTGGTTTTAAAGATTCCTATCTGCTACAAATAATTTATACACATGGATCTGTGCGATAAAGTGAGGAGCTTATGGTAGGTGTGGCGCTCTACCTCAGACGCTAAAATAGTCTCCTAGTGCTAATGAAAAAAAGGGGATAGACTCCCTCGCTGTATGGCTGATACCGACATTAGGCCACCCCGTCGACTTTTTACTTTTTATATATAAATTGATTTGTTTGAAATAGACTAACATTCTATTTTCTGTGAAGACTTCTTATCAATAACTTCTGAAAAGAAGAATTGAACATGTTTTTTGATAATCTTTAGGTCAACAGACGTTAGGAGAAAGATAAACTAAGACGATAATCAATAGTAAACATCAAATGCCATGCGACTATACGGCTGCAACGATTTCACAAAAGTTGAACCTTAGCGAAAAAACAATTTTGGTCGGAAGGTTAAGAAACTGAGAGTTACTTCCCTTCCTTCTTTGTGGCGCCGTTTCTCGTCTTAAAAGGAAACAAACTTAACGTTTGGGTATCGTATTAAAATTGATTTACGGTTTGTTTTTCCGTTTGTAGGCGGTGTTCACAAATGAAGATTGATCAGTGACTTCTGTCTGGGTCAGATGATTGTTTTTTATCCTTGATATAAAAAAGAATAATAATAAGAAATAGTGATGAATAGAGGAAATAGACCTGCAATTATGTGCGTTATTTGATAGGTTTCTTAACAGATTTTGTTTGTAACTAAATAAATAAGAAATGAAAAGATTACATTTTTTTCTAATGTAATTACCCAAAATATTTAAAAGTAGTATTAGGCAACCGCACATCTTTTTATCAAAAAATAATTCTTATATTGTAATTTCACTGTATAAACAATTCAAATTTAAAATGCTCTCTCTCTCTCTCTCTCTCTCTCTCTCTCTCTCTCTCTGTATACGCACACACACACACACACACATATATATGTGTGTATGTATATATATGTGAGTATATATATATATATATATATATATATATATATATATATATATATATATATATATATGTATGTATATATATATGTGAGTATATATATATATATATATATATATATATATATATATATATATATATATATCAGCTCCTTACTTTACCGCAAAGATCCCTTTACTACTCATACGCTGAGTTGGCGAGCGACGGTATCGAACTAGGAACCTTGTGGTTTCTAATCCTTATATATATATATATATATATATATATATATATATATATATATATATATTTAAAAATTGTTGAATGAAAAACGAGTGTTCTTTCATTCAACAATTTTTAAATAGACTGACCAACAAAGCAAAAGACTCTTAGAGTTTTCCTATTCTCTGTGATTCATTTATCTTTCCTCAAATTAACGAAAGCCCTGATGAAACAGATCGAAACACTGCAGTGTAGGCGAAATAAACATGACTCGTTTTATGAACTTGTGTTTTTTCAATTTTCCATTATATTACATACTGTCGGATTCACTTCCACCTTCTCTTCACACACACACACACACACACACACACACAAACACACACACACACATATGTATGTATATATATATATATATATATATATATATATATATATATATATATATATATATATATATATATATATATATCTTCTCATCAGCTTTTTACTTCGTACTCTACAGAATACACAGATCTTCACCAATCGGAGTAATGAACTTTCTCCTACCACGCTACCCCTGATGTATTGGGAGTTTTAAAAAGAAATTCAGAACTTCCCCTTTCCTAGATTGGTTTCTTCCACAAATCTACTATTTAACCATTTATCTGGTAGAATTTTAAATGGAAATGAGAAAACAATCAGCCTCGTTCGGAATTTGATATCAGCTTGTAGATTTCATTTCCATCAATAACTGGTACTCCCTACGATAAATGTCATGCAGACTTAAGACTACTCAAATCTCTCTCCTTTGGTTCATTGAGGGAGATACTGCAGCAGGTTTGGAATCTCCGGTACCAAACCCACCTCCTTTTTCATTTTTAGACGGCATCGAAGACGAATGGAAGAAATGAACAGATTTTCGTATTCTCAGAGTTAAAACCAGGGAAAATGGGTTCTAGTTTCCAAGATTATTTCGCAGAGCATTGCTTGGGGAAATTGTGTTCGATCATCCATGAGTGCCCTTAAACTGATGGCCTTATGTCAGTGAAAGCTAATCTTAGCAGATAATGCAATGCACCAACACATTAATATCCACCCGTATTGTATCCGTATTAAGCAAAAATAAACGCACATATACACATCATGTAATCGGTTATAGAAGGAGAAGTAGAGAAAACCTGGCTACCCATGGGAAAAAACCCCCAAAAAACAAAAACAATTTGTTTGTTTACTCCAAAGTTTGGCTATTGTAATCAATAACAAATGAGGAAAAATGAGTGAAACATGCAAAACTGAGGAATAAATATTGTATTATTTCGTAACAAGCATATAAATCTACTTATCTATCAAACTCTCTCTCTCTCTCTCTCACGCACTCTCTCTCTTTCTCCCCGTGTATATTTGTCAGTCTCTATCTATTTCAGTCTGTTCAAATCTTTCTGCACACACACACACTCACACACACACACATACATACATATGGTCATATTTATCTGTCCTAGTTTGTTTATACCTACCTACTTACCTACCTGTTTCCCCCCCCCTCTCTCTCCATAAATAAATTTATTATGGAATTACGGTGTTGGTTTTTCCTTCCTTTCTAAGATATATATATGTATATATATATAGTCTGTTCATATATATCTATCAATCTCTAGTCTATTCGCTATACTATCTATCTACATACAAACGCGCGAGCACACACACACACACACACACACACACACGTGTGTTTGTGTGTGTGCGTGTATAAAACGTTGGCACTCCTTTTAACACTGGACCAGATTCTAGCAAGTTTTGAATATCAGATTTCTTTTTTTCACTTTTTCATCTTTTGCCTCTCTATGATGATTCATGAAGTAGGGAAGACGGCTACGAACTTTTTGTTTTTAACCCTTTCGGAAGATTCTAATGATAGTGAAATGGCTAAAATCCTCTATGCTAAACTTAGTCTGGTACAAGGCTTCAAATAAATTATTAGGATTGTAGTAATGATATTCCCTATTTCATAGTGTTCGACCCAAGTGAAGATTCCTTATTGTTTTGGAACCTTTTGGGTATGTTTTCACAGCTGTAACTAGAGGGTTAAAAGAGCAAGTACAGATAACAATAGTTCATTATTAAATAAGTTTGTTGGTCTTTTGTGATTCTAATGCGCATGCGCACTCATTCTTTCCCGCGCTTTTCACGGACCATATGACCTTTAGGCACCCCTTTTGCGATCTCGATTCATAAGGAAATGTTTTTCATTTACACCGTCAAAATCCAGTTGTTTGTTAACAGACAATTTTTAGAGTTTTTTAAATCATAAAACTAACCCCTAACCCTAACCCTAACCCCTAACAAACAACGGATTTTGAAGGTGTAAAGGAAAAACATGTCCTTATGAATCGAGATCGCAAAAGAGGTGCCTAAAGGCCATATGGTCTCTTTTCACGACCGAGCTGACACAAATAAACTTTGAGTTTAGGAAAATTGTCATAAACATACTAGTATTGATATAAATTTCTGTATCTGTGTATACGAGGTGAGACCAATAAGTCTGTTGCTTAAAACAAAACATATTTCTTGCTTTTATTTACTAAGGTTTGCTTAGTCTGGCACACAGAATTATGGGACACTCAGAATCAAACTCACTAACGCTAGTCTGCTAGTCTAGCTCGCTGACCATTATACCATGCAAGGTCCCAGACAACACTTACAGTTACTAAGTGGACACCCATTCGAATACTGAGTAAGCGCATCATTGCTTAACTTGAATGATCTAGCGGGAACCGGTGTTTTCAGTGTGATTTGACCGTCGTAAATCCTCACATATATTTACCACCTTTGATCTGAATTTTCACTGTATAACGTTTGATCAATGAGAATAATGTCCACTTTAAAATTACGTGTCTGGCCAAGGAAGGAGATTATGTTGAAAAATAAATATCTATTGTATAAAGTAACTGCTTTTTTTATCATTAGGCTACGGACTTATTGATTTACGTAAGAGAAAGTATACAGTCTGTGTGCGTGTGTGGGTGCTTATATTATTAACATTGGTTACGTGTTTTTTGATATACACGAATGTATCAGTGTGTGTATGTGTGTGGATTTAGGTATGCGTGTGTGTGAGTTTGAATGGGTGTAGATATGCGTACGTGTGTGTGTATATGGGTGTGTGCGTACATGTGTGTGTGTGTGGTGTGTGTGTGTGTGTGTTGTGTGTGTGCGTGGGTATGATCGTGTTTACATGGGTGTGTTTACATTGGTGCGTGTGTGTGGATGTGGATTGGCGTCCGTTCGTGTGCCTGTGTCTGTGTGTATGCTCTGTTTACATCGACAGGGCTTTTCAAAACAAGTGGCGTAACTGCCGTGTCGGTCCCGTGAAACAATGAAGCAGCAAACCACATTCCGCGACCGTATCAACCACAATTGACCTGAATGGATCGTTTTCAGAGAATTAAGTTTTAATGGTGATGGACACGCCCCACTGATCACTTTGACCTTGCTTATTAACCAGCAGCCCACACCTTGCTGAACATATCCACCATCCCTCACCACAGACCTCTCTCTCTCTCTCTCTTTCTCTCTCTCTCTCTCTCTCTCTCTCTCTCTCTCTCTCGTTCACTTTTCTTTCTTTTTTTCTTTCTTTCAACAGTTTCCTTGTTTTTTTTCTCTAGTTTTTCCCTTCTAAATTATCGTAGTTTTTTTTCTTTTTTTTTGTCATTGTTTGTTTGTTTCTTTCATTTGTTCATTCTTTCTTTTTCCTTTCTTCTTTTGTCTACATACACTTTCTTTCTTTCTTTCTTTCTTTCTTTCTTTCTTTCTTATTTGTTTTCTTCATATAGTTTCTTCATTTCGTTCTTCTTATTGTAGCTTTCTTTTTGTCATTCATTGATTTATATGTTCTTTCTTTTCCCTTTATTCTTTTTTCTGTATAAACTTCTTTCTTTCTTTCTTTCTTTCTTTCTTTTTTTTAATTCAAAACTAAAACAATTAATTTTCTTTCAAATAGCCCACGCATCCCCCCCAAAAAAAACAAACAACAAATAAGATAAAAAACAAACAAACATTCCCCCCCCCCCCAAAAAAAAAAAGACAACCCACTAACAAACCAATAAAAAAACGCCCCCTACAAATAAAAAAAATAATAAATAAATAAAAAATAAAAAAAAAATGCCGTCGATTGAGCTAAACGGTTCGGGGCCTTTCTATCTGTTAATTATCATTACGTCATATTTGTTTCAAATCTAAATTAAAAAAGAACCCCCAAAAAACAATAAAAACTTGTGCTACATTCTTGACGTAATGATTTAATAGGTGAACAAAATTGCAAATATCTCAATAAATTCATCTTTAACTAGTTTGTAAACTTATTATAATGAAGATTCGGAGTCTGTCTGTAACCGAAACTACGCCATTACTTACGTCAGAATACCATCAGGCATTGCGTGAGTTTATCAATGAGTATTTAATTTATTGTCAAAATCATTAATACATAGAATAAAGAAGAACCCTGTATTATATATATTCAGAAATTAAGTATGCAACTTTAAATGGTCCACGTTGTTTGTTAAAACAAGTTTTAATAAAGACAGGCCCGGTATAATTGGTTTATATATAGTTTAGATAGAGACTGTATATTCTAATATACATTTAAAATTATCTAAGGTATAGAGTTTTATCAGAAAATTATTTACAAACAAGAAATAGTCGCATAATCTTCTTGTACATTAAATGTGAGGATGTTTGTGTATTTCACAGTATCCGGTTTAGATTTGTGCATGTCTACTTTTCATTACGAGTTTAAATTTAACGACAGTTTCATCAATCATGCTTACCCCCTTCTACTTTAAAATAAACTCGGTAACAAAAACTATACTTACTCCTTCTAACGACAGTTTCGTCAATCATGCTCACCCCTCTGCTTCTTTTTTTCAGATTAAATGACACAGGGTTTAAAAATAAATAAAAAGGTGTTCTGTTGTTAAATGTGATATTCTACTATAAAATGATTAATATTAATAAGATTATAATATGATGTTATTAATATTAATTAATAATTTATATTTCATTATACGGTGAAAAAGAAAACGGTATGTTTTGATTATCATCTGTCGTAAAACAAAACAAACAAGAAGAAACCTTAAATATTTGAATTAATTTGAATTTAACTGTTAGAAACTTGGTTTTATTTTAAAGAAAACATATCTATTTGAATTTTGACAGCAAAACTATATCAATTATTAAAAAATATAAGATTTCAAAGATCTGTTTACATTTTTTTTTACGAAAGAGCGAGGCAAAAATAATTTTTACACCGCCCGGTGGGTGTTTTTTGCTAGTATTTATAGTTACTTTGAAAACAGAAAGAAATCGATGCTAATACCCTTGGGAAATGTATGTATCGAATTACTATCCCTCTAGCTATGGGTAAATAGTAGGACTGGCTAGACTCTTTAACTCTTGTGTAGCAACCAGTCTAGGAGAAGGAAAACTCTGAATTCAAACCTGTTAAACTCCGCTTAAAAATTGATCTTGTGTCGCACCCGGATCATGCGGAGGTGTTGGTAAATCTCATAACTACTTCTATCAAATTTTTAATCTCTGTTTAAAATTTCATTTTTTATTCAACATTTTCTCTATTTATGCAAAAGAGATTTTTTTTACCAGAAGTCACATGGCCGGAAGTTCTTTATGGCGGAAGTGTTTTTGGTTTGTTATGGTTGACTTCACTTTGCTATTTCTAACAGAGGTGGAGGTGAAGGTTTTTCTTTTCCCGTAAGCCGATTAAGTCTGGCCTTGTGTTCGCTCTATTGTCACGTTGAATTCAAATGATAAAAAGGTAAAAGTGAATGACGATCGAGAAAACTTTTCATGGTCAGATACAACTCGAATTCCGTTTGAAAATAGCATCACAAAAAGGAAATGAAGATTATGAACTGTTAGAAAAAAAATGGGTATTTATGTATGTATGTATATATGTATGTATCTACTTTAATCGGATCATCTTTCACTCTCTCTCATCCTCATAAACAGAAAAACACACACATACACACATTATCTCTCTGTCTCTCTGTCTCTCTGTCTCTCTCTCTGTATGTATGTATGTATTTATCAGTGCGATTTATATCTATATAAATTCTCATTTACTCCCTCTATCTCTCTCTCACACACACACACACACACACACACACACACATATATATATATATATATATATATATATAGAAGAGAGAGAGAGAGAGAGAGAGAGAGAGAGAGGCATCGCGTGGTGTAATGGTTTGAGTTGTAGGTAATAAACTCGTCGACCAGAGTTCAAATACTGGACGAGGCTATTTGCATTTCATATAGCACTAATACCCTTGGGTAGGTATACATCTAACTACTCTCCCCCTCTCTCTCATATATATATATATATATATATTGTGTGTGTGTGTGTGTATATATATATACATATATATATATATAAAATATATATATATATATATATATAGAGAGAGAGAGAGAGTGTGTGTGTGTGTGTGTGCGCGCGTGCGCGTGTTTGTGTGTGAATATTCATATATATATATATATGAAGACTCTTAAATTTGGAAAGACAGTTGTTGTGTCTCTGACTGGGTGGGGGCTCAAAAAGGTCGGGTTTCAGCAGTGCCCTTTAAACGGATACTACTTTATGATAACTGACATTTAGTAGATTGCCGAGGGTTATGAGCCCCAAATGCCGGCACATAACAAGTTGTTGTTAGTGTGTCAGTTCTCACTGGATGCTCAATATTTATTGCCTTTTGCCAAACTAAGCTAAGCGTAGTAATTCACTACTTTCGCTTTCTCTTATTAGATTTAAACTGAAGTTGAATCAATTTTTTTGTGTTTTTGGGGGGCTATGGCTTTTCATAATTATGTAACAATTACAGAGGTAACGAGGTTCACCGACCTGGTATTCGAGATAAAATCTCGTTCTTTTAGACTATTTGTTTCTTTCTCTAACCCTGGGCCACACCCAATTATACACCATGCAGCTATTATCAAATCCAGATGTTCTTCTGGGTTGGTCTTAAAGGGGGAAATATTTAGTCTACGCGTTTATTATGAAGAGAAATGATGCACTGGTGAGTTCAGTGGCTTTAATAGTTGCGCATTACCCATCATAGACAAAATGTTCGATTACAGCTAAAAAAGAATTTCGAATGTTTCTACCTTGGAATTTGGCGCTATTCAATCTTCATACTTTGCCTTCATGGTTGTTTGTCTACAAATTTATCTCGCAAATCAATTACTACTAAGTAATGAGTTCACTAGATGTCCATTACTTGTGACCTTATGCAAAATCTAACTTATATATATATATATATATATATATATATATATATATATATATATATATATATGTGATAGCATGGACATGAAGTCTACGGCGCTTGGTTGCTGACAGTTTCTTGTCTATGCTTATATATATATATATATATATATATATAATATATATATATATATATATATATATATATATATATATATGGGTATGTCCGAGAATTATATATTTACCCAACTTCTCTGTGCGACCAGGATGCAATAAAAGGTATTTTTTTAAAGCGGAGTTTAACAGATTGTTCGAAAAGTAAGGTAGAAAAAGGCATAAAAAGATTGGAATAAAATATTGTGAAAGCAAGAAAGAAAATTTAGAGAAAGTAGATAAATAATTAAAGAAAGAAAGAAAGAAAAGAAAGGGAGGTTAGAGAAAAGAAAAAAAAATGTTTTTTTTTCTTTTATGGCATATCAAACATCCCCACGATTATTCAATGCCAAAAAATCCTTGTAGAAGAATAGTAGTGGTATTATTTAAGCCATAGGTGGGGGATGAGGGATCCATACCTTTTCTAAGGATATTAGTCCGAAGTTAACGTAATAGCGCGACTGGAGTTCGAACTAGCACGTTAGCCACTACACTATGAGGACATAGAAAGAAAGAAAGTGGATCCGATAAAATAGTGAAAAGAAAGAAAGAAAGATTAAAGAAAAAAGTGGATTCGACAAAAGATCGAAAAGAAAGAAAGAAATGTTCGAGAAAAGAAGAAAGAGAAAAAAAGATTAAAAAAGAATAAAAAGTGCAACTGTGAAATGGAAAAAAGATAAGAACAAGTCAAAAGTAAAGAAAAGTAAAAAGTTAAGAAAAAAAAACTATGTTTAACTGTTTCGTCTTTATCTTTTCATTATGGTGAATGGTGGGGGGGGGTAAGGAGCCAGTGTGTATATATGTATTTGTGTGAATTTACATGTGTATCTGTGTATGTATTGGGACGCGCATGCGCACTACAAGGTCAAGGCTGCTGGCAATGATAATAATCAAAATGCGAGCCACTAAGTCGGACAAGAAGCAGTCTCGAATTAACTGGAATCTCAGAGTCTTAAGACCTCAACAAGCGAAGAGTCTTTCTTTCAATAAACAAACAGCATATTTTCCTCTGAGGGGTGAGTGTGTGTGTGTGTGCATGTATGTATGCGTATGTGTGCATGCGTGTGTGTGTATGCCAGAGAGAGAGAGAGAGAGAGAGAGAGAGAGAGAGAGAGAGAGAGAGAGAGAGAGAGAGAGAGAGAGAGCGTCACAGTTTTTAAACTGTCTCCGTTTTTATCACTGACAGATGCGTAAATAAAAGAAAACAAGTTACTGGAGAGTAAAAAACAATTGTTAGTCTTACGTTGTGGGGCTTTCGAGTTGTGTTTTCATCACGAAAAATATCCCAAACCCATAAATCGTCGATTTTTCACGATGATAGAAAGTGATTGATAAACGAACTGTTATTTCCCCAATTTAATCGGTAAAACCACTAAAATAAATAAATATTTGATTTTTGATAATTTTCTTTATGGCTTGAAATGTGGGATCATGAGCCTTCTTTTTTTTTTAATTAAGATCCGAGGTAATTTTTAGACCGAGTGACTTCCTAGCATGGCACTTTGCCACGACACAAAAAATGTCTAATTGAATATAGAGTTAGATATTCATGTGTCTCATAACGATTACTAAGAGAGTGGGTTAGACCCGTGAGACGGACACCCGTTTATAGCAAGGAGACAGTAAGTATTAGAGAATGAGAGACAGATCCTAATCAAAATCCAATCAAGGCTGGATGTCCTACTAAAGTTGAAAACTTTTTAAAAGCATGACTCTAAAATTCCTGAAAGTTTGGCTAAAATGGAGTCAAAAAATGGCGGAGTCTTTGCGAAAAGGACGGACAAAGATTTAGTGAATTATAAAAAGATTGTTTTTAATTGTCACACTTCTTAGATTTTGTAAGTAAGAATTGTTTATCTATGAGTCAGAAACGAGATCGTTCTGTCGGTGGAGTTTAGAATAGGTTGACTGAACCCTCTGCATCTGATAGTGAGGCTCCAGTTCTGGAGATATGGGGAGTATGGAGTACTTTTTCATTGTCATTAATCCCAGGTCCACTCTGAAACGAAGTAGTAGTACCTGTTAGGGTCCTATCTATGGGTCAAATAGATCTGCTTGGAAATTATTCCTATACAAAGGAATACTTGATGCCCTATAACTGTAAATTATTTGTATTAAGAATAGTTACTTGATGCTATAATTGTTTAATAAGGATTTTTATTAGTTACTTGGAGCCATATAACAGTGTATAAATTATTAGTATTATATAGTAATACTTGATACCATCTGTAAATTGTTTGTATTAAGAAAAGTTACTTGGAACTGTAATTGATTTTTAAGGATTATTATCATTAGTTACTTGAAACAATATAAATTCTTTCAAATTATTGGTGTTAGATAAGAATACTTGATACCAAATTAACTGTTTCTCAAGCCATCTTGAGTAATCCTCGTGACACACGAAAAACTATCATTTCAGACTGGGAACTATTTTTCCTTGGAGTAGGCCGACCCAATTTGACTAAAACCGAAGTTCCAAATGAAATCTGAGACTCTGTGACCCCCCCAAAAAAAAAGGAAAAAAAACCCCAAACAAACAAACAAAAAATCTGTCTTTTTTTCCTATCAAAAAATAACCAATGATCGCTCAGTTAACTACTTTACAAACCTTTAATTCTTTCTCTTCTGCTATCGGTCTGTCCAGTCTGACCATATCAACTTTTATCTCGCCAATAAAAACGCTTGTTTTTCCTGACTTTCCGGGACTCTTGGCTTACACCCAATGACAGAAACATCTACACAGATATTACATAACATTACAGAACATTGAATTGTTTCTTATGTTATTCCATTATTTTATTATAGTAACTCCACTAACTCTCTCTCTCTCTCTCTCTCTCTCTCTCTCTCTCTCAATATATATATATATATATATATATATATATGTGAATTAAAAGGCCTAAATACCATGGGTATCGTGGTTATGGACCATTTCCACTCGTGAGTATGCCCACGAGCTTCTTCAGACCACTGATATCTTTTATCAGAAAGATATTATTATAAAAGATATCAGTGGTCTGAAGAAGCTCGTGGGCATACTCACGAGTGGAAATGGTTCATAATCACGATACCCATGGCATTTAAGGCCTTTTTATTCACAAATAACTTTGCTCTGTTTACAATAATTAAACATTAAGCTCTCATATGGAACCTGAACTCTACAACAAACTACTGGTAGAGAATAGGACCAGTCTAGAATCACTTTTGTACCAAGAAACTTGGTACTGCACCAAAGTATATATATATATATATATATATATATATATATATATATATCATCCTGTTCATATCTATCTACCTATCTCGGTTTATTCATATTTATGTGACATAAACATGGAAAGAATCAACTTTTCAAAAGTTCCCCACATCATTCTGATTAATGAATATACATGTAAAATACGCGCTTATTGTTTCTCTCCCCCTCCCCATATATATATATATATATATATATATATATATATATATATATATACACGGTAATAATGGGAAGAGTTTATTTATATAAATGTCGAAACGGCTTGACGCAATAGATTCTAATTTGTTCACATAAAAAACAATGAATAATAATGAAAAGGAAGCCATATTGCCGCAAGACGAAACTAATCCTGCTTAGAAAAATCAGAATATGTAGTGGTACAAAAACAAGTACAGCCCTTATATAAATTTATACAATTTCAGTTTGGTTACAGAGTTTTAATGATGTAGAGTTTGGTAATAAACGATACCTAATAATATGTGTGAACTGATGTAAGATACATTAAGACAACTTACTTGTTCTTAATATCAATGCTGATTTTCATATTTTGAATATATAGCCGAAGTGTAAGTCTATTAAACGTAAATAGTAAATGTCACAGTTTATGAAAATGTGTGTATGTAAAAAGAAATGATTCTGCAATCGTGTAAAATTAGAAATAGATAATTTAATTAATGTCAATTAAAACAAAAATGAAATTTCTGATAAGACGCAAAATTACCATGGCAACTAAAAACAGCGTTTCCTAATCGAACTGTGGAACAGACAACTTATCAATTTTTCCTGCAACTGATAAAACAAAAATATTTTTATATTCTGTTCTTCCTGGGGTGTCAGGTGACTAGGAGAATAGTGCGATTCCAAACATTGAAACTGGTGTTCGATTCTAGATAAGAAGCCATAAGAATTTCGAATGCCCATTTACAAGGGAGATCGAATCTTCCATTTATACTTCATCTCTTTTTATCATGACCTTATGACAGAATATTGGCGTTTCCCGTTAGTACGCCATTCTGTTGCTGTCTCTCTGTCTATATCAACATTTATATATGAACACATATATAAACACACACACACACACACACACACACACACACACACACACACACATATATATATATATATATATATATATATATATATATATATATATATATATATATATATATATATATATAAATATAATAGTGAAGAAAAAATGAGAAAAGTATTTGCATGGAAAGGTGCTCAATGCTAATAAAGCAGAGCAGAGCAATTTATAATTATGGTATATTTGAAAAAAAAACAATTTTTAGGTTTACATATTATATGAAAAACGCTTCATATAACGCTAAATAATTTAATTTTTAACATCTCAACCATTTAGACTTTTTTAATCTCAACCACTTCTCATCTGATGATTGGATTACCAAGAAACTTGAAGTTATGAGGTGAAATCATAATATCACCCTTAATTATATAATATATATATATATATATATATATATATATATTATATATATATATATAATATACGCGACCATCTATATGAACAAGTTTAACAACACGTACATCCATTCTGAAATTAAGAATGACTGCCTCTTTTACACTAAATACATTGATGACATACTCATCAAATAGTAGACAGAGTGTTAAAACTGAATAATTTCCTAACTAACTTAAATAGGATGCCCGACTCCATCAAATTTGACCACAAAAAGTCACATTTTTAGATATTTTAGCATATATTGATAAGAACAGGCAACTACAAACAATATCTCATATCTCCATTACAGATACTATCACACCAAATATCTAAAAATAGCTCCCTTCATTCACAAACAATTATATTAGGAAGAATCTGCCCAGACAACAACGAACTGAAAAGACAAAGTGATAAACTAAAACACCAGTTTTCAGCGCGGGATATTCTCATACGTTGATTGAAAACCAAAAATTAACCCATTTCTACCCCAAAATAGGATACCCTAAAACGAAAATCAAAAGGAAGGATAAATCACTTCCCCCTCGTAATGACATCTAACAACACTCTCCCACACTATCTCAAATAATCAAGAACCATTGGGACATTTTAAAAGTAAACCCATCATAAAAGAGATATTTTTCAAGAACCATACTGACCTATCGTCAGAGAAATGATCAGAAGCAACAATATCTTATTATAATGGAGATTGTGTGTTTTTCTGTCTGTAACCGAAACTATATTACTACTCAAGTCACAATTTCCTTAGTTATTAACGACACATTCTCCATGATGCTATTTCTATTTAAACCTCAATTAATAATAAAACTGTTTGACATTATTAATACTGTTGGCTTTACCTAAATACTAATAACATGCAATTTTATTTATATATACAACAGAATACCAGTTTTCAGTGTAAACGTAAAGCTAATTTGCATATTGATATTAAAAAAACTGATTTTAATAAAAATGTGCTTGGTCTTATTGATTTCTAATTGTTTGGTTTTATCTTAATGAATATGAGTAAAATTCTCTTCAATAAATCCTAAAAGAAATTCATTAACAAGAAGAAATAACTGTAATTTTATTCTTTACTTCCTATTTTAACTAAATAGTTAAATTAGGAAAATTTAGCATTGAAAAACGGAAGTGATGAAAGAGTAAGTTTCAGTTGTTCTATTTTCCGATTATACCCCCTCCGTTTCAAATCTTTTTATCTGAATTCTTAATTAGTTTCATTAGCCTCTCTGATTTAATCTAATATTTTATTACATTTAAACTTAAATACTTGCACCCGGAGGGTGCATATAGTTGCTAGTACTGAATAAAAAAAGTAATAAATAAAAAGAAATTCACTAAATTTTGCCAATCATGTTCAATTAAGAAGAGCTATTACTAGAAACACTTCAAATCAATCAACTAATTCACTAACTTTACTAAAAAGACTTTTCAAATTTACTTGAAGTAAAAATGTAATTTATTTACTGGATTGTACACGCTGCCAAAAACAATAAGCTGGAAAGTCAGAATGGCCATTTTATTTCAGACTAAACAACAATAGACACAGAATCAAATCTATGGATTACAGCAAGTTAATACTTGTAGAACAATGATTCTGTTCAAACAGTCACGATTTTAACAGAGATGGTAAATTCACCAACAATAGAAAAAATTGATAAACATACAAAAACATAAAATCAATAAGTGAAAAAAAACCCCAAAAAACAAAAAAAGACAACTAATTAAATGTCTCTAATCATATATACCATTTGTATTTAGAATGAAACTTAATTATCTTGACATGTAATAAAATTTGGAAGTCAAAAACTTAAGTAAATAAATCAGCCAGTGATCATCAACGGTTAATTTGAAACACGCTACTCCTGAACCTAATGAAAATTCATTATTCAGTCGTCCAGGTTTTTGATGATGATCCAAAACGGATTGAAATATTTACAATGCAAACAGATAATAAAACAACATTAATTAACAACATCTGTGCATTTTTCAAATGTATTACTCTGATATATATATATATATATATATATATATATATATATATATATATATATATATATATATATATATATATATATATAAGAGCAATTGAAGATATTTGAACCAGAATTTGGTTTTCAATGATGTGTCACGTCACCAGGACATTTGTCGTCGATGCTCTTGGGGCATATCAACTCAGAGGGAAAATGAAAGAAAACGAAAAGATAGACAATGACTTGAACCTTGCCAGAGAACAATAAAAAAAACTGTGTAACATAAGGGTGAAGGCGTTTCCAATTGTAATTGGTGCACTTGGAACGGTTTCCAAGTGTTTGGGAAAAAAGACTGGAGGAAATTGGAAGTCAGAGGAAAAATCGAGATCATCTAGAGAACATATTTGTTAAGATCAGCTAGAATACTCCGAAGAATCTGGTGACCCGAGGAAACTTGCTGTTACTCAAACTACAGTGAAAGGCCACAAGCTAAGGCGAGTGTGAAAAACACACAATTGAAAAAAAAATCGAGTTGAAGCTCAGGTTTCACTGCCGCCACCGGCACTATTGTCACTGGAGTAAAGATTATCTCTGGCCATCATCCAAACTCGATTCAGTTCCATCCGTTACAAAACGACTCTTCTCCTTCTAATATACAAACGAAAAGTAAAAACAACAAACAAACAAACAAACAAACACCTCCCCCCCCAAAAAAAACAGATAAATATTCAAGCAGGAAAAATAAATAAAATAAAATCTATCCAACAACTCGATAAGTGCATTTCTGGTGTGTCAGTTTGAAAATGGCGGCAAAGGAAATGTCGATCGAATAAACGTCTGTCTATTTTCGTTACTCGTCACTTGGTCGATACCGGACGCTAACTTGGAAATATCTTTATTTTCCAGAGAAAAAAAATCTAATAAAAGAATAATTTTGATTTAATCAACTCTATTTCCCTTTTGTGTTGATGTGATTTTGGTAATGCAATTATTTATTTGCATTCTGATAACGCTAGACCCACTAGCGAAACATATCAATCCGATTTTCAAAACTATCTTTTACTTTCTAATTCTGACAGATTTTGAATACACTGACGGTATCCCCTACGGAGGGGTAATCACCCCCATTAAAAAGAATGTTCCTGCTTCCAATGGTGAGGCTCCACTTCTGGAGATTTGAGTAGTGCAGTAATCTCTTCGTCAGTATTTATCTGTATGTAGTTGTTTTCATATTGTTATTTTGTATCTTGATTAATGATGCCATAAATAATGTATGTATTTATCCACCCCTCCGCCATGGACAGGATGTTGTTACATAGTCGTATCTTTACATAGACGGTGACATTACATAGACGGTATATATCGTCCGAGCGAGCATATCGTGGCTGCATTTCTCATACTCATCTTAATCTTAATCTGTACTTGTAGTCTACGATATTCTTCTGTTTTTGAGTAGCAGCTTTTCTTACTTGGCTGTCTTCTTGTTAAGATGTTTCTGGTCTGACTGAAACGTCCTGCGTTGTCGTTTATTTTCAGTGACAACTCAAGACACTTCTTTAGGAATTCACATTTTCTCTTACTTGGACCCAAATCCTCAACTTGCGCGGTGAGAGTATAGCTAACTGGGTCTTCATACTTAAACAGCCAGTCAAAAACTGACTAACCCCTTCCCACGGTTCAAACTCCGAACAGGAAGAGGGGGGTCAAAATAAGGTTAGGAGACGTCCATCAAAATCTATGACCATTTAAGTTAGAATTCAAATAATTTCCCTACACTAACCGTGCATAATAGTATACCCATCAAATATGCAACACAAGGCCAATTTTAAGCGGAGTATAGCTGGTTTGAATTCAGAGTTTTTATTCTTCTAAACTGATTGCCTTATCAAGGCTAAAGAACCTAGTCTACCTTACAGTTTATCATAGGTGAAAATAGATCTATAATTTTTCCAAATGCACAGACGGTCTCAACAGGTATTTCATCTCATCTCACCGATTCCATTTTCTGTTTCTGTTTCTGTTTTGCACACGAATCTGGTATATTTCAATGCTTTACACCATTATATAATGAGTATTAGGGGTAATAACAGCAAACCCGTGAGATTTTTGTAAGGAGGATACTGTTAAAATGCTCTTGGAGTATAAAGCGATTTCAAGTTCAATTTACAACTGAATAAAATATAGTATGGGCTTTGTGTTCTCACCGGCAACTCTACATTTAATACTAACTCATATACTAAAAAAAAATCCCTATAGGTAGATTTTGACACAAGGTCACAAGTATGTGGCTTCCAATGAGGATCGAACTTGCTTTTCAGTAATAACATATTTGCGAGACTAGCTGGCTAACCATTACACTTCGACTGGTCGCTGATACTAACTCGTATATAATACGAGTCTAGTAGATGGTTGACACATATGCATGTTTCGCAACGGTGCTCGAACTCAGGCAAGTCAGTGTTTCAAACACTGATTTTCAAAGCAGGTAGGACCTCCCGATTACCCCACCCCCGAAAAACGAACACACAAGCAAACAGACAAAAATGCCCCCGCTCCCCAAACAAAAACAAAAACAAAAAAATCAAAAACAAACAAAATAGGTAAGACCACCCGAAAAAAAAAAAAAAACAAGCACCCCCCCAAAAAAAAAAAACAAAACAAACAAAAACAAAACGAACAAAATCTAAGTACGTAAATTAGTTCTGCAAAACGAACGAATATTCATATATTTATATTCGGTGTCGCTGGTTTCAGCGACACCGAAGTTAAGCAGCAGTGAGCCTATTCAGTGTTTTGATCAGTGACCACTTAGTAACTGTACTGTAAGCAACCTGAGTTCCGTGGGCAAGACTAGTAAATAACAATATAATACAACCAGATTACTGAAGTTAAGGTATGATCAGCCTATTCAGTACTTAGATGGGTGACCACTTTAGATTCAGCAGTTAAAGAAATCACCCCGTGTGCCAGACAAAGCAAAGCTTAGTAAATAACGAGTTAAGCAATGATGAGCCTGGTCACTACTTAGATGGGGGATCACTTAGGAATAGCAGGTACTGTATGCAAATCTTAGTAAATAATAAATTAAGCAACGACGAGCCTGGTCAGTACTTACATGGGTAACCACTTTGTAACGGCAATTACTGGAAGCAACCGGATACAAGTATGTTCTACTAAACAAAGATAGGTAAATAACAATCTGATCAATATGTTACCATCCTGCCTACCTAATAGGTTTTAATGAGCAACTTTTGGCGCGAAAGGTGTGTAAATGGGATCGTCTGTTTTTACTGAAAATCGTCCATTAAATGGAACTTCAGTTTAAGTGCTTTTCTTTCTCTCATTTAAAAACATTATTTTAATTTTGACTTGATGTCAACCCGGCTGTAATTAATTCTAAAATCTTCTCAGAGAAATATCGATCTGAAATCGAAGGGAAGTTCACAAGGAAATCGATCGGATTTATTTGCGTAGACAAACAAAATGTTTGCATCAAAGTATTGTCCTTTTTGCTGTCAGTTAGCTTTAGTTGTTTAACGGCATATCAACTCCTTACAGGTTATTTAATGCCAAAATTTGATTCATTTGTAAATATTTGATTAGAATCATAACGATATTTTCTATGTTTCATGGCAATCATTTTTTTGTTTTGTTCCCGTTGGATCACCGAAGTTAATCAGCGATGAGCCTGTTCACTACTTAATTGAATGACTACTTAAGTAACACTTGTACTGTAAGCAACCTGAGTCATTTGTTTGTAGAAATGACTTGATTCGTCATTAAATGACCCGAAAAGGGTTGATATGCCGTAAAATAAAACAACCAACAACCAACCAACCAATCATTTTTTTAATCGCACTTTTTTTTATTTAACTATATTTAACTTTAAATCCTTATTTGGCACACAATTATTTGGTATCAAGTTTTCCTATCGAATACTAATTATCTATTCAAAATTATATGATTTCAATTGGTTTGGTTTGGTTTGTTTTTTTTAGTGGGTCATTTAATGCTAAAGTTTTGACAATTCTTAATGGATAATACCATTTTTATGAATACATTTTTCTACAACAGGTACTACCACTAGAGTTGGTGATGAAGGGATGCTCCACATTCCCAAACCTCCAGAACTGGAACCTCACCATCAGATTTTAACGTCATTCTGTTTCTAGCACCCATATGATAAAAAGGGATTGGGGCTTGCCATAAGGGCAATAGGGTTGGGAAAATCATATAGGTGATAGGGCTTGACGTGACAGCCGATTGATCGGATCTAGCCCAAGATAGGGCCAAAGTGGAGTATTGCATGTCATGAACTGCTCATCCAACTGATCCTTAAGCATCACGGGTCGCCACCACGGCGAACAGGTGGCCCATTGGGGGAGTCTTAAGAGGTGCAGTCGGTGCATTCTAACGCCCCAGCTGACAGGGCGGTATGATTTCAAGTAACTATTCCTATTTACAGTCACGACACTATTGAGGCCGTTTTTTAAACATTATGCTTTGATGTTATTGGGAGATAAATGTAGCTTTAACGAGTCACATCATCATCATCATCATCATCATCATCATCATCATCATCATCAAGCCGTGCATGCAACACGGATCTCCATGACTCTTCCTCGCTATCCGTCACCATTGAGGCCGTTATTTTAAACATTATGCTTTGATGTTATTGGGAGATAAATGTAGCTTTAACGAGTGGAAGGAGAGAAAAATTATAGATTTCAACGATATCATCATCATCATCATCAAGCCGCGCAGGCAATACGGATCCCCATGACTCTTCGCTATCCGTCACTATCGGTAATCCCTCCTGGCAGATAATCTGCACAGCATCTAGTGTCCGCAGAGCTGATCGATGTAGGTTTTTGTGTGTCCATGTGCCAGTGCCCATCGGAGAACGACGTCAGTTATGAGGAGGTATTTCATCAAGGCCTGCAGCTTTTCTAATTTTGATTTCTCTTAGGACTACGTCGAGTTCATCTATCGCAAAATGTCCTTATATATATATATATATATATATATATATATATATATATATATATATGCGTGGTTGGGTGTGTGTTATGACTAATCTGAATGAGGCTATACAACCGAATTATTTAAACTTAGTCTGATCTCTTTAAGGATTAGCGTTCATTATTTACTTGCCGTGAGAGACACACCCGTTGAAACTTTTTAGAGTTTTTTTTTTCAAACAAAGAAATGATGCGGAGCCTTAAAAGGGATGAGAACGGGTATATACCCTGACTGTATTTCTTACTTTTTAGGGTCACACACACTCAAACGTATACAAAAATATTGGCACATACTAAAAGATATAGATTGGAGGCGCTGTACTAAAAAATGTAAATATAAATGTACAATAAACTCAATTCCCGTAAAGTAACCCTAGATAGTTTGACATGCCGTTAAAATCATTCAATCAATCAATCGCCATAGGAAATAGATACGGCAACACGATTTCAAATCCTGGATGAGACTGGTTGCATTTCATATAGCGTTAATATACCTGGGAAAGGAATGAATCCAACATTTCTCTCTCCAGCTATGGGTAAATAATAGGACAGACTTGGATCTTTAACTTTGGTGTGAAAACTAATCTAGCGGAATGAAAACTCTGAAGTCAAACCTGTTAAACTCCGCTTAGAAATAGACATCATTTCATATTCTGCTCACGCGGAGGGGTTGGGTAAATACATAGAAATTAAATAAATTTAAGTAAAAATCCACAAGTTATGAATTTTTAATTTACAATCAATTTCTAGTTCTGTTGGTTTGAAGAGAAAAAGAAGTTAAGAAGAACAGAAATTTTCTCTTTTTTAAAAAATTCCCTAAATCTTCAAAAAGCAAAACAACATCGAAAAATTCATTTGATTCGAATAACAAGTTTACTATGAAAGAAACAAAACAACGTGATTCTTAAAATTCATGTTTTGATTTTATTTTAAGAAATAGGACCTAATTTTTTATTACTTTCAATGGATTTATTCAAATAATTACGTACCAGCATCTAACTGGGATTTTAAAAAGCAATGTATCGTAGAAATTAGAATTTATTTTAATGCAAGCTTTTGTGTGTGGTCACGTGGTTCTGTCGCTACCCTCGCACCCGATTTGAATGTTTTCGATTTCAAAGTCATTTTGGATATCGGTTCGTTCCAGAATTTGGCTGAGATGATAAGAAAATTTAATGACAACGGTTTTTATATGTGTCTTTTATTTTCATTTTTTTGTTTGTAAAATGTATCCTAAAAGAAAATCTTTAGAAATTAGAGTTGGTCGTGTTAAGAAATTGCGAAGACGAATGGCTGAATTGAATAAGTCCAGTAAACGAATAGACAAATAATAATGAATGGTGAGAGAGAGAGAGAGAGAGAGAGAGAGAGAGAGAGAGAGAGAGAGAGAGAGAGAGAGAGAGAGAGAGAGAGAGAGAGAGAGAGAGAGAGAAGAAGAAATGACTAAAGGAAATAATAAAAAACAAACAAACATGCACACTCACAAAACACAAAAAAAACACAACAAATAATAATAATAATATAATAATAATAATAATAATAAATCGAGACAAAATAAACAAAAATTAAACCGGAAAGGCTTTTAAAATGAATGCATCAAGCGGAAAGAAAGAAAAAGTATAAAAGAGAGAAGAGAAAGAAAGGTTAAAGAAAGGAGCAAGTGTGCGATAACTGAGAGAGAGAGAGAGAGAGAGAGAGAGAGAGAGAGAGAGAGAGAGAGAGAGAGAGAGAGAGAGAGAGAAGAGAGAGAGAGAGAGAGAGAGAGAGAGAGAGAGAGAGAGAGAGAGAGAGAGAGAGAGAGAGAGAGAGAGAGAGAGGGGGTGACAAGGATGAAAAGGATAGAAAAAGGCTAAAGAAAAGAGCAAAGATGTTACAAGGAAGACAAAAAGAGAAAGTGTAAATAGAGAGAGAGGGGGGGATAAGAAAGAGATAGGGTTTCTCTCTTTCTCTTTGAAAAGAAAGAGTGAGAGAAGTAACCGAAAGTGAAAAAGTTGAAGTGAAAGTGAAACTAACAAGTTCATCGTATGCACGTGCACCAACACATAATACCATAAAAACGACAAGGTAGATATGTCGACACAAAGGGGGTGTATCCCGTGAGGATAACTGAAAAAGACTTAATGACACTAACAATGGCAGAGAGAGAGAGAGAGAGAGAGAGAGAGAGAGAGAGAGAGAGAGAGAGAGAGAGAGAGAGAGAGAGAGAGGGGGGGGGAAATGTTTCCGGAAACGGCTTTGTTAAAAGTGTCCAATTCCGAAATGTGTCATTGACGAAATATATTAAATGAGGCAGAAATTGTAAATGAATTGAAAAGATATCGACGCTGCCGCCGACAACGACGAACTGGCCCGGGAGTTTTTTTTAAATATCTCAAATGACGAATAGGACGCGCCTGATCGCTTGGCAAAATGGCGCCCAATTGCTTTTTGCTTTTCTATTTCCATTTTTTTCTATCTTTACGCAATTTTTGTATATTTTTGTAAGCAGATTTGTTTTATCTGTCTACATTATTCTCTTCATATCTATCTATCTCAGTCTCTTCATATGTAATCATCTTTTTCTGTTCACATATATTTATCTATCAATCTCAGTCTATTCATATCTATCTATCTATCTATCTATCTATCTAAAGTCTGTTCACATCTACCTACCTACATACCTACCTACCAAACTACCTACCCACCTTTCAATCTATCTATCCATCCATCTCATCATAGGAACTTTGAATGTCAGATCTTTTCAAGATAATGATTCCCATCAAGGGCGGAAAACAGTTCTTATTGTGAATGAATTTGACCAGCACACTACTGGCATCTTTTCTATCAGTCAAACTCGCCTTGCAGATATAATTCAACAAGAAGTTGATGGTAGATATACAGTTTATAGAGGACACACGAGGCTAGTATTTTCGGAGTATGTTTTCCAATTTGATTTGCAACCACAAAATCATTGCCCTCACCCCATAGGGCGTAAAGTATCCTATTATGACCTTAAATATGAATCTGGACGAGTGATCACGTGTTCGTCTTGTGAGTTATGACGCATTCTGAAGGTTTAGACCAGAACAGGAAATTGAATGATTTTTATGATGCCTTACACTATGTAATAAATTACTTCACATAGGGAATTTTAATGCATTTGTCTGAACTGAAGATCAGATAGACTGGCATATAATTGTGTTGGGAATACTAACTCATATGTCTTGTGCTTTCCTTCACTTTTTCAAGAGATTAAACTTTATATCACAAATATAGTTTATCAGTAGAAAGAGTGGTATACAACTTCTATGCATACAAAATCTAAGAATTGGCATCAAATCGATTATGCGATGACAAAGAGGTGCAATACTCCATTTTAGTTCTTACATAGGCTAGACGGGTGGTCGGAGAGCCCCCCCAATCAATCAGTTGGTCACGTCAAGCCTATATGATTGTTCCAACCCTATTGCTCTTATGGCAACCCCGAACCCTTTTTATTATATATGTGCCAAAAGGCGGTGGCTGGGGGTCTTATCGACCTGGGTATAGTGTTAAACTCTATCTGATAGTGGGGTTCCAGTTCTGGGGAATGTGGAGCATCCCTTCATCACCATCACTCCCAGGTCCACTCGGACCCGGAGTGGTAGTACCTGTAAGGGTCCTATTTATGGGTTAATTAGAAACAGTGTGTTTGAAAAAAAATGAGTACCCTTCAAGAATGAATGAAATAAAAATGTTTTCAGTATAAAATGACCCAATGGATTGACATGTCGTTAAGTCAACCAACCAACCAACCAACCAACCAACCAATCAATAAAGAGGTGAGATTGAAAGGGTTTTCACATGATTCCATTAGTCCGTTGTGTATAACACTTTTCTGATAATACATTAGTGTGAAAGGAAAATCTCATTTAAAATTCTTCAGATGAAGCTACTGTAACGGAGAAGGTTGCTAATAGACAACAGGATGGTTCGGGTCAAACTTGTGACACCAGATATCCAAATTCGATCCGCGTGTCGCTTTAACCGTGAGAAGTAAGCGTGGGAGGACGACATTGGTGACGTCACTGAAGACGATGTGGGACAACGTGCGATCAAGGTTAAAGGATTTTTGAGAAACAGTTATTGATAAGACAGCAAAGAAAGCAACCCCGTGTTCTGCATCCGCTTAAAAGTTGAAATTAATATCACGATCCAAAGTGATCCTATTCAGGGTTGATAGGTTTGGTTGGATTTATTTGTTTCACTGCATATCAACTCCTGATGGGTTATTTAATGCTGAAATTTGATTCTTGTGTAAATGTTTGATTGTAATCATGACTATATTTTCAATGTTTTATTGCATTTTTCTTATTTATTTATAATCCTGCTCATAATCATGTTTGCAAACAGTTAGATGGTTCCAATTATTCCTATCTAAAATTGATAATTTATCTACAATTATATGGTTTCAAGTAACTATTTCTATTTAATAATAATCCTTTGTTTGTACACAATTATATAGTTTCAAGTATTTCTATCTAATTTGACTCATAGATGGGGCCTAAACAGGTACGACCATTCCGGGTTAGAGTGAACCTGTGATTAATTCGAGCAAGTATATGGTTTCAAGTTATATGGTTTAATAATAATAATTCTTTGTGAACCATCATAGGATTAGATAATTATTCTTGATACAAATAATTTGCACATAATAAGGTTTCAAGTATTTCTATCTAACGTTAATATTTTGCAATCATATCGTTTCAAGTCCAATACTAATAATTTCCAAACATATCTATTTAATCCAAATATAGTCCCCTAATTGGTATTACCACTTCAGGTCAGATTGGACCTGGGAGTCAAACATGCACTTTTTATTTGTTTATAATCATTTGTTTGTACACAGTTATATGATTTCCCGTATTCCTATTCAATAGTAAATTTCTTAAAAACAGTTCGCATCTCTATCTGTCGGTCTCTCTCTCTCTCTCTCCCTCTCTCTCTCTCTCTCCCTCTCTCTCTCTCTCTCTCTCTCTCTCTATATATATATATATATATATATATATATTTAAAAACTCATACACACGATTGTTATTAATATTCAGTATTTGAAGCTCTTGGTCTTCTTAAAAGGACTGCCCCGTTGAAAGCAACACATAGGTTTATATATACACCAACCATAAGTCTTGGATAAATGATAAGAATTCTTCTAAATAGGATACACAAAAGTAATAAAAAATTAGGTGCTTTTTCTTTGTCTATAAGACTAACAAGTGATCACTCACTCAGATTTAGATTTGTACCCTCCATCCTTCACACCCTATTGGGTGAGGACAATGATTTTGTGGTTGAAAATCTAATTGGAAAAACTACACCAAACATACTAGCCTTGTGTTCTTCTACCATCAACTTTTTCTTGTGTTATATCTGCAAGGCGAGTTTAACAGAAAAGATGCCAATAATGTGCTGGTCAAACTTGTTCATAATAAGATCTGATTTCCACCATTGATGGGAATCATTATCTTGAAAAGGTCTGACCTTCCAAGTTCCTATGGTTAGATAGATAGATAGATAGATAGATAGATAGATAGAGAGAGAAATGAAAGAGTCTTGACGGTCTGCAAAAGCTGTGGAAATCCAAAGATTCTAAAGCATTCTATAAATGGCTCAAGTCTACAGACCAAAAGAAAATGGGACATTTCCAATACTATCATCTGATAAGAAAGATTTACACACGAGCAAAGAGGATATTTTAGCTGGTTGGTTCATTTTGAAAGTGTATTAAATAATGATTCAGTCGTCGATGATAATGCTATTGATTCACTTCCACAAAGACCTGAAATTACTCATCTTTCTTGTGAGTCTTGTTTAGATAAAGTCACGGAATCCATTAAGTAGATTTCTTTAGGCAGATTTAACGAAAACGATGGCATCTCTCCCGAGATTTATATATATGATGAAAAGAAGCGAGTTCGTAAACGGCTTGACTTGAACAGAATATTCAATATTAGAGCATGAAAGTTTACAAAATGCTTTCAAATTCTACCGATTCGATCTTTGCAATCTTGATTGTGTGACACTGATTTTATTTGCTATACGTTCTATAACTTATATTCACGACTCATATATATATATTACAACATTTAAACTATATGATTATATATATATTATGTATATAGATACACATACACTCAACAAAACGATGAACATAGACACATATACATAAAACACACACACACACACACACACACACACACACACACACACACACACACGCACAAATTCTTTTGAACAAAAAGTAAATTACAAACACACACACGACCTATCAAATATAAAACATCTAACAAACAACATCAGAAGAAGGGTTTGGCTTTTAATATAAACAAATAGACAACAATAAAATTTCAAGACCTTAAAATTAAAATTTGTGATCAAAAACACCTGCTAAAACACATATGTTACAAATTAAATCTCTCTACACCCCAACAAACAGAAAGGGAGGGGTTAGATACTTATATATATATATATATATATATATATATATATATATATATATATATATATATATATACCAACCCCTCCGCTCGAGCGACACGATGTCATTTTTTAAGTTTAACAGTTTTGAATTCAGGTTTTTCCTTCTAGATCATTTACCATGCCAAGGTTAAAGAACTCAGTCAGTCCTACTATTTACCCATAGCTAGAGGATAGAATAATTGGATTTATACCTTTTCCAAGGGTATTAGTGCCATGTGAAAAGCAAACAGTCACATTTAGTATTTTAACTCAGTTCACCGTGTCCATTTCCTACGCTGATAGCCATTACACGACGATCGCCACGATGTGTGTGTGTGTGTGTGTGTGTGTGTGCATGCGTGCATGTGTCTGAGTGTTAATAATAAAGTTATATGTTTTGCTATATAATATTACGAAAGATTGCTCAATATCGGTGATAGAGCATACATGTAAGTTTTAATAGCACATAAGTCAATGGCACTTGGTGACAGTCAGTTTCTCGCCTATGCTATCATCAGACTGACAATCACCAAGCGCTATTGACTTTATGTCTACGCTATTAGAACTCAGATTTATCCATTTATCAATCACTTGATTTTCTTTCAGTTGAATTCATTTCTTATTACCATATGTCTTGAATGTGACATTAACATAAATAATGTAATAGAAATGATTATAATTCAATGATATGAAGTGTTTCAAATTTGTAAGAGTTACGCTCGGATGTTAGTAATTGTAAACATTAACAGTCGAAAAAATCATTTAACATTTAACCTTTGATTAATGTTAATTTTATTTAATTCTAATTGCAAGATTAAAGTAGTGTTATTTACTTATGCCAGTATATTTTCCGGACAAGACAACTGATATATATATATATATATATATATATATATATATATATGTGTGTATGTGTGTGTGTGTGTGTGTGTGTGTATGTGTGTGTGTGTGTGTCCACAGGAGAATATAGCTTATGAGTTCTTCCTTGCTTCTCCAACAGCGTCCCGTATGTCTTATAAACCATCCACGTAAGACGAGCAAGTAACATAGACAAATATATATATATATATATATATATATATATATATATGTATATATATATTGATTGATTGATTGATAAAGAAAAAGCTAAAATATCGGCATGTTAACAGTTATAAATTTATTTCAACCGAAAATTCTTCAAACTGCTTCTTCAGACTGTATTACAGTCTGAAGAAGCTTATATTGTCAAAGATGAGAATTTCGGTAGATATAAATTTATAACGTAATATGGCCGATATGTAAGTCCTTTCTTTATCAATCCTATAAATATTGCTCTGTATATAATTACCCAATTATCATACGTTGAACTCGCCACGCGAATTACCAATTTATAATAAATATATATTAAAAATGTCCTGAGCAGAATCATTTCCACCAACAACTTATGTGGTCACACACACGCACACACACACACACACACACACACACACACACACACATATATATATATATATATATAATCATTCACAGACACCGTGTTTCGACGTATTACGTCTCCTCGGTGTGGCTATATCTGTGTGTGTGTGTGTGTGTGGTTTTCATAGGTGAAAATATCGAATGATGCACACATTTACAGTAATATCTTTTATTATCTCCCCTTCCCCACAAACCATTTATTTTATTGCTTTTTTTATCTTCTCTGTCTCTTTCTACACACGCATATATTGATTCTCTTTGTAAGTTTTCCGATCTTGTTTACCTTCCTCCCAGGCGATCTTTTTTTTGTCTGTTGCCAATCCTGCATTTGGGAAGGTTCAATTCCCAACCCTCACCAACATTACTTTAATTCTTGTCAGGTCACCCCTCCCCTTTTCCCCCGAACCATCCTTTGAAATCATTTGAGTCAGTCTCACCATCATGTCTCGTCAACAAACGCCCTTCAACTCTTCAGGGTTCTATAGCAGATTTCATCGAAAGTTTCAATAGAGATGCTTTTTACTCCTCTTTAAAAAAAAATGTCTATTTTCTTTTTACAACGATCTAATGTAGAATAATAGTGTTAACATTTTATCGTTGGATATTAGGAATTGAGAAATAGAAACATAACTGAAAACTTATGTGAAAATCAGCGGATGAAGAATGACATCAATCCAGTCAAATATATTCTATGACTTTGTGAATTTGTTTCTCATTGTCAAAGTATCATAATCCTCGACTAACCCTGACAGACTCAACAGATTTTTCTCTCTTTATAAAACAATTCAGATCTATAGTTGCTTAGTTTTATGACATTTAAACCTTTTTGGCTTATTTTGGAGTTCAACAATTATAGTCTCCAATTACTTAGAATACAATAATGTATCTTCAAAATCATTTGAACGCTTTTTACTTGGTTGCATTATAAATGTAAGAGACAAGGTATTAATGCCGTCCAAAATTATTTAAATCATGATTTCTGTTGAGATCCACATACACGTGTATAAGTTTATGCTATTAAACCCTTTGGGACATACATAGAAGCACATACATAATTGATAAGTGGCTGTTGAAAAAGGTTCAAAACTTACGATGTATATATATATATATATATATATATATATATATATATATATATATATGTTTACCAGGTAAGTTGGTATTAGCATGATTCTAAGTTGGCCCTTTCTTCCAACGGCGAATGTTAGAGTAGTTCAGGTCCAACTTGAGAGCTTGATGTTCAATATAATTAAACAGAGCAATATAATTAGTTTTCAATAAAGTTAGTGGCCTGATGAAACTCATAGATATACACAGATACCTGTGGGCAGAAATAGATCTATAGCCGCAAAATGGACGATTTTAAGCCTTTTTCTTTACCATATATATATATATATATATATATATATATATATATATATATATATATATATAAAGTTAGATTTCCATCGCCAGACGTAAGGGACTTCAAAATATCACACAATAATGATTTTTTTAGGATGCTTCAAGTCCAACAGACATAAAGTACACTTTGCTTTTTTCAATATTTATTTTTGATTCCCTATATCGGTCATGTCATCTCTATTAGACATACATGTATATATAGGAGGGTAATTCTAAAAGTAAGGTCTCCAAATTGCTGGGGACGCAGGGAAACTGTTCGTACACTTATTGACAACACTGTTGTGTTTGTTTTGCATGCGCCTGCTACACTCAGTCTTGGCAGTCATTTTTGATGAAGCTTCCAATCGACGCTACAACCAAGTGTGATTTTTTTTAGTTCTTCGGGTTTAGAACGCTAAACGCTTTAGACCGATTGAAATTAATCGCCAGTTAACGGAAGTGTATGGCGAGTCGTATATGGATGTCAAAAACGTCCGTAATTGTTCAACGTTTCCTCAACAACATGGTGGCGAGCTGGTATGACATAGGATTAGAAAAACTGGCCTACAAAAAAAGCATCAACCGAAAAGGCGATTATGCAGAAAAATAGATACATTTTCACAATTTAAAATGATGTAAATATAATTGACAATAAGCCACAAGCATTTCTGTGATTTCTAAATATTTTCGAGACCTTATCTTAGGGATTAACCTCGTATATATATATATATATATATATATATATATATATATATGTTCGGGAGAAATTTGACAGTTTCATAAGGAAAAAGAAAAAGTGCTTGGTAACTACAAAATTTAATGGATTGTAAAGAAATTCAACAGGCATAGAAATTACACTACTGTCAACAAGTTTCACTCAAAATAACCAACATTAGCGTCTATCACAGCTGCTCCTGAACATGGAGCAAGCTGATGTTACCGTTTCCCTTGGAAGGGTCTCAAAAACTACCTTAATTCTGTCTTTAGTGGTACTGGCACAGCGACTGGTGTCTTTCTCAACAGCGCCACATACGTAATAATCCATGGGATTAAGATCTGGAAGTTCGAAGGCCAAACATTGGGACTGTAGTCGTAAAAATTGGCCGACAACCATTTTTTACTTTTCCCAGAGGTGTGGCGGGGGGTATCCTGCTGCCATACATATGGCCTATCATTGGCTACTCTTGTTATCCAGGGCTTGACTACAGTGTTTAGCAACTCCACGTAGGCATTTAAGGGTCCTCCAACACTTTTTCTGTAGATTTTCGAGGAATTCTGCTGTACGAACGCAATCAGATCGTCTGTTATGTTGCTTTCTTCAAGCCACAGCCTCATAGTCTCCATTGCAATTCTCTAGTTCATGCCTGATTGTTTTTACAGTGTTCAGGGAGCATTGGGCAGCAACCATAATCTCCTTATTTTGATGGCGGCGCAGATCTTCATGATACAAGTTATTCTCTTCCATGGTTCAGGTGGGTTCCAGGCATCCATTCTATCTGTCATCACGTATATGAATGAAGAAGTGTTTAAGCTTTTAAATGATGTGTAGTGTGCGTCAATACTCCAACCTACGGAGAAAAATAACCAAATAGAAATATATCAAATTTCTCCCGAACACCCTGTATATATATATATATATATATATATATTATATATATATATATATATATATAAAATGTTGTTCTTGTTCCAACGGGAGAAAATTTGATATTTTATAAAAAGAGGAAAGTCCGCAAAATGTATTATGTTCTCAGAAAATTTTAAAAATTCTTTTTATCTTACATACGCGACACGTGTTTCTGATCTGTTGTCTTCTTCAGGCATTGTTATTATTTTGGCAGAATATGTCCGATATTTGATAGGTTGTGTGTGTTTCTGCAACTTTTCTATTATAATCGAATATAATTGAAAAGTTGCAGAAACACATACAACCTATCAAATATCGGACATATTCTGCCAAAATAATAACTCTCTCTCTCTCTCTCTCTCTCTCTCTCTCTCTATATATATATATATATATATATATATATATATATATATATATGTGTGTGTGTGTGTGTGTGTGTGTTCAGGAACCGAAATGTTATATGTTTGGATTCCAACACATGATGTCTCACTTTAGAAGGATTTTCTTCTTTTTAGCCAATGCCATTTTGATGTCTTCTTATAAGCGTCACTTCACGTATCAATAATCATGAATTTAATTTCTCTTGTTAATGGATCATTATCTATCTATCTCTGTCTGTTCATATAAATCTACCTACAAAGAAGACTAATATCTTCATCCTTGCCACTCTTCTTTGTCACTCTTTTGACCTCTGCGACCTTCGACAATTCAATTTTAGAATATGGTTACTGAAAGCAAAATTAATTTGTGGAAGGTCGGGGATCATACTGAAATAATCCAAACAACAAAGAAAAGGATATGGGTACAATCAGTTCCTGAAAAAAAAAAAATATATATATATATCAATGATAATCAATTAGTATTTCCCACTCTATTTTATTCCATTTTAGAACTTCCTTCGGTTTTGGTTTCTTTGTTTAATAGTACATCAACCTTCGTTGGTTATTTAATGCCAAAGCGATCTTGAAGAAGAACAGGAGTGGTACTATTTAACCCATAGCTAGAGAATGAGGACCTTTCCCAAAGGTATTAGTCCGAAAGTAAACGCAATAGTGTGACTGAAATTCGAACTCGCTTACTACGACGTCGCGATCTAGCACGTTAACCTATACGTCTTTCATTCTCTCTCACTATACACACATTAAAATAAATGCAAGGACGTGTGTGTATGTCTATGCTTGTCTTTATGCGAATCTGTGGGTTGTGTGTGTGTGTGTGTGTGTGTGGTGTGTGTGCGTGTGTCTGTGGGTTGTGTGTGCGTGTGTGCGAGCCATTCGGTTCAATTTTTTTTGTTTATTCTGAAACAATCTTGATTGGCTCTGCTATATTCACATCCGGGTAAGATGAGGTCATACGCAACTTCTTTTTTTATTTCCATTCTTCAACCAATTTCAAGAAAGTTAGGCATCCTTCTACCCCAACGTTTCTGCCACACCCAAAAATCTCCCTCGTTCAGTTTGGTGCAAAACAATCGCTTTTCACTTCTTCATGAATCAATTCAAACGTCATTCGTTTATTGAAAACCCTCATCCCATGAAGATCAACTCGGAGGATCGATAAGAAAACTTTTACAAAGTTTGAAAATATCAATATTTCATACACACCACACTTGTCTAGTTTTTAAAAAATATTTTATACTAATACATAATAAATTATCTACATATTACTAAACATTCACATTATATATATTTTCTTTATACAGTGGTACCTTGACTTACGAGTTTAATTCGTAACCCAATTTCCTCGTATATCAGATCAATTGAAATAAACTGAAATGCCATTAATCCATTCCAGCCCCCTAAAAAACTGCCTAATTTTTCGTAACCCAATTCCCTCGTATATCAAATTAAATTTATTTGAATGGGGAAAATTAATTGGATATACGCGGAAATGTCCATTAATCAATTCCACTCCCCGAAAAAACTAATTTTTGTTCTTTTTTTTTAATAAAAAAGTAGCACTGTGTTGTATAAAAACATAATAAAATAGAATCTAATGAATTATATGCTGTAATATGTTTTAATATTTATCGTTTTATAAATACAATTTTTCTTTGGCGTAATAAATTTGAAAGCTTAAATATTTTTAGTGAATTTATTAACATAAGCTCGCTCGTACCTCGAATTTTAACTCTCAACAGCAAAAAGCTCGACCGAGTGACAGCTGGTAACACGGAAAACTCGTAACTTGGGGTACTCTTAACTGTTTGCCTACTTTAAACCGTTCACAGCGGTTCTCCCGACACTGCGATACTACCATAGGCCGCTGACAGTGGCTCTCGCACGTGGCATTTGATTACACTAAAAAAATCACTATTAATAGTACTTCATTTGAATAGAATGAGTTCTCAGGTGAATAGATAGTGAACTTTGAAAAATACCAAGAAAATTTGGTTCAGCCGAGTGAAAATTTGCCAGGCAGATAGTTAAGTCAAGGTACCACTTTATATATATATATTATTATTATTATAATGATACACAGTAATAACCTACTCGAGTTTCACCATAAGGATCTTCAGGGTTAAATTCACTGAATTAATTAAGATATTGATTAATTGCAGCCGGTTGCACGTGTGTATTTTTTAGCAATGACGGTTATATATATATATATATATATATATATATATATATATATATATATATATATAAACATTTTTTGCGAAATGACTTAAGTGTTGCATTATCTGATATATAAACAAACAATTCTGAAACCTTGGGTTAAAATTAGCTCACCTTCGTGGAAGCAAAAAACAAACAAACAAAAAAGTAACAAAAAAAACCCTCTATAAACACTTAGACCTTGCCAGAGAGCTGAAAAGGTTACGAAACATGAAGGCGAAAGTGATACGAATCTTAGAGCTTCCAGAACAATCCGAAGAACGTGGAAAAGAGACTGTGGGAACTGGAAATCCAATAGAGAATTTAGACTGCTCAGACTGTTTAGTATTGAAACAGGTTCTTGATGTCACTTGGATACAAGTGAAAATCACCAGTATGAAAAACTTGCAAAGAATAAAATAATAAATAAAATAAATAAGAAGACTTTTGGTAAAATCTTTACTTAACCAAAATTTATTTGAAGAGAATCAGAGAAATTGGTCATTTGAATCATTGTAGATTTTAAATAAATAAATTTACAAGAAAAAAGACGCTGGAATGAAGAGAAGTTTATCTCAAAATCTCAGACAGAAATTATTTTTTCGTTTTTTTCTTAATCAGCCAAATCTAATTAATTTAAAATTAAAATCTACTTTGGGGTAATTAAAAAAAAAAAGATTTAAAAAGAATTCAGACAGCTCAAAGGAATATTTACTTATTTTTAATCACATTTCCTACAGCAAGAGATTTATAAAAAAAAAAAAATCACCATTTAAAAAAATATTTACTGTAATTCTTGCTTCGTCTCTTTTGGCAGAATACAATTTTTCTTAATACCATTCTTATATTTGGTACAGAACAAGATTACCACAATGCAGATAAAAAATGGCAATTTCCACTGTTTAATTGTTTGTTAAGAGTTCGATTCTCACTGGGTGCCTCATACTTGTACCAGACTTATACTTATTTTCTTTTGGGGACACCTCAAATGGTGTAATAGTTTACCAATCTAAGCTAACAGACTATTACTAGTGTATTCGATTCTCACTAGGTACTCTATAAATCTGTTCTTATGCCAAACTAAGACAAGCTTGATTTATGGTTAACTCACGCTAAATGCTCTCACCAGATAACTGAAGTTAAGCAACGCTAAGCATCATCAGTACTTAAATGGGTAACCACTTCGAAACAATCAGTACCTAAGGTTTCTGTGCCAGATTTAATAAGGTTAAACAACAATGTAAAATTTCGCCAAGTGTTTCCTTCATTCTCAACAGCTTGCAAGAATGGCTCGCATACATATTTACTACTTCGACTGTTCAAGTTTATATATATATATATATATATATATATATATATATATATATATATATATATATATATATATATATATAAAAGAGAGATTGGTATAGATCCAACAATAGAAAAGTAAATATTTTATAAAGAAAATGTCCACAAATGATTTAAATTTTGGTATTTGTTTTTCTTTCTATTTATATCGTATATGCTATTTGTGTTGATGACTTTCTTATAAAAGTTATGCACAAACCCATTGCTTATGTAGATGAAAATATAACAAAAAGATCACAAATGAATAATAGTTATTAAAACATGTCTTTTAAAAAACATAGAAATTAGAAATCCCATGACTGTGATAAACGCCATTTGTTAGTAGACACATTGCTCATTGCTCATGCACATTAACGATTTAACATGATGCAATTCGTTTTGATGTCAGTGTGGGAGTGGAAATACGCACATAAATTTGAATATATATATATATATATATATATATATATATATATATATATATATACATATATAGCATGGGATCTAGAAATATTCATTATTCAAATTAGATATCATATGACAGTGATAAACGCCATTTGTTATTCCTTTTAATACACATTGCACGTTAATCATACGTATTTAACATGCTGTAGTGATGGGTGCAGAAACATAAATTCACACACACACACACACATACACAAACACACACACACACACACACACACACACACACATATATATGTGTGTGTGTGTGGGTGGGTGTTCATTGTATGTATGAACACTCATGCGTCGAAAATCGACGAGAGATCCATAATATATATATATATATATATATATATATATATATATATATGTGTGTGTGTGTGTGTGTGTGTGGGTGTATGTGTTGGTTTTGTGTTCATTGTATGTATGAACACTCATGCGTCGAAAATCGACGAGAGAATCCATAATATATATATATATATATATATATATATATATATATATATATATATATATCATGCACAGGGTTTAGAAATATTCATATAACATTGTTTTATCTGTACATTTATTGTTTAAAGTGGGGCACTGGAGAATGTATTATCTTTTGAGAGATGTTTTGTAGCATGTTAGCCTCTCGTTGTTTTGGAGTGCAACATTTGAAAAAAAGATCGATATCTGTTAGATGCAAGGATCATATTGATCCGTCTTTACCTTTGGTGTTTGCCGGTCTGAACAGCCACAAACTATTAACCCCACAGCATTCACCGTCATTGTCATGTTCTCGTGTTGTGCGTGACTACCGTTATTGATTTTATTCTGAATGAGTTCTATATAATGTCGTTATATAATTTATGTACTCTTTTCAAAACAAACCTGGCACAAGGTTGATGCTTGGCGGGTTTTACGGGTTTAATTCATGTTAAGCATTTAATGTTATCCTATTATTTATGGTACAAAAGTATATCTTCACAATCATTTTAAACAGGTAATCGCTTCATACCTATTTACAATATCAATATTTTAAGAGCCAATGTATTAATAAAATTATATATACTAGCAAATATATGCACCCTCCGGGTGCAAGTATTTAAGTTTTAATATAATAAAATATCATATTAAATTAGAAAGGCCAATGAATTTGAATAAAAATGCAGATAACAGGATTTGGAACAGAGGGGGTATGACTGAAAAATAGAACAACTTTGAAACTAACTTTTCCATCATTTTCAATTACTCCTATTCCTAATTTAACTATTTAGTTAAAATAGGAAGTAAAGAATAATATTACAGTTATTTCTTCTTGTTAAGGGATTTCTTTTAAGATTTATTGAAGAGAATTTTGCTCTTATTCAATAAGATAAAACTAAACAATTAGAAACCAATAATATTAAGCACATATTTATTAAAATCAAATTTTTTAATATCAATATGCAAATTAGCCTTCCCATTCACACTGTAAACCGCTATTTTGTTGTATATATAAATACAACTGCATGTTATTTGTATGTAGATATGGTCAACAGTCTTAATGATGTAAAACAATTTTATTAATAATTGAGGTTTAAATAAAAATAAAATCATGGAGAATGGGATGCAGATAACAAAGGGAATTGTGATTGTGAATTGTAATATAGTTTCGGTTACAGACAGAAAAACATACAATCTCCATTATAATAAGATAATCAAATGCTTGGGATCATCAGGAGAGAATTTTTCCTGATGATCCAAGCATTTGTAATCATCATTTGTTTTTTTAATATATCAAATTCACACTGTCGGATTAATTTCCTTTTATTTCACACACACACACACACACACACACACACACATATATATATATATATATATATATATATATATATATATATATATATATAGAGAGAGAGAGAGAGAGAGAGAGAAAGAGAGATTGCTATATTTTTAAGTGAAGAATTTTAAATATTAGTGATAGAGCATATATAGATTTAAGTTTAAATAGCCGAAACACCTGGTAACTGTCAGTTTCTCGTCTATTCAATAATCAGAGTCTGATAATCGAATGGGCGAGAAACTGACTGTCACCAATCGCTGTTGATTCTGTGTCTATGCTATCCTAATAAACATTGTGTGATTGTTTGTGAGTGCTTTGAATAAATGCTTACAGAAATGAGCAGCGGGTTAGCTCAGTCGGTAGAGCGTTCGGCTAGAAACCACAAGGTTCCTAGTTCGATACCGGCCCTCGCCAACTCAGCTTATGAGTAGCACAGGGATCTGTGCGGTAAAGTAAGGAGCTAATGGTAGGTGTGGCGCTCCACCTCAGACGCAAAAAAAACAATCTCCTTGGTCTAGCGCTAGTGGAAAGGGGATATACTCCCTCGCTGTATGGCTCATACCGACATTAGTCCGCCCCGAAGACTTACTTTTACTAAACACACAAAGCAAGAAATATAGAATGTCCTGTAAGAATCAAACTCACTATCAATCGTCTGGTAATCTAGATAATACTATGTGAGATAACCAAATTGATTTATATTAATAATTAAATATTTACTAAAGTAAGTTTAGTAATGGCTCAATAATTTAAAACTATAACTTAAGTCCAGTATTAGACCTACCACACGCTTTTTTTTTGGGGGGGGGGTTGTCTTACCACTCCACAGAGGGTCCAGTCACTATATTCTAGACCTCAACCTAGTGGGTGGGAGTTACCGTGGCGTGATGGTTAACGTGCTGAACTGCGACATCGTTGTAAACCAGTTCAAACTCCAGTCACTCTATTACTTTCACTTTTAGACTATAATACCCTTGGGAAAGGTATGACACCGCATCCCCTCAGCTATGGGTTAAATAGTATTTCTGTTCTTCTACAAGGACGGATTTGGTATTAGATAACACACGAAGGTTGATATGCCATTAAAGAAAGGAAAAAAAAGAAAGCCAAAGTGGTTAGATATTTAAAGCAATACGCAAAAAGGTCTGAGAGTAATGATTATTAGGCTGGTCTGTTAAAATAGACACTGGTCTAGAGATATCGATTCTGACTGGGCATCCTGACCCCTGGGTGGATCTGTTTATTTGAAAATATTTATTTGTAAATTACTATGTTACTGACATAATTACGTAGGTATTTACCCAACCCGTTCGCCACGAGTAGGATGTGACACAAGATCACAGATATGGCACATCCAGCGAGGATTGAACTCGCAGTTCAGTTGGGCGTCCCATTGTGGTGTAATGGATAGCAAGCTAATATCGCAGATCCATTACACCACAATGTGACGCCCAATTGGCATATTTACGTAGACACTTGTCAAAGTGTGCAAAAAATCTTTAAAAAATTCTGATTAGTGTCAGGGAACTGCCAATCCGTTCCTCACATGCGCAGAAAAAAATCCGTAAAATAAAATACGAAGAGTAACAAAAACTCGATTGTTGAAGAGACAATCTAATATTCTACCATTTTCTCCTAATACTAATATAATTTATTTGTTTTTTGTATGCTTTATTCTTAACCTCAAGGGTAATACAGGTTGCCTGTTCATTGCTCTAAGCATATGTTTAAAGCACTTTAAGCCACTACACGATGTATGTGTGTGTTTGGGAATGTGCAAGTGTGTGTATGTGAGTGCATATGTGTGAATGTTTGGGAATATGCGTGTGTGCGTATAGTTTGTGTGTATGTGTGTGTGTGTCACTGTGCCTCGGAGAAAAGAGAAGAGTGCTTCAGGCTTTGTAGGCCAACGAACGAATAGGAAACCTCACTAAATTTTATTTACAGAACATTCTTAAATCCTTGGATTTCTCTTCATGAAGATCCAATGTTACCGATCATCTAGGAATCCATACAACTTTCAATTTCTGTTTGTGATTATTTAACTAAATAAGAATATCTATCTATCTATCTATCTATCTATCTATCTATCTATCTCGTTTGTTTATATCGATCTGTCTCAGATAGATATGGATAGACTGATATAGATAGATAGATCTTTTTTTCTATCTATTTTCAATCATAGATAGATAGATAGATATGAACAGACTATCTATCTCAGTTTTTTCATCAAGAACGAAATGGAATCGCATTGCGGCCAGCGATGTGGAAATATCAGGTAAACTTGGCCCAATAAGGACAAAAAAGGGAATATGCAAACTTAAATATATACGTATTAAAAGTCCTCATTTCTCTTGTCTTCACACAATGATGTAAGTTATAATTTCTATTTTTTCATTCAAAAAGAAATTCTGTCTTCAAGTGTTCTTGTGTCTTGTCGATATTCAAGATTGTTCGTCTTTGAAATTGAACGATTCATTTCAATTGTTTATCTTTTCCGGCGCAGTGTAGCAATAAATGAGGCTTCAGCTTCGAAACTAAATAAAATGAATTGGCTGACACCCAGTCAAGCGGAACTAACTTATGATTAATTAGTCGTGGGCGATTCTGACAGGACAAGAAAACTGGGTCCACATAAAAAAGATGGCATTTTTGGTCGAAAACAGGGTCGACAACCAGCCAAAGCGTGCAGACAAGCCAGGATCCATGCATAGATAATTCGCTGCCCTCTCTCTATCTCGAGTCTGTTAACTTGGAGAGTCGCTGTTGCTGAGAATAAATTACATTTGCTACAATTTTTAGTTTGAGATAATTTTTCACAACGATTGTTTTCTAGACAATTTCGGCCATTTTATCTGATTCTATATCAAGCCACAAGCGATGACCTAAGAAGCTGAATCTGGTCTAAACCACAACGCTGCAGCAGTCGAGTCTAATACTGACATATTTCTTAAGTTTGTGAGTCTTTGTTTTCAAACTAATTCGACGCACGTCGTTTCAACGTGCATTAAGTCAGCGCCATCTTGTGCGCTTTTCCCGCCCTTTTCACTTTTCCCACCTTTTTACTGTCTCTCCTCTCTCTTATTGTGCTTGTCAATAAGCGTTTTGGACTTTGAACAACGCTGCGTTTCCTTCAACAACTTTAACTTTCAGAATCTTCTTTGCCTATTCGATTTTCAAATGCGTTTCGACGAGCGTACCATTCTGTCATAACCATTTCCAAAATGTTTCAAATTTAAAATTTGTCTCTGGTGGTTATATTGTAATGGTGGCTATAAATCACATACACTTCAGATAAAATCCTCAAAGAATAGAAGTTATTTTTCAGTCTAAAGACAAAACAAAAAAAAATCGGGCAGTTGCTTAATCGGACTGTTCATTTCTCTCTCTCTCTCTCTCTCTCTCTCTCTCTCTATATATATATATATATATATATATATATATATATATATATATCTCCCAGTGTACTTATGTCTATAAGTCTATCTCTACTCTCTTTCTCTCTCTCTCTTTCTCATATATATATATATATATATATATATATATATATATATATATATATATATATATATATATAACAATAGTAAATATTATGCAAACACTAGCCTGTTTCAACTCTCTGGGGTTTATAAAATGTAATTCAATTGAAATCATTTTAAAATTAAATGAAAACAATTGTAAAAGACATTGTATAAACACTAGTTACGTTACGTTCTTATTTAATTTTCTTAGAGATTTAATAAATTTCATATTTATTAAAGTAAACATTTACTTATAATACTACTATTAATTACATCGCTAAAATTAATTTAAATAAATATATTGCAGTTGAAAAATAGCACCAGGAATAAAAAAGAAAGAAAGATAACAACTGTTAAACACGTTTTACATTAAAAATAAATGTTGAATGTTAGTACACATGCGTAAAAAATACATCCGGTTGAGGTTTCCGGTTAAGTTTTCTAGTTCTTAAAAAATAAGCTTGGACAAGTTTATATGACTTTTTTTGTAAATAATTTTCTCGTGCAACTCTATACGTTAGATAACTTTAAATATATATTAGAATAAAACAAACTATATATAAATATATAACATAAGGCATGTATTTATTAAAACTTCTTTTAAAAAAAGACAGTAAAGAAATGTTGTGTCCCCTGTTCTGGGCATATATATGAATCAACATTTCCCTTTATTTAATGTTGTACTGACATTGACTATAAATTAAATACTCACTGATAATCTTCTATAATTCCTGAAATGACTGTGACGTAAGTCGTGACGTAGTTTCGGTTACACACAAAAAGTGATTGAATCTCCATGATATATAGATTAGATTGGAATACTTGATATCGTGTTATCATTATTAAGAATAGTTACTTTAAGCTATAAGTAGGACATACTGCTGGTGTAGAGGGGTTGATATATATATATATATATATATATATATATATAGTCTACACACACGCACACACACACACACACACACACATATATATATATATAT